>WHVA01000048.1:0-356621 GCA_015179125.1 Gautieria morchelliformis | reverse complement strand
CAAATGTCCTCAAGAAATTGTATTAATATTCTATGCTACACTCACATTGGGTCCACAAGGTACAACAATCTCTTGATAGTTTAGCTAAGAATTCCCCACGGTCACATGACTATCACATGACCTCAAAACAGCTCAAAGTCACCTGATCATCCACAGTCACCTGACATCACCTGACCTCAAAGCACCTGATTATCTACAGTCACCTGACAATCACCTGACCTCAAAGTCACTTGATTATCTACGGTCACCTGACAATCACATGACACAGTCACATGACCTCAATCCAGCATGAAGTCACATGACTTTCCTTCGTCACATGATAATCACATGAGCGTGGGAGTTTCTTACATACTCTTAGCTTTACTGTCACAGAGCTGTGACTTTAACCCAATATAGCAATAGAACCTTCCACAGCCTTCCAATAGTTTCCAAACCTTTCCTGAAGCTTCTCTAAGCTTCCACAAGGTTCTTCACAGTAGTAGAAGCCTCTACAAGGTTCCTGGCAGTAGTTACATAAGCTAGATAGATGCAGTATAAATAGCCTGCAGTTTTAGCAGTGAAGCAATCAATCATCTTTCACCCAAACCACTCATACCTTGAGTAACTGAAGTGTGACTTCAACACAGCCTTGTACCGAAGTACTGGCTCACTGACTTGGCTACAGTCTAAGATTGCAGCAACTCTGATTGGCTCTGAGAAGTACAAGAGTGCTCTATTTTAATTGCAGCAGGCTCTGACTAATCGCGCTGCGAACAGCAACATTACTAAGAGTAACTGATTAGTAATCCTGTACCATTAGACACCACTCTGAGCAGTGATCTAATAGACTTGGTTATTAGTTATTCAATTCACACAATAGATTATTAACTTAACTCTGAGTTAAGTGGGTTAATAGCCTTTTGAGTAATTGATCTTTCTTGATCAATCAACGCACTACAGATATTAACCTAACTCAGGGTAAGTGAGTTAATATCCTACGTTTGTTGAGTTGGAAAACCAGAAAAGCCACAAGAATAGTGACATACTTGAACTGAGGAAGAGTTCAAGCGCAGAACTATCTTTTCATGTCTTGGGGATTATTGTTGTCTTTAATTCACTCGACCCGCGGTCCTAAGACTCTAGGTAGCTTTCCCCCTTAAAGTATCTGGACCCTTGGACGCCTATAAACATTCTTTGACCTCACAAAGTATTGCACAATCTAAGAACTACACGTGTTCAGTTAAATCTCTATTGCTACACTTCCTGTACCAATACTGATTCTGATTGTTCACCAGAGTATAATTTCTTAATTGGGTTCTCCGTTAAAATAGTTTCGAAGCTTGCGTGTGCTTGTAAAGTCAAATCTCTGATTGAACTTTAGAATTGTGTTTAACACCACAGTTTTACGTTTAGTTCAACGGGTTCCAAAACAGTTGGAGTGGCATTGACGATTCGAACCAATAATTTTAGGGCATCTCCCCACATTGACGCTGGTAGATGGGCTTGCTGTAGTAGTGCGATCGTTCCTTCCATGAAGGTCCGATTCGTCCGTTCTGAGATGCCATTCTGCTGCGGTGTGCCCTTCGTACTATGTTCGCGAAGTATACCGCGGTGCTGGAAGTGTTGGTCCCACTTATGACCAATATACTCCCCGCCTTTGTCGTCCCTAAAACGCTTCACTCTCAAGTTTAATTGATTTTCTGCCAGTGCTTCGAAGGCTCGGTAGGCATCAAACGCCTCATCCTTTGTCTTCAGGAGATAAACGGTCCTATACCTCCTGCAGTCGTCCATGAAAGTAATCTAGTATTTGTGTCCTGATGGTGTGCGGACTGGGAGAGGCCCATGGACGTCTGAGACAACAAGATCGAGTGGGTTGGACATGCGGTTGGTGCTCCTCTTTGGAAAGGGGTTGCGGTGCTGCTTTGCAGCAATACATGGTTCGCAGATATGAGGAACAGTCCCATTTGAGTTTACCTATATTCCATCGACCATGTTATCTTCTAGGAGCTTCTCCAGCCACGCCTGTCTGATGTGTGCGAGTCATCTGTGGAGTAATGGTCGGTCTACAATTGGTGAAGAGATGGTGAGTGCGAGTTCTTGATTTGGGACTGTGTTCCCAGTTAAGAAACCCGTCCCATTCCGTATGGCAGCACAGAAGCACAATTTATTGTCTCGGATAAACGATATGTGGTCCTTCACGATGCAGACAGTGAAGCTATGGTGTGTGGTAAGGTGGAGGACCACAAGTAGGTTGTTCTGGAGTGCGGGCACATGTAGAACCTTCGAGAACAAAATGTCTTGTGCCGGCTTCCCATCGATCATGGGGGAAAACAATACTTGCCCCCACCTCGCCAAGTACACTACCTCGTTTGTTGCTAGTCTGATAGGTACTCTGTAGTACTCATAATTCCACAGCCAATGACGATGAGGAGTCATGTGGCTGGTGGCCCCTATGTCCGTGTTCCAGCACAGATTGGTGTCTCCATTGATTGATGATGAAGGCGAAGATCGTAGGTTCGCATTCCCAGCGAGTTCCTCTGTGACATTGTTTGACATACTTTGCTCTTTTCCTCAGGATGTGGATAGTGTCTCTGCAAGTGATGCAAGGGATCCTCGTCGCTTCAGGGTTCTGTTTCCTGCGGCGACAGTACTTCCATCCAGATTCTTGCTTTTTAGCCTTTTCCACATTTCAATGGGATTTTCCATGATGTTCTCGATGTGGATGTATTGTGTCGGAGCTAGGGATTCGAGTATGGTGCCGGCAGCCTCCTCCCTCTTCAGGAGCCATTTTTCCACTTCTCTCGCGTCCATTGGTCTTTTGAGGTTTTTGATGACTATTCGCCATGCGTCTATTTTCACGAGCTTCTCCTGCATTTCAGTTGCCCAGACATCGTAATTCGTGCCCGTAAGTCTGACGCTTTTCGCGCGACCTTCAGCTTCTGATTTGGACATACTGAGATCTTTTCCTTGGATTATAGCGCAGGGCCCATAACCTGTCACGTGCAATCCTGAGTTCGAAGGGAAAACTGAGTAGATTACTATCTACTCGGTGAGTATCTAGCACTACGCACCTGAGTTCGAAGGGAAAACTGATAGGGTTTCCCTTTGAACTCAGACTACCATATTGGGTGACTGCATCACGTGATCTCACACGAGTAGCACGCGAGTAACAATTCGTCATCTCCTAATTTTTAGAATATTTGTGATATATTTTTACTTTCTGGCTATTTAGTTTTGAAGTAGACGGCCTGCTCGCCGTTGCAGATGGCGAGCATGGGATCGGCGCTTAGGACGGAATGATGAACTAGCTATATTCATCATCTCCTGATTTTTAGCATATTTGTGATATATTTTTATGTCTGGGTAATTATTTATAAAGGTGTTGTGCTCACCGTCAGCGACGACGAGCACATGTGGGTCGAGGTCGTCCATGGCCAGGGGCCGTGTGGTGGTGGAGTTTGATGGCGGACGGTGCCGTACAGAGTCCACACACAGCAGGGGACCACAGGGCTATACAGGTCAAGGGAACTACTACTGACCTGGACACAGTTTCGCGGAATAAACTACGGAATAGATTTACCACGAGGAATTTGCTAGTTAGACTTTATAGACCACACATGTGGGGTGTGCGTCTAACTAGATTACAGTTTGGTGCCATACAGGTGGTTTCCAGTCCGGCGACATACATTCTCATGCAGAAGACGATGCTGGACCGCATTACACAAGTACTGTAGTACATGATGGGCAGCGATATCAATCAATGCCAATGATGCTACAGGCACTGCATGAGACAATCCGTGTATTTGCTGGTCCGTAAGGTTCGACTCAGTGCAACGAACTCGAGTGTCAGTATATTATTGCAACTGACGGTCAGTGGTTTTGCTACCAATAGATACTAGCTCAACTGAATGATGTGCCAAATATTTTCAATCAGTTGAGCCAATATATATAAGTAGCAAAATCCCTATAAGATCTATAGATCTATAGAATACGACGCTTTTCACACTGGCAGGATCCATGATGATTTGTGCTCTGGCCACGATTTTCTTCTTTTTTCCTGTGGTTGACTGTAAGATTTGCTTATTACCGTGCAGGACATCTTATCGATGTAGACTCCCCAGCGACCACTCTTTCTCAGCATAGATTGGTTTCTACTGTCACTGTTGGCCCGCCGAGCAATGCGAATACATATGCTTCTTATGCAAAGTTGTCTGCTTACCACTTGCCATCCAGTGTACTGTTGCGCGTGCCACGTGGCAGGCTACCTGGCAGGAACCTTGCAATATTACGACCTTCACGTGCTGTACAACCGATAATCTCCAAGCTTGGGCAGCAATCAGTTGGTGCAACAGCGGTACAAACATTACGCAAATTACTGGGCCAGCCAATGGACAGTATGCTGTCTCAGGTAAACACCCTCACGGTTGTATATTTGGTCTAAGTTTTATGTGTAATGACAGAAATGGCGATCAATTGCCATTTCCGAGGATTCCAAGTTGACGACGTACAGCTCCAACTGTCGCTGGCACAGACGGACTTTTTGAATGATCTGTACCGTCGAGATGAACGTGCGTGTTTGAGCATTTTGTAGGCTGTCCACGTTGGAACGCTTTGAAGCAGAAGTTAGACAGAAACAAACGGTCTTTTTCACCTTTCAAATAGCTGGCGGCCATATTGGCCTCCCACTCCTTGCCCTAGTGTCTATCTTATCCCGAAAAGTTCATAGAGACCCAGTGTTCTTCAACTTCTGTCTGACTTGGGTCGTCTCTAGCGTCGTATTCTGTGTTCTGTATGTACTACAATTTTTTTGAATTGCTGAACCCTGACTTCGCCTCCAGTCTCTATCAGGGCACTCAAGGACACACTTTTAATGCTCCCTACGGTGGCACTATCTATTCCCGTGGTGTCCTGTTCACCCGCCGGTGTTTTATACAAGCCTGTCTCATTCCTGGCGTGCAGGCGATGACCACCTGTTCTACTGCCGCTTTGGTAATCCAGGTAGGGAATGACGCGCGCACCATTCACCCCTTGTGTCATGAACTGGTTTATTTCACCAACTGCACTGAGCGCTTACACGGAATCTTTTCCCCCAATCGTCTCATCAGACCACTGCCATCACATCTTCATACCCCAAGTTGAGCCATCACCTCCAGTGCCATGTGCTTCACTGCCACTCCCACACGTGCGCCTACGCCATCATTCCCTATGCAGATGTCGCCAAGCATTCAGGCACCATCACCGGTCCACACCAGGCGACGATCTGGCAGGATGAGTGCCGACAGCATGGATTGGGGAAGCCTTGATCCCCATGAACTCTTCTTCAACCCTTCTTCAGGACGAGTTGACATGCCTATGCACTATATTCCCTTTGTGCATGAGGGCAAGAGAAGTGTAGAGATTCAGATATTGGAAAGCGGGGTTAGCACCAGCTATGACCCATATTGTTTCGATCATTTCCAACCCTCTCAACCACCTAACCCTACACCACCCCCTTCGATTGACTTGGAAAGTCAAGCATTGCCTCAGAGGCTGTGTGTCTGGAGCAGAGATGTGTGGTTCCGGATTGTTGGTTGGCTCAGGGGTTAGGACGACTCATTATTGTCTCCATGAGTCACTCTTGATTTACCAGTATCCCTCATGACTCACTCTTCTTGTTTTCATTGACTCATCATGACTCAGTTCCCCTATTGTGTACCATATCAGCTTTATTGTCCTGACTCCTCTTCATGACTCACCTGACTCACTCTGACTCGTTCTGACTCATTCTGACTCATTGTGACTCATCCCTCTTGTTGTTCTGACTCCTTCTCATACTCACCTGACTCACTCTGACTCACTCTGACTCATTCTGACTCATTCTGACTCACGGTGACTCATCCCTCCTATTCTCTTCTGACTCATCCCCCTTTTCCAAAGTAGATAAATACCAGAGCTTGCTCCATGTATTTCGCTAGTTTGGTTATCATATACGTTACACCGTCTCCTGTGCCCTTAAGCACTTGAGGATACCTTGCTCACTCTATCGTCTCTCTTCTCTCAATCTCTTACTTCGAGGCTTGTCTACTTCAGACTTGTCCTTCTTCTTATCTCTTTCGACCAACCAGAACAGGCACCCCTTTTTAGTGCAGGGTCTTCAACATTGGGATCTTACGCCTGGTGTGGACGGTTCTGACACCTTGCTGACATGACCCCCCAAAGCTGTGGCTCAGACTGCGTACCGCAATATATGGGGTCACCATTAGTCCTGTACAATCTTGATTGATCACAATTGTTGTAGGTTTCCATTTAGCAGATCTGTTACGTAACTAAAACTTTGGGTTAAAAAGCTTATTATGTCTCCTTGGCTCTTGTTTATATCCCTTTCCATCCCTGCAAGTTATGTGAGCCCCAGCTGCTCCCGTGTCTTGATTACTCCTCACCAGCATTACCATGCTTTTATGACATAGGTCACCAATATCAGAATTGGAGGGCCATCCATCACAAACATCTTTTACTGTACTGTTCAATTAAACTCGAGAAGTGATTTGTTGTAAGTCGAGGCTGTGAGCTGACGATTCTCCTAATGCTCACCACTCGGGTTTCCAGTCTGAGGGCTGAATACGGTGTTGAATGGTGATATTAGAAGCCCTATCCATTCTACATTTCCTCTAATTTTCTTGGTATTTTTCTCAATGGTAGTTAGTGACTTCTTGTTGACTCTTTCCTTTGTATCTGCGCTTTTTGGCATGCTTACATAAGCCAAAAAGCGCCAGCTAACAGCTGGGGACTGTGGGAGAGTGCCCCTTATCTTGTGCACTCACCACACATCCCCAGACTTGCTGGGGTGTTTGTTAGGCTTATCAGGCTTATCTGGGTTGTTTTAAAGCTCCTATAACTTCGCTTTTTTACATACGGAATCGTCCTTGTGTTCTTACTAATGACGCTCGTCTGGGATGGTACTTCTTCCTCCTTGGCTGATAATCTGTGCTCAACATTCTTTACCTTTCAAAGTCCTGCTAGTGAAAACCATGTATCTCCACTGGTCGGCCTACCGATTCTCCCGGACCAAGAGTGCTATCCCGCTTTCCATTCTCCTGCGGGTGGCCGCTTTCAGCCTTTTCCGTGTAGTCGTTGCCATGTATAATTTCTCCTTAACCTCCCATCATAATAAGACGTTAACTCCAGTTCTTCAATTATAGCGCGTATGCGACAGTGTTATTTTCAACCACAGTCTCGATCGGATTTTGACAGATTTATCTACTGGAAGAAAAACAAGAGACACAAGACATGTCAATCTTTTTGTCCCTGTCTGGGTTGATTTATCCCAAGCTGCACGTGAGTCTCCATCGACCTCTGTTTGTTCTTCGACGCATCTCAACTTCTACACTACAATACAAAGTCCCTCTTGTCGCATTTCTGGTTCTGGGTACTACCAAGGTATACGCCCTCATGCTATGGTGTTCATGCTTTTGGCATTTATACTTTCGTCTCAGGAAACTTTGGCCACCTTGACGTTTTGGCGTACAATTAGTAAAAGCAGACAGACTGCATCCAGCGAGGGCGACAACCGCACCTATCCGCTCACCGATCTGCAAGATACCCACCTTGATGTACGTGCTAATGCGGACAGAACGGCGCATCAGTGATGCGCACGGCGCACGCGTCCAAGCTTCAAATTGATAACCCGCATTGGCACCAGCCTCATTCTGTATATACCGTATACCACCTATATCACCGATACCACGGAACACAAGGTGTCCCACTTTTCCCTTTTCGATGAGTAGGCCCATTCGAGTGATTCCACTATTCCATTGCACCCGTCCACGTTTTAGAACCCATTTCTTTTGATCTCCTCTATATAGACATCCATTTGGACCCATAAATAAATTACTGATTTATTGCATGTTGCTCAGGGCTGAGATTCGGGGGAGAAACCTCAACGCAGACACGGCGCTACGGGGATACTATATATACTTGATGGATGAATCTTTGAGGAGACTGATCCGGAGCCGAAGTCAACGTCCACGTGTGAATAGATTGGCTCCAATTAGGATAGAATGCCATACCTCCCGTAGTACACTATAGGCAGGGACGACATTCGACCGGCGTGGCCTATGCCACCCACAGGCGCTGGCAGGCCGAGTTACATGCTCATGTTCGAGTGAGCGGAGGTGTGGGTGTGGGCGGATCCGGAGCTGTCGACATGAAGATAAACGCGTTACTTACTAAACATAAATTGCGTCAGTTGGTATTTCAACAAATGTGTTAGGCACCCGAATATGCACGTGGCTGGGGTGCAGATAGTTGATTGAATTATTTATTACATAACCGCAACTCAGAAAAAACCAAAATTTACGCACACGGGGAATCGAACCCCGGCCGCTTGCTATGACGTAGCGGAAGGCAAGCATGATACCATTTCACCATATCAGTACCTTTCACGGTCAACTAGCATATTATATATGGCAACCACGAAAAGGCCCCTCTCTGCGGCACTCGCTAGCCATCAACATGCACTCCACCCAGTTCATTCAAGTAATCAAGCTAGGGTTGTCGCCAGCATGTGGATCGATATCAGGCACGACTGAAGTGTATGTCCTATCATGCATGATTTCGCGAGCTCGAGCTTTCGCTCAGAGTCAGGGTGGATATCGTGATATAGCTGCAGAGTAGGTGCAGGAGCGATTCCGTCTCTGGTTTACCATTAACGGTTGTACATATACCGAGGTAAGGTACCCCGACCTGGCGACCTGGCGATCCCTCGCAGGGTCGCTCGTTCGTCATCTCCGGCAGGAAATCTGATCATAGGGTTGAGAAATCTGAACCTACCTACCTATTCCAGCCCATCCTGCAGGGCTGGAAGGTAAATGAATCCGAGGCTGTCGTACTCAACATGTATGAACGGCCGGGCCCGATCGAGTAGGATCGACGGTGCCACGTCATGTGGCCGTGTGACTCGACCTCGCCGTTCATGTTTACATACAGTAAGTGATTAGGGCTCTACTGTGACTGTACGTAGAGAGGCTTACACAAGCGCATGGCATGCCAGTGGCTTTGGGGCCGGGGAGCGTACACACGGTAAGTGTTTATCTGTTGCCGCCAGGCGGTCGCTGTTATCTTCCGTGTCGGACGGGCAAGAGACGGGAGGAGACGGAAAATGATGGCCTGATCATGTCCTGTCGGGTCCTGTTAGTGTGGAGGGTGGGATGTACCATGGAAGCTGACGGCGGAGGAATCGTGTGGAAGACGGCGAACTGTGAGCGATAACATGGTTTTGAGGGAGTAGGAGGAGGGAAAAGAGAAGAGAGCAGGGGGTAGGCGCCTGAGAAGGAAGGCGTGTGTGGGGGCCCGGGGGAGGAGGGGGTGACGCTGCCAGGCAGGGGACGAGGCGAGGAAGGGGGGATAGTGAAGGGATGGGGAGTGAGGCCCAGTGAGAATCGCCTCGTCGCAGATCGTACGAAATCGACTCGCCAGGACAAATCCCAGGGAACATCTGCTCTCCTCGGATGACACCGTGCCTTCGCGTCGCACTCACACAGACTTTCGGCTCTGGATCGCTATTTTAATTCTGTGCAAACGTTCGGTACAAACTTTCCGCAGTACAGAATCCTTAATTCTCTGGCTTTCGGCCAACTAACTGGACGAATTCTGCTGAGTTGTGCGAGCTTCCCTACTGTTACCGCGCTTAGTGACCGCCTGCCTGTCGTTGCACTTCTGTCTAAGTTCTGGATCCAATATGATGCTAGTAGCATTTGTGTGACGCATTGTGCGGTACGTGACAAACACCGCTTGCCCACAACTTTCATCATCCAATTCTACCACACCTCCTATACCGGTACTTGGGACGTCGAATAACTACACATTAACCAACATAGTTCAATATTCCAGTAGAGAAACGCGTAGATATGTCGTATGACGCGTCCGGCCACGACGAGCGGGGTCCTATAGCTGTTAGCCCGGGTCTTACCCAGACGACGCTCGACTCGAACGGACAGCCAGATGTTAAAGCAGAGGCAGGTGGTGCTGCACCCGCTGTTCTATGTAGGCGCGTATTCCGCCATCGGCGTCCTCGCTTCCCTTGTGGGTGTTGTACTCTTCTGACTCTGCGGCACTTCTCGCATCGGATGTGTACGGCCTCGTCATGGTTACCGCCACATTATCCACGTAGGCATGGCGGTGTTCTCCGGTGAGTTGTGTTTGGACTGCCCTGTAACTCTTAAGGTGTTTCAAGGCCTTCTGCTCTTTAAAGACATGCTCACTAGCTTGAGTGGGGATGGATGGTGAACCGCTGTGCGTTGTTTGCCGTATCTGTTCTGCTTTGCTGTATAACATCTATAGTACTTTAGGGCTGTTGGTCAATTTCGACGTGCTGAGTGCGGTCAGCGTGCTCGCCCTACGTCTACGCCGGCACGGCCATACCGCGAACTCGACGATCTTTGTGCTTGCGGCATCTGTACCAGTGGCATACGCGGCGTTATCCATCGTCGGTGCTACGTTATTCTCGACAAGTCATGTCTTTCCTTGTTGTTCCATATTTTTTTATTTCTGATATATGCATAGTTCTACGTACGGCCATAAGCAAACTGTGTCGAGCCGAGCGTGGACCGCACTGCTCACGGCCAAGCTTGCAATCTGCCCCCTCTTTATCACTTCTGGTATGTGCTCGTAGTCACTAATACTTTTCACTTATGCCTATTTACAGGAAGATCGTCCTTGTGAACACACTGACTGTGAGCGAGTACTACTGGTATCGGACCGGGAGTCCGGGAGTCGATGTGGTCCGATCCAGATCGGACCGCCAGGAAAAATTCAGATTGTATTGTAATTAGGTCACGAAGAATGTACAATAGATGTGGTCCGATCTCGTACTGCCAGAGCACGAATTCTGTGCCATTTCGGCGGACCTGGTCGGGCGTGCTCGTACTGATATTGCAGGTACGATTTGCCACGATGTCGCCCAAGCAGAGCAGTGTCGATTCTCACTGGGAGTGAGGACTCAAGAAAGCCGAGCCACTGTGAGCAAGGACTCGCACCCTGATCATCATTCGCCTCTCACACGTCATTTTATTTTTTATTATTTTTTTGTTTTTGCAAAACAGAAAATCACTTTTTTAGATAGGATTTTTTAGTACAAAAATTGCTTTTTTTTATAGGGTATTAAACTGAAGTTTAAATTATTAGAAGAAATGAAATCTGTGTGATTTAAATTGGATACTTTTTTTTTTTAATTATAATTCTCTTTACTCACTCACCCCACACTCAACCCCCAAGATACGGCCTCCATTCACCACCATCAGTGAGCACTCAACTCCTCAAAAATGAAACAAGTTTGGTGTACCATGTCTGAGACTCTGAGAAGTGATGGCCTCTTACTGTCTCTTTCAATGGGCTCTTTGTGGAGAGGACAGGGCTCGGAGGAAGCTACGGTCAGTATCTCTGGTCGCGCAACACACCGGTCGTGACGATGATGACACGCGGTTCATGTTGGAGGGGTGACGCAAGCAAACCGTGTCACCCCGTGTCACGGCATGTGACAAATGATCCAGGTACCATTGTCTCATAGAGTGCCATTGTCCACAGTATATAAATAGATTATTCCGCAGTCTCATTGTTATATTTTTCCATTGTTCGCTAGCCTATAAAGTAGTTAGCTAGCGAGTCCTATTCCTCAGTTGTTTGCAATCCGAGCAAACACTAAGGTAAGACATTTATTACGAGTCTTGTGTCCATTACTTATCTATACGCTTGTAGGTTTCATCGTATAGGTAATAAAATAGTTGTTTGCAATCCGAGCAAACACTGAGGTTTCATCGTATAGTTATTGTTACAGTTCAGAGAGACGAATTTGAGATGATAGTCACGCCTCAAGGAATGCTACAGCTGCATAGGAGCGAGGGCGTTTGAGCTCGTGACGCACTTGGTTATTTTCTCAACGTACCTTACATAATTTGTGCCACTTGAACATGCTTACATAAAGTTCCCCCGCCCAAGTCGGTCCATTTTCGCAATTGATAAATATGTACTGGTCTGCCTTTGTTGAAGATCTGACCTCCCAAGCTCCAAGTCCGGCACGCTGTTGACGTGTCTAGACTTTACACTCAAGAGTTGTCACAGCCTCTCCGATACCGTCAAGCTCAAAACGAGTCCATAGTCGATTGTTACGACTCGCTATCGGCGGCCACACGGCCGATCTCCGACAAGACCCTAAAAATAGATCTTCTGGCATAGAGACCCCCGAGAGCACCGGACCTGCGCTGTCACGTCCGCGCAGTCCCCGGTCGCGCGTTATGGCGAGCATACATGTGCAGAATGATCTGTAACCCTATATATGCAGACGCTGAGTTGACCTCTCATATAGTCTTATTAAACTTACATGTACTGACGTGCCGTCGTCTCGAATTAGGAGTTTGTATGTAAGGAGGGCATGCCATTGACCTTGACCCAGGGCGACCTTGAGCAGTGGGGAATTTTGTGGTTGGCATACATACATGGAAACCGGGATGAGATGATATATATGACCCTTCAAAGATCAATTTCAGATACACGTTTGAAAACAACTTGATTCTATGCTTTACAACTATCTAGCTATTAACGGATAAGGTCAAAAGAAAAAAAATCGAATCCCGTCATAATCACTTGTCCCCCTTATGTATGCAACGGCGTGGAGGTGCACCCTGTAACCAGAGGTGCATACATATTTATTTCGCTTTCGCCTTTCCTTTTGGAACTTGTTAGAATTAGGAACACGTACATAGACCTGGTCATAAGGCTTACCGTTTTTAGAGTCACGATGTTTCTTAGCATCTCCCTCTCGTCGAAAAGTTGCGTCTTCGCTACATTGAGATACCCATCATCGCCCCCAGTAGAATAGGATCACGTATAAGGGCTCACCAGTCAGTGCAAAGAAACCTTTGCTCTTTTTGATAATGACCCCTCAAATGAATCCTGGCCATTATTTTGGTCTTGTGCAAGGTCTCGTTGCACGGTTTCAATGTGCAGGTACTTGGGCAATCGAGAGTGCGGGTCTTGTGAACGGTGCACACAGGGGCGATACATTTGAATGATTTGCTTCCAGTGGGGATGATGTACTTATCCGCTTCACTGTCCTCTATGTCGCCCTCGATTATTTGATACGAATGTGATCCAACAACACTCGGAAAGAGCTTGGGTGTATGTGATAACACGGGGAGACGGGAAACCGAGGGATCATTGGGAGGGGGGACTAAAACATATGATGTTCGTGAGAACGCAGTAAGCTTCGACATAAATGATGGAAGAATAGGAATGACGAACTGGTAGCGAGCGCGGAGCTCGTGTTGGGGACGGAACGATAGCGCCCACTTATTGCTTCATTCGGATTGCTGGGTACACTCGTTTGATACGTGGACTCTGACATCAGTTCATGTGGGAAAGTAAGAGTCTCAAGGGCAGCTGGGGTCGTGGGAGGGAGAAAGTGCACTGCGACAAGTGATCCATATCCATCCATGAACGAAATTTGCCCATCACCGGGAATTGCGCGTGTGACTGTCGCGGGGGCGATGTCCACAGGAATCCACTCATACAGACCCCTGTAGAAAATCATGCTTCCCAAGAACCCTTCGTATGTTGCCGAGGGCGGAAGGTAGTGATATTGACCCTTAGCCGTAACGATGCAGTTGCCATTATAGATAGGTGTGGCTGTGGGATGAGCACTGTCAAAAACTGCAAGCAACAGAGAGCCCACGACGTGTTACACGTACACTGCTCGTTTCCTTGAGAAGATCGAGGGGGGTTAACTGCCAACAGACGTATTAAACGGCTAGGCAACGCCACAACCCAGGCTGAACTCACAGGGAGGAAAGGCCATAACACCACTCAAACGAGGCCGGAAAGGTGCTTTCTATGTGGTGTCGATCTCTTCGCCTGTATTATCGTATCCTTTTAATCTGCTCCACGAGTGGCAGGAGTGGCATGCATGCGTGATTGTCACAGACGGGACATAATATTTAGATATTCAGATATGATGTCCACAGTTCCCTTTTGGCGCATCAAACAGACGGCTCGGGGATGCCAGCCACGCGGCAAGATGCGGTTCAAGCCCCATTATCATGTATATTTCCATCTACAACGTGAGAGAATTGTGATGGGAGGGGCGAGGGGGGTTCCGCAAGAGCAAGAGCGTCGATATTTGGTATACGGGGGCAGACGAGCGAATAAGGGAAAAGGGAGCGGGGACGCCAGTGTAGGGGATGACCATGTCGACATGGGGGATTCAGACGGGTCGGAGTGTCGTTCGTGGAATCTGAACCTAATTTGCCGTACGTTCCAGACGTTGAGGGTCGATATTTGGCGGTGGAATGCCAGAGGCGGGGAAGCGGACATGCCGAGGGAGTAACGTTGTAACACGAGTACGAGTTAGGCCATGGCACATCAAGAAATATTCGGGGTTCTTGGGAGCACGTAATCTGAGACGATTGTGGGGGGGCGGGGGATGTGTGGTCAAGAGGGCCTCGGATTCCTCGCACAGCTAGATGCAGTGCTGGTGGAAGAGACGCTGATATGTATTTAAGGATAAGGTTGAGAATAATCGCAACTCGTGCCGGTAACGGCGATGTCAGCTATGTTTGCAAATCAAACTCACCGCGTTTGACGAAAGGGCGGCTAATAGAGTTTGGCGCCCTTCCCGTGAAAACTTGGCCTAATAGAGGATTAAGGACACAAGTCGAATCCTGAGATAGGTAGAAGGTGGCATACCAAATTTCGCGGCATATAAGTAGACGGGGACCGAATTATCCTCTCGCCGTCATTGATCTCTCTGGGAGATCCTGTATCTCAACAACCCATTGGTAGTATCATTCTGGTTCCACCGTGCAGCACTAGACACGAATCGGATAATATAACGCAAGCGTATGTCTTTTTCTCATTCTTTCGAAAATCGCGAAGTAAGACCGCCCTCCACAAGATGTTATTATATGTGCATTCATAGAACACAAAAACAACAACCTCTAAAATGGCATCCGTTAACACTGTGACCATGAAAGCTCAACCTAATTTCTGAGATCAAATAATGTTGTGGCGAAACTGAATAAACGATAAATACCGGTGCGTTGGACGGCCCTGCCTCCGAAAAGGGTGCCTATCCAGATAGTCGGGCTGGTAACAATCAAGTACGAGTTCCAAACCAGCAATACGAAGCCAGCAGGAAATTCTTCATCAGACGACACCGAGACTCCTTTGTACCGGATGCAAATCCGAGATAAGGAGACAGGAAGTAGCTTCAGAATCTCATTTCGCAACCGAGCAATAAAGTGACAATTGGCATATTTCGGACAGAGACATAAGGCAATTTCGCAGCGAACCCCAGCCTAGCACAACGAATACGCACGGTAAGCGTAAAGAATCAGTGGAACGTCGAAGGGGCTAGAAAGGGGATATGGATCAAGGATATGGTGTGGCAGAGTTGTCACGAGAACGCGCAGTGAGAAAGCCAGCCAATCAAAACTGTTATGAAAAGACGTCGAAGGCCTGGACATCGAAGGCCCTGACGGGTTTCCGATCATCCGATCATATTCTGTGTGACAAGCTCGTCACGCTTATCATCAGGCATCAGATCTCCGAAGTCGCTGTAAGGTGCAAGGTACGTGGTGGCTGCTAGGCTTGTGCAATATCCCGTTCCAACTTGAAGCTTGATTGAATTTGAACCCTACCTCGAAGCTTAATTGAACCTTGGCTTGAAGCTCGAGATTGAACATTGCCCCCACGCCTGTCTGCATGCCTTTCCTCGTTGAATCTCATACCTTCGACTGGCGCCCTAATTACCCGCTCGTCGTGTGCGCTAAGCGATACCAGTACACTGACGGGTTCTCCGACCCACCTGTTCCCAATGATGGCTACACCGCGATCCTCGCACACGGCACCGGTTTCCATGGCGAGCAGTGGGAGCCTACGCTTGAACGGTTGTTTGAGCTCTCCCGAGGGCATGGGCGGGAACCGGAACCGGAACAGTACTCGGACAGCAGTGGTAGTGCGCTTGCCTTCCGCGAAGCCTGGTCTGTGGAGTGCCCAAACCACGGGGACGGCGCGGTTCTTAATGATGCGGTATTACAGCGGGGGGGTTATGATCTTGTGTGTGAGTGCTTTGTCTCTTCCTTCGAGTTACCTGCACTCTCCCTAAACACCCCCCACCTACTCAATTCACGCGCACAATTCACCTACTCACAACTGCACAGTCTCGTGGTCCGAATACGCCCATATCCTCTACCTCTTCCTAGCGGACAACCCCAACCCCCGCCTGAACTTTACTGTGGGCGGCCACAAACTCATAGGTATCGGCCATTCTATGGGGGCTATATCTCTGTGTGCATCCTCCTTTGCCTTTAGTCTACTTCATTATATTTCACCTGATATCACTTATTGTATTTGATTTGCCTAGGTGCCTCACCCAAACATACCCACATTCCCCACGTTTCTCTCACCTCGTCCTGTGCGAGCCGATGCTCGCGCCGACGGACATAACAAATACGGACCCCATGATGCGTGTATCCCAGACGCTGGTATCAGCAACAGAGACAAGGAGGGACGTCTGGCCGAGCCTTGAAGACGCCTCTAAATACCTTAGATCACGCCGGTCCTTTAAGAAGTGGGATGAGCAGGTGCTAGAAGCTTATTTGGTCCGTCTTCCTTACGTCTCTCCAATCCCAGTCGTGCGAGGAAGCTCACTATTGTGTAGAAATATGGATTCAGACCTCTACCGACGTCGACATACCCAGACAAGGAAGGTGTAACGCTTAAATGTACCAAGGTCCAGGAAGCGGTACGTCCCCAACACACCTCCGCTCTTTCCTCCAATAAATGATCCCTTTTTCTCAATCTCTTCCTTATGTAATGCCACACACTCACCTTCCTCCTCCTGCAAAAAAAAATGTCACATCCTACAGGCCTGTTACCGTGATGGCGTGAGCTCACGACGCATCTACGACTTCCTCCCCATGCTCTGTGCACGCGTCCCTGTGCATGTAATATGGGGGGCGATAGACGATGCTCTGTATGTCCCTTGCCTATTCCCGTTTGTTTTTTGCTTTCCTCGTTCCGTTTCCCTCCCTTTTGCGCGTGTGCTGTGATTCCTTCCTCATCCCGTTCATGTGGTGTTGCCGAAGAATGTGTAAACTGAGCAACGCGACGTGCGCCAGTGATCGCAGAATTAAGGACCGCGTAACGGACGCGAACACGGGCCGCAAGATGGCATCTGTCACGCGCGTGGAGGGAGCTGGACATTTGGTGAGTGAGCGCATGATTTGATTTGCATCGACTACGTCTGTCCGGGATGATTGTTCCAGTTATTCTATTTCCTCGATCCCGAGCATGTTCGAAAGAGGGAATGCACGCGCCATTTCAAACGCGTCCTCCTTTCGAGGGCCGGTTCGGTTCATTTGAAGCGTTCGCCACTACAAGCATGTTCGTTTCGTCCGTTCAAAGCGTCCCGGGGATGTCGGTACGAGAAGAGTCTATCGCTGACTTTCTTTCTTTTGTGGATTGTAGATCGTGCAGATGGCGCCCAGTGGCTTAGCTGGTGCTATTTACCATGCCCTGGCAGGAACGGGGACACGGAACAACACGGAAGGACAGATAAAGACAGTAACGCAGGAGCAGAGCACGTCGGAGGGGTGTAAGCTGTGAGCTGTTCTATCGCTGAACGGTCAACGTAGGATGTGCCACCTGCCTTTTTTGTTCTTTTGGTGGGAGAGGGCTCGGAGTTTTGGGATCTGAGGGTGGCTGGAAGCTTCTTAGTTGAGTTGATTGATTGTCGCGAAAAAAAAATATATAAGAGTAAGACGAGCGTTTTCGCCACATTCCCACTTCGTCTCCCATTGCTCCCAGTACGCCGTCAAACGGACAGCTACCCAATACCATTATACACAAGGTGCTGACATCATTTTCTTGTCCGCATCATCTTTCTCGTGATTTAAGCCAATCTCCAACGCAACAGCGTTAGAGGGTCATGCAGACCAAGGTGAGTTTGTGCCGCCTGGGATATATACGTACCAAGATAAGCGAATGCTTCGGTATCATCGGTTACAAATGGTGTAGCGTTTCGAATAATCATGCACATGACTTTGATAATACAGCAACGAGATCACCAGTAAAAAAAGACTAGACGATGCAGTCAAGGCACCACTAGCACAAAATGTCACGTCAAGACTTACTTCTCTATACTTGCCCTCCCATTTCTCCGACATAATGGTCAATCTGGTTCATCATCATGTCAACATCAAGGGGCAGCATGTACATCGTCCTGGCCCTCTGCTTTCGTCGTCAACGCGGCCCTTTGGAAGGTTTGACGCTCGAGCTGGCTTATATACGACGACAGAAAGGCCTGGGAGAAAAAGTATCCCGATAGAGCACCTGCCACTGCAAAGCACGAGTATTGATGAACATAGCAATTAGCAGCTGTCTCACTCACATAATCCCGAGTACAGTGCTTTGTTACGGTCAAATTTCAGCACACGCTGCCCAAAAATAGCTAGCAACTCCGTGCACTCAGGCGGCCTTGTACACGGTTGAGTTGAAAAAGACTCTACTTACCTGCAATAAGTCCCCCTGTTACACCAGCAAATATCCCGTCTCTGCGAGCTTGCTATGCAGATGTAGATCGGTCAAACCAGAGACATGACAGAGAAAAACGAGCATGTGCTACCCTGTTACACTTATCATAGTCCTCGATGCTTGGTTTCCAAGGTCGAGCCATTTCGAAGGTCTCACGCAAGTAATTATGAAAGGAGTGGCATAACTACGTAGTAGGCGTCTAAGGTATGTTCAGCTATGACTAAGCGCCTTCCTCAACTGCCCGCTGAGCACGTCGAGCCTTCTTTGCCGCGTTTGCAGCAGCAGCCTTTGCCTTCTTTGCATCAGCCCTGGCAGCCTGAAATGACCATTCTCAGCATCAGAAATAAGACAGTCTTGATTACTCGAACTCACTTTCTCTGCCTCTTCCTTTGCCATTGCCTCCTCCTTCTTCTTTGCTTCCTCCTGTGCTGTCTGTGAGGGAGTACTGGTCCCAGATCCCGCATTGCCTTTGGTCCGCTTCTTCGCTTCTCGGGCTTCTTTCTCCTCCTGCTTGATACGCTTGATACGGGGATCATGTTGCAGGGTCATGTCTACCAGTCCACGCAGTCGAGCAGTATCCTCTTTCTTCCGGCGGGCCCTCTCTGATTTGTTCTTTTTCTCCGTGTATCGCTTATCATCACGGCTACCCGCGCAAAAGAGTTGACAAACGCAAAGGACACAAAGACACGGAACGTACCTATCGCTTCCCTCATTGACCTCCTTGTCCAAGTACTCAAAGCTTCGCCACGAATCAAAGTTGTACCAAAAGTCATAGAAGCCTTCCACCGCGGCTTTTGGGTCATCAACGCCACCCAACATTGGTACAGGCTGCACACGCGAGAATCGCGCTTCCCGCTCGAAAATTGGTGCCATCTCAGAGAAGAATACGTTCGATTCCCAATCCTTAATTGGTATGGGCACGCTTTCTTCGAGATCCAAGTAATAAGGGTCAACACTATCAAATTGACGCCTCTTTTCCGAGTGCGAAAGGACCTCCATCGCTAAGTAACCTTGCGTTGAAAAAGCATCAGGGTGGTGTTAAAGGAGAGCCAACCTTTTTGTATGCACTTGAAGAAGGCATCATCATTTGCGTCGCCGGCTCCAGCCTTCTTATCTGGATGGTGCTTTAACACTTTCTTACGATCTGATCATACACGTTAGTGCCGCATAATCTAACACACAAGTCATGACTAACGAGCAATTTTAATCTGGTCTTGCGTCGCCTTATATCTTAGATGCGACAACCCGAGCACCTTGTAATGATCTTGTTTCTAACCCAGATAGCATTAGCATGCCATACCGCATGGCAGCGTTCGAGAAGAGACGTGACTGCACCTTCCACTCTTTCGGGTCTAATAGCAATAAGTCCACAGTTTCCTCCTCATCACCCACACCAAGGTCATCTGCCCCGTTTTTGTCGTCGCCATTGACGTTGCTCTGAGCTCGCCGGCGCGATTCCTCCGCTTGAGCAATTTCATCCTCATCAAACGTACGCTTGTGCACGGTGCGCCGCACATGTGCGTGGTATGCTGCGCCTGTAGGAAGGAGCCTGCGCCTGATCGGGGCTGCATGGGTTGAAGTCGTTTAAAGGCTCCGTTAAGTACAGACAAAAACTGAACCAACCTGACAATGAGGACGCAGTGGCTTCGGTAGGTTTCCGGTCTGCGGGTAAGGATATAGAGACCGGTGGTAGTTCCACTATGGACGCCATCGAGATGAAAGTAGGAAAAAAAAGCTGCAAGTGCTTATTTCAAAGTCCGACTGCTGCATTGCTTGTCAGGTTCCTAAAGTCTCCCGCCAAACGGTCATTCACAGCTCCTTCGATACTTGTTGGCACAGCCTGCCTTGACTTCAAAATCTGACCGACAGCCATGGGCCTTGGAATTTGGAAGTCCATTGCAGGCCATCTGTGACATGGCCACAAGGTTGCGAAGGCGACCAGCTTGGTCAATTCAGTGTGGCCACGTCGCAGCCTGCTATCACCCCTAGCTAGTACGAGCCAATAGTTTCATAGCATCGAGTGGTTCGAAAGATCGTAGTACTGTAGAATACTTATCATGTCTCGTCATATATACACATGAAAAACATGAGTGGAATGAGAATGCGAAAGGAGGAGACGAGGACCGTGTGGATAGGTGCAATAAGGATCGTGAGTAATCGAAATGGCATAACGACATTGACGGGAAAAAATTACTGAAGTCGAAGTGTTTGACGCACCCCTTGTTTAAGCCAAGCCAGCCGTGGACCTGGCGTTGGCGGTCCTCTTCCCGACATCAGTGAACCATTCCAACGCTTTCCCTGCCTTTCTTTCCAGTTCTTCAGCACACTTGACCTCCTTGCCCCTTTCATCCATTGCCACCCTAAAGCGCTCTCTGAGATCCCACGAAGCAAGCCTCAGGACTTTGCGGGTCTCACGGGATACCCTGGTGGCATGCGCGTTAACGTACATCGTCTCTTCTGAGTCGCCCTCAGCAGTATGAACAAGAGAAGTTCGGATCCGACGGCCAACGGTGCGAGGGATCGAATTCGGAAGTTCGAGGATGAAGTATGCGGTGAGACCAATGGTAAAGGCGCCAATAACGGGAGCAGCCCACTTGCGAACTATCTCATTCCCGAATAAGTCGGTAATACGCACAATACCCTCTATTATCCCTCGAGCGCCTAATGTCTTGCCACCGATCATAGTCAATGCGCCGACACCCACTGAAACAACACTCAATGCCGTAGTCTGTGAGTCTTCGTCTTCCATATTCTTTGCATCCGACCCATCCCCAAAATGTACTGAGAGGTGATGGCGGACATCGAAGACGTCGAAGAATGTAATGTCCAGTAGCTCAGAACGCTGGGCCAGCCCAAGACCAAGACCGTGAACACCACCGGCCACAACAGTGCTGCGGCCTCCCTTTTTAGGCGAAAACATACGCTCAGGCATGAATACACGCTTGGAGCGTTCTACACCCTCGGGGAGGTGTTTCTCGCCAAGGGTAGCAATCTGTTCAATTGCCGAAGAGGTGGTGACCCTCGCCTCGTCTTGAGCAAGTTTTACGGCCATATCCAGACTGGTGAGAAGCGTTCTGCGAACATCTCGTGTGTACTCCCACAGCCCTAGCAGGCCAGGGTATGTCGGCATCATTATGCCGTTGTCAATGCCCAGTTCGCCGTTACCAACTTTCTCAAGTGCGGAAACAAGAATTGACTTGGTCCTGCCGCCAGCTTTTCTGGCGCCACTCTCCTCAACAATCTCTAGATTCTCCTCCAAGTCCTCTCGCCCATGCTTCATCTTCTCGAGAATGGGCCGAGCTCTACCGATATCGTCTTTGGCCTGGTCAAGTTCGGTCTGAGCAACGATAGCATTGCTTCTTGCTAGAAGATCGATATCCGACAAAAGATGGCAAAGGTAAGTCGAGGCGGGATGGAGCTTAGACTTAGCACGCTTCACGAGGACAAACGACCGTAAAGAAGTCTCCAGGCCGTCGAAAGTGGTATTGGAAGATGTGGAGTGTTGGGAGGAAGATGAATCGACAAAGTGGACGAGGTTTTCAGCGTCATCGTATGTCCGTGGGCTGAGCTGTTTGATTTGGTCAAGTACAAGGCGTTTGCACTTCTCTTTGTCCCTGATCTGATCGAAACGATTCACAACGATGAATAGGTATGCCTTCTCGTTGCTCGCATTCAACAGGAACTCCTTCGCGGACAGCGTGAAATGGTTTTCGGCCGACACGACAAATACAACGACATCAATCTCCTCCTGCCTGGCGAAGAGTGCCGTCGTCTTTAAGCTATCGCGGTTGAGCCCAGGCGCATCGATAATCGCAATGTCCACGACGCCATTGTGTAACAGGGACTCTGACGGCCGACGTGCGTCTGCGACATACAGCCTGACCATCTGCTGCACGTTTTCGTTCTGGCCGACAATCGTCTCCAACTCGGTGAGTGAGGCACGGGTATATGTCGCTTGGTCCTTGATGTCATACACGGCGCCTTCTTTGGCAATGTGCACCTCTTCCAAGCCGCCGTTTTCAACCGCATCATGCACCTCGCAGAACATGGTGGTGCAAGGCTGCTGGTCGACTGGCATGACTGGCCGACGGAGGAGAGCATTGACAAATGTAGACTTTCCTGCATTGAGGTCACCTGTAACAAGGACTTTCGAAGATGTATCTTCAATTCGAAGTCGCAGCTTGTCGACATGTTTGACCGATGCAGCAATACGTTCATCCAGAAGGTTCGCAATAGATGACTTCTCCAGTTGAGATACAAGCGATGCAGGCCCGGTTGAGGTCCCATGAGGCCCTAATTTGAGATCGAGACGAAGAACGCGGAAATCCGAAGATAAAAGGTCTTGGTTAGTGCCCTCCTTGGCTTCTCGCTCCTCGTGCGGGGGTAAAACCGGTGCTAAAGTCACAGGGCGCTGAATACCAGGCTTGACGATAACATCCGCGGTAGAGGCGGGGTCATCCACGAATGACAATGATCGTTGAGACGACCCATTGAATGACGATAGCTGTGGATACCTGACTACCCAAGAGTCTTTATTGAACACGCGAAGATCATTCAGAATGTTTTTCGTGGTGTCAATAGCGTTTACCAGCCTGGTGTTGCAGATTGACCAATTGAATACAGCGTCCAGTTCAGTAAACTCACCTGTCCTTGTGATCTAGATATGTACCCTGAATATCATCATCTCTTAACGGCTTGTCCTCACGCTGAAGGTCTGCGAAATTTGTTGCCAGAGTCTCTCTAGCTGGCGACCGCTGGGTCGCTAGTTGTGACATTGGTGAAAGTAGAGTCACGGCCCCAGCAGCTGATTGGCCGAGGTACGGTCGGAAGAAACCGCCGTCTTCCGATCCAATCCGGACTGGTATCTGCATCCTTAGACTACATCCTTAGACTATTGTACTTCTGGTGCGGGTTGGGAAACTCCAAGTGGTGGTAATCGACTTTCTCAGCGACTCCAAATACCACCTCTACACTCAATTTAGAACCGGTGTGGGTTGGGAAACTCCAAGTGTCGTTCTAAATTGAGTGTAAAGGTGGTGTCTGGAGTCGCTGAGAAAGTCGATTACCACCTCGCTCTGTGTCGTATCGATGGCATTCTCGGCTTAGGTTTCGAAGCCGTAAGTTTGACCCACTCTCTGGGCTTTACTCCTAACGTTTTCTAGTCCGTCGGTAGGGACATTTAACTTTTAACGAGCCCCATGTACTCGGTCTATCTTATTGGTGGAGGGAAAGGGAAATGCGAGCCTAATGCTAAACATGTGTATAATAATATCACTCGGTGATATTGTCAAGAAAATTATTGTTCCCTGCAATAATTTATACTGACGATTTACCAACAACCACGGGCTGAGTCCGACGGCTCATGAGTGACTGATTCCCGTTCGACTCTCCTTCACCAGGTACATATTCGGGTCATTGGAAGTCGTGTATAGTACACTTTCGAAATTCTGTAATTTATCGTTGATACCAACTGAGTCGCCCGCAATTTGTTACGATTAGTAGAATCTTGTGAGTCGCTACATTCACTGACGGAAGATCAATGAGACTACCCTGAGGACACGACCTCAGCGTTCATCTTGCTACTCCCCTCTCCCATGAACAACAGGCGACACCTTCAATACTTGATTTCTCTCACCCCTCACCTCTCACCCCTCACCAAACAAAACACACACATACCATTGAGGTACGTCCTTACATTTCGACGATGCTAGCGCACAGAACACTAGCCTGGCGGAGCGGCCCTACGGGATACGCATCGACCGAGCAATATTGGGCGCGAGCAGGAGCAAATTCACGATGCGGTGGCAACTTGCCATAGGTTTTTCCATGCCCACCCGAATCAGAACCCAACCCCGACCTTGAGCCCTGAACTTAGGGCGTGGAGTCGTAGAGTCGTTGAACGATGTAAGGTCACGCAAAGCAAGATGTGTCCGGACTGGCAGCTGTTGTTGAAAGGGAAAAGGCCCACTAGCAGAGTGATCAGATCGAAAAAGAAGCTGGATTGAGATTGGACGCGACAGTGAAAAGTTGTGCATGCTGCCAGGTAATACTGCCAAAGGTATATATCCCATGCAGATTGTAGCTTCATCCTGTGGAGCCAGGGGACATGATGGTCACGACTTGTCACACTCGATGGGAGCAAAAGCGTCAGTAAGTGTGTGTCTGTCCTATGAACCCTTGTTCCAATAGATTGAGACGTATGGCACAGATAACAATATAAGATTACATCTGGTTCTCTACTGCGCGGCTCGGA
Source organism: Gautieria morchelliformis (assembly GCA_015179125.1). Taxonomy (NCBI): domain Eukaryota; kingdom Fungi; phylum Basidiomycota; class Agaricomycetes; order Gomphales; family Gomphaceae; genus Gautieria; species Gautieria morchelliformis. The sequence continues at coordinate 331,828 of WHVA01000048.1, read as the reverse complement.
AGACTGATGCCCCGCTCGACACCACCACCTCAACGGGGTTCCTTCTATCCACCAAACGACGCGTCTACATATCGCGATCTTCTCCTCTTTGAGGAGCGTCTGAAGACTAATGCAGCCAGTCTGAAGAGGCGTAAATCTAGATACCAACGTACGTTGTGCTTCGATGACACGCCTTTGCTTTTCTAACGTTCAGCCTTCCTTAGTATTTTTGGCACAACTGCTGCTCGTCATCGCCATCCTACTCTCCGATGTCCTGCTTGATACTTCATTTCTTGTGCTTCCTCTTAATTTCCTCCTCGGTCGTACATGGCCCGACCGCCCCGCGATCGTAGCTCACCAATACGTCACGTCAGGCCTGCTCTTCATTGCAGTTACCACACTTGTTCTCTTTTATGCGAGTGGCCTCTATGCAGAGAAGATCGCATACGCAAACAGGTATGGCACAAAGTCGTTTGGATCTTACATCCTGAAGTACATGGCTACCAGGTACGTCCCGCACGCGAACCGCGCACTACGGTCTTTCAATGTGTACCTCAACGTCCGCTCGCCACCATTGCGTTCATCACTAAACCCTTTCTCCTATTTTTTTCCACGATCGCCCTTAACTACACCTCAACAACTACCAAACGCTGCACCCCGCGCGTCCAGTCCTCGGCGAGCGCCCGCAATTCCTCCAATACCTCCAACTTCAAATCCGCGAGGTGAACTCATCTTCTCGTCTCGTGTCGAACCGTCCTTTCGGGAGTCTTATGAGCGATACCGCGGCGCCTTTGAGCGAAAGCGCGAAGAACAGAAACGCGCCACCCGAGGAAGCTGGTTTGATTTCCTATCAGTGCCATGGCGGAAAGCGAAGCAACCGCAGCCACAAATACAATTGCAGATGCCACATGGGGGCGGTGCTAGTTTGCGAGGACGGACACCTTCGACGACACCATCATCGTCTAGGCGGTCGAGCCCAGCTCCTGGGGCAGCGTCGAAGGGGTCCTTGAGGAGGTTGAAAGCCGGTCGGAGTGGAACTCCGGTGCTGGAAGCGCAACTCACAAAGGAAAAAGAATCTCACAGAACAGAGAGTTTTAGCTTCCTGCTGGCTGACCAGGAGACGTCCAGTGATCCATGACGATAATATATTCTTGCTTCATAATCATTGGTTCTCACCGGCATATGACGAGCACGCTACTTTGGCCTTGCGCTGGCTGATCCCGGCCCACAGTTATGTAATACCGTCCATCAAATTCAGCTGATCTACAGTTATGTAATAAGGTCCATCAAACTCCGTCTAAACAAGGATCAGGTCTACACTAAATAGGCAAGCGAACCGGGTTCACCTCTGACACAAATTGCTATGCAACTGCCTACCATAGAAACGTCACACGTATGATGGCCATTTTCATGGGTCTGATGCATCATTGCCATTCTTGCCGGGGGAGTGTTGAAACGATGAACTTTGCAGTTTATAATTTCTGTAAGTTCCTTATACTTAATGGCATGCCCCAACTTGAAGCTTCAATCCCTCTCAGTCTACTATATCCATCACTGACGGAACATGGTATCAGCCTAGGCATTTTGACCACCTGATTAAAGCATAATGCACGAAACCTGAAGGCAGGGCAATGATTATTAATTAGGTTTGGGTCGGTGAGTTCCCAGGCTCAAAGCCTACGTTGTACTGTCGGTATCCTGCAATCTAGGTGGAGTGTGACAACAGCAAAAGCCCGTGTTTGATGAGATTCGGGCTCTCAGAACTAGTCAACCATCTCGGTTCTAGTTCCCAGTGGGAGAAGTTGATGTCAGTCCCAAGGTAACGCTGGCCCTCAGGCTGGATGCAGCCAATGATTCACGAAGCGATTAGTAGTGCTGGCTGCGTGAGCAAGACAGAAAAGCAATTGAGCGGTGGAATCAATTGTACTGCTAGGGCATCTCACAGATAGATAGGTGGCGTTTTTGTCCAAACTATCCCAAACATCATCGTTGCCACGGATTGCTCCGACATGCGCATGACATTGTTTTTTGCTTCTCGATCAATTTCGCCATCTTTTCCGGCCGCGGCATATATATATACTCTCTGGGTTCAAGGTGAGCATCGATTCTCTCTTTCATTGATTAACCTACAGGATTTATCTAATATTCTCAGGAGTATGTCCAACTTCACCTCCGATTCCACGGGAAGCCTTCCGTACTCTGACTCAGAGGAATTGGCGGAAGTGTACCGCATCACTGGGTCCTTGTGGAGTAAGTTGTCAATACTTCGCACACAACGCCGCACCTCATGATGAAGGGTGGCATAGTCATGCCCCTGTGCCTCCTTATTTACGACATTCGTGCGTGTACTTGTCCTTGCGGTCTTCTTCCATTTTTTGACTCTTCAATCTAGTCCTCACTCTAGATATGGAAGTACGTGATGGCCTCACTGGCCTGTCCAACACGTGAATTGATTCAGTCGGGTCTAGGTGAAATACTTCTGGAATACCCGTCCTGGGTTTGTGAGCTGTCTTTTTTTTATGGTATGCCGCGCAGTCCTCGAAGAACTTTGCCGTTTAATACCCAAATAGAATAGATATTGGCCGTGAGTGTTTTATCAAGCAGTGCTATAGCTTCTCGATCATCACACTAATGCATATCCCTGAACAATAGTGCCGCCAATTTGGTGTAAGTGTGGTTGATCAATGCAACTGGCGCTGCGTGACTTATCTGAGTAATACTATATCAGTCTCCACAATACTAGTACTGCTTGTATTTCTTGTCAGAGTATCATTCTGATATTACCTTGGGCAGTCTTATCCTTGAAACCGGCAAGCCCGTCGGTAAGAGAATTTCACCATTAGTCAAACCGAATTACCACATCAACCTTTCCCCATTTACAGTTGTATGTTGATTTTATGTCCTGCGTCCATTGTTGAGCCGTTTTTCAGATGCACTCTATGGTTCCAATACACCGGATATTCGGCTACCGCAGAACATCTTGTGGTGGGAGGTATGTAGATCTGCTTCAAACTAAATACTACAGAACATTGCTAATTCCTGTTTCCCGATAAATAGCTATTTTAATTATACGCGTATATGCCATGTTCAATCGCAATAAAAGGCTGCTGGTCGCCTTGCTCGTGCTGTACGAAATCATTCCACTTCATACATCCCACGCAGCCTGATACGTATTTGTAAGATACGCTTTGACTATGACGACAGAGATGATAATAATAGGGGTGGTAACCCACGAGTTTCATGGTCAGTCTATTACGTTGCCAATCTCCCTCGCGAAGGTCGATTGACGAGTCCATAGACAATTATCTCGTCGCTACGAAGGGTTGTGTGCCAATTGAAATACCAGCCTGGTGCTGGGCTTACTGGGTTCCCTCAGTCACATTTGATTCCATCCTCCTACTTCTTGCGCTGTGGAGAGCTGTTTCAACTTGGATAATCCATGACCCCGCGCTGCAGCCTCCGCGTCTCGTGTTCGTCCTCCTGAAAGACTCGTTTCTGTATTTCGGCGGCGTTATGATGATGACACTGGGCAATTTTATTACTTGGTACATCAGACCCGTAAGCTTTCCATACTGTCCACACTTCTGCTTGCATTGGATGCTGATATCAACATATATATAGGTGCCTTTTTATGGGATGTTTATCGGGTTGGTATAAAAAATCATTGCCATTATGACAACAACTTATCTCATTTAAAGGTGTTTTATATGCTCACAGTCTATCCTTGGCTGCCGGCTATTGGTATGTGTGCCCAATGAAGATGTTTGTTTTGGATCGACTCACGCACTTCAATATATAGCTGAACATCCGAAATACTGCGGTAGAGATCCGTGAGTGTGGACGTCATGATGTCGAGTCGATTCCGTCGTGTAGTGGAATTCTCACCACCGAGGTCTCGGCGGATGGTCGACTTGGAGGTGATGTGCGACCTTAAGTTGCTAATCTGCCAATCCTGCAGTGAATCTATGTCCTTCACAAATTCAAATCCACCTCACTTGCACAACTAGATAGATTATTGTATCGATAGTGAACCCCTACCAATCCGCTTTATGTATTCTTTTCGCCACTTGATTTATTGTTTCCAGCTCATCATTGAATTCCCCGACTCCGACTGAAAGGAGGGGAGGGTTCTGTCGACACAACCTCAAAGGATACCGACCGTTCCTGCAAAGATTATGTTGTATGACGCTTTACCCTGTTTTAACATCGATGTCCCTGCTTTATCTGTTACTCCCGGTCACATTTCACGCCTTTTTGTTGACAGGCATGATCATTATCTCGGCCTCTTATAAGATTGTCTTTGTCCTTATTCTCATTGCCCCGTCCAGGTGATATTAGGGCCTATCACAGTAGCGGTTTTGATGGGGATTTGGAGCGGATTTGGACGAGGATTTGAAACATTTATAAAGCTCCGACAAAGCCCCGAAAACCGGTTTTAACTGTGATAAGCTAGTTTTGAACTCACGTTTTGATATGATTTCGATGGGGCTTTTGTTGCTCCTGCCGTCACCGGCCAGAGCGGCTCTAGCTTCTTGTTCTCTGCTGCCAACGCCATGACAAAGACTGATAGGATGGAGCTCAACGATGCCCTCCTTCAGTGTCTTATGTTGGAGCTCCTTCTTGAGGAAGATGCTGAGCTAGATGTCTACCTTGAAGACACTACTGATGGCCGACCTCCACTCCAGACGATACCTTCACTCCCGGGTTAAAGTCAACAAGCCGATGTCGCTCCTTATGACCACCCTCTCCAACTACAGATATAGCCGGCCCGAGATATTTTGACAATAATTGCGGGTTTGGCCTCAGACGTTCAATGCCATCGTTGAAAGGATACAAGGTGACACCGTATTCCATAACAACTCTCACAACGCCCAGCTCCCCGTTGCATATCAGCTTGCCGTAGCACTTTATTGCTTTGGCCACTTTGGGAATGCAGTGAGTATGCAGGAGGTCGCTCTGTGGGCCGGTTGGGTTTTGGGACTGTTGACCGAAGCACACGCCATGTAATCAAGGCTCTATGCCGCCCTGAATTCCGCCGTGTAGCTGTAAAGTGGCCAACCGATGAAGAGAGGGAGAGAGCAAAGCAGTGGGTTGAGGAAGCTTCAGGCCCCGAGTGGTGTGACGGCTGGTTGATGGTTGATGGTAGGCTAGTGCCCTTATTCCAGCGACCAGGGTTCTATGGAAATACATGGTACGATAGGAAGAGCAATTACTCAATGAACGTGCAGGCAAGTTCTCTCATAAATAAATAGGTGTATAGCTAACTGCTACTCTAGCTCATCTCTACCCCTGACCTCCGCATCATTGACTATGGTGTTGGATTACCAGGAAGTCAGCACGATGCTCGTGCCTGGAACGAGACTCGCTTACCGAAGGAGCATGCTACATTATTGCGGGAAGGTGAGTGGATATGGGCGGACTCTGCGTATCCATTGCAGAAGTGGCTATGCACGCCGTACAAGAAGTAAGCTACTAGCTCAATCTCTAAGCTGTACCTTAGAAGTGCTCTTTAGACCTGAGAAGGATACCCCAGAGAATGCACGGTTCAATTACTGGGTTTCTCGAGTATGCGTGAAGTCTGAGCACTGCGTTGGATTCATCAAAGGGCGGTTCGGCTCCCTGCGAGGCCTTCGTGTACAAATAAACCAGGTTCACCAATTGGGTATCGCCACATTTTGGATTACTGTGTGTATTGCAGTTCATACGTATGCTATGTCACATGAGGCAGGCACAGACATCACAAGCGATGATTTCTTTCGTGAGGGACTACGAATTATAGAGGAGGAGAGTGTTATAGGGATGGGTGGAGAAGCGGCTCTGGCAGAGGTACAGGAGGCAACTCGGGAGGTAGCTCTGTTGGAAGGAAAAGTTAAACGAGAGGACCTTAAGAACGCTCTGTTAGCAAGACTAGATTATGAATAGACGTACCATACTCCCGACATACCTCCAGGGAAGTCCGCGTGCCAATCTTCCCCGGTAAAAGTCTCCGGCATGTCTGACGTTCCGTGGTTAGCCATGCTTTGTCCATCCCGGGAGCTTGACGCTGACAGGGGAACTCGGCTACTAGACCTGATAGTTCCATATCGTGCTGACATCTCTAACTCATAGCGCTCCCGCTGCATAGTTAATGCATGTGCACGGTCTAGCTCCTCCTTGTGGGCTTGGTGTTCAAGTTTTAACTTCTCCTTCTCAAAGTCAGCTAGTACCTGTATTCTCACCCGCTCCTCCCTGGACCGGTTTAGCTGTCCTGCAAGTCGCTCCGTAGTGGCTCGCCGTGCCTCCTGCATTTCTGACAGACCATCAAGCAGACCCTTGCGACGGGTTGCCGTTGTGGAATTCAATGCCACCCGTGTGACAGTCTCGGGCTTCATGTTAGCCTTCTGCATAGATACAGTCACCTGTTTGCTTCTGCTTGAGGAGCCGCTTTGTTCATTGTAGGTATCGTTGGGATCCTCAGAGGGAAGGTCGGCATCAAAGGAAAAGGGTGAGTACCGTGTGTTATCTTCGCTTGTTTCAATACTGGGTTCGCCATCGTTGTCTATTACCTTCATTATTGGTTAGTTATCTCAATAACCACAATTCACACTGTGACATACCAACAGAGAGCTCTCTGCCGGGCTCTTCACTACCTCTGATGCAGACACACGGTCAAGGATGTCTAAATTGAGCTGTGAGGTGGAATGCGCAACAGCATCCCGAATAACCAAGGGACTAGTGCCCATAAGCCGCTGCATTCGCCGAAACCAAGGGAACCGGATCTTGATTTCCCCTGCAGGCAGTAAGAACGCAATCAGATATAGGTAAAGTTAGACGCACCCCACAAGTTGTCGATAGCACTACCTACTATGATTTCCTTTTCCATATCTTCGGTCTCTACCAGACCAGCACCTGTCAGGGTTCACGCATTTCCTTCCACAAGTTTCTATTTCCTTCCATGAGTTTCCGTTACCTTCCGTCAGTTTCCATAACCTTCCATCACCTTCCGTCACATGTCACATTCCATCACCTTCCGTAACCTTCTACAAGTTTCCGTCTCCCCTATTATGTAAGCCTTGCCAGCGCTATAAGACTGTAGCCCGTGTGGTGGCGTTTCCTCAGCTTGATCTCTGAGGATACCCACTACACAGGCAAGTCCCCATGTATCTATCGTTGGTAGAGTTATAAACTGAGGATACCCACTACACAGTTGGTCATTGTCCTAGTATCGGCTCTTATCTCCTTGAGTATCTTTGGTTGTGGCTTCGTCATTAGTGTTGCCCTCACAGCACCAGTCTCACCAAGCAGTGTCTTTTCAGACATATAAGACTTCTTGATCCTAAATCAAGATATTAGTTTACAACGGCTACCTGAACAGAAGAACTTACGCATTGACACGGTTTTTAACTACATTCCCCATCTGTACCAATGACGCATCTTTCCAGCGGCCTGAGTGATGAGGGATAAGGACTCGTAATGCAAGGGAGCAATGATGATCAGCAACAGTCTTCGCACTGCTCTTGTTCTTGCTCTCGGCACCCTTGTCCATACTGAACGCTGCTCGCATGACTGGGTCATCTTCAAGGACCGTTAGGAGCATGTCTGTGAGATCATGCTCCTTAGCCCAGCTGGTGGCAACGTTAGTAACAGCGCTTCATTACAGAAGATCGCACTCACGGCACTGGGGGGATCGAGGCTTCATCTCCCCTGAGTTTCTTGCCCTCCGCCTTATGTCCCGGCTTAACAAGGGCAGGTTTTGCTTCGGGTTCTCGATATCGTCATTGGTCATAGCAGCGGCCTTCGCACTGGGCTTACGAGGCCTTTTGTTCACGGAGGAGTCAGCTTTTTTTACCTTAGCTGCATGGAGCAGAGCTTCCAGCTGTGGAACAGAAAGGGTGTCTATCGTAGCTGTTGTGACAGGTTCAGCACGTTTGCGCTTCCTGGGACTCATATCTCGGAAGGCGATGCGATGATGTGGCAGCTCAGAAGGTGTAGCAGATGGCGACAGCCTTTGGAGCTCCGCTAGGTGTGCCGGCCGAAATCCAAATCCAAAACGACGCGACTTTTCCAAATCGCCTCCAGAGGCGCTTTGGGAATTTGGGTCGGTTTCGGGCACGAAACGCCTTCTCAAATCCCCATCAAAACCGCTACTGTGATAGGCCCTATTGTATTATAGTACCTTTCCGCGATTCCCATCATTATCTCGAGTTCGGCATCAATTTTTCCCCCGCGTCGTTATTTTTGGCTGTGCTCTTTTTATATCCCGCGCTATGAAGAGGAGTCAGGGACGGGCGCTACCGATAATCATGATATAGCAGACGAATCCTCGAAAAGAACGAAAAGGTTTGCGAAAAATTGCAGCGGCTCACGGTGTCGCATTTGTTCAATGGCAAATATTTTAATGAGTGCAATTCATGTGTTGCTTCAGAAAATCTATGTTACTCATTCTAAGTTCCTGGTCCAACTCGCGCCTTTCGACTATCACACGGAATTGATGATGTTTGAGCAGAGTAAAATATCTCGTTGCCGATTGTCTTTGTGCTGCTTGAGTCTGCTGATCCCCATATCTCTCTCCGGTACCCCAATCTCCACTCCAGCCACTTGCCTCTTTCCGACCCTATCAGGGCTGCAAACACCATCCGACCGCCGTTGAGAGGCACACCCCTTCCACGTACGCTTAGGAGACGATCCAATACACCCCGGAGGGTATCCGGCAAGCTCCTCGCCATGCGGGAAGTGGGACGTAGAGCAGCGTCCATGTGCAGGATCGAGAGGGGAAGGCAGGGGGGCAGGCGACCGAAATCTTGATTGAAATACCATATAGAGAGGCGTAGTTACATTTTTTGGGGGTCTGTATGTCGACGGCAACAATAGTTGCGCGAAAGGACACTGATAAGCAGAGCATGAGGAGGATATTCTGCTAAGCAGAAGGCAAGCACTTACCGTGAACATGGTTTGAGTCGTGATATGTTGCTTATTACCTCGTTCCTGGTCCAAGTCGCGGCTTTCGAATATTACACAGAGCTGATTATGTTTAAGCAGAGCAAAATGTCTTCAGCGGTGCCGATTGTTTTTTTTTTTTTTTTTTTTTAGTTTTTTTTTAGTTTTTTTTTTTTTTTTTTTTTTTTCGCCAGGGAGGGGAAATCTGCTGGCAGACGAACTTCCTTTGAGGAAGAACAGTGTGGGGTTTTTACCCACTAAAACCCCCCCCTCCTCGTCGGCCGGCTCTCTTGTCACTGGCCTGGCTCCCGAGGTTCGCCGCCCCAGACTCGCTGCCCATCGGGGCAGCAGTCGGGTTTGATGTGGGTGTGACCCCACGCGGCTCGGCGTTTCTGGTTATTTTAGAGCATGGCAGCTTGTCTCGAGTGCTGCTGCTCGTCCCATATCCGTCTCTGGTACCCCAATCTCCACTCCAGCCACCTGCCTCTTTCCGACCCGATCAGGACTGCAAACACCATCCAACCGCTGTTGAGAGGTACTCCCCTTCCACGTACGCTTAGGAGACGATCCAAAACACCCCGGAGGGTATCCGGCAAGCTCCTCGCCATACGGGAAGAGGGACATCGAACGACGGCTATGTGAATCTGCAGGATCGAGAGGGGAAGGCAGGGGGACAGGCAGCCGAAATCTTGATTGAAATACCGTATAGAGACGCGTAGGGTCCGTATGTCGACGGCAACAGTAGTTGCGCGAAGGGACACTGATAAGCAGAACATGATGAGGGTATTCCGCTAAACAGGAGCCAGCACTTACCGTGAACGTGGTTTGAGTCGTGATATGTGCTCATCCTCGTTCCTCGTCCAAGTCGCGACTTTCGAATACCACACGTTGAGCAGAGCAAAATGTCTTGAGCGTTGCCGATTGTCTTTGTGCTGCTTGCGTCTGCTGCTCACCCCATATCGCACTCCGGTACCCCAATCTCCACTCCAGCCACCTGCCTCTTTCCGACCCGATCAGGACTGCAAACACCATCCAACCGCCGTTGAGAGGTACTCCTCCTCCACGTACGCTTAGGAGACGATCCAAAACACCCCGGAGGGTATCCGGCAAGCTCCTCGCCATACGGAAGAGGGACATCGAACGACGGCTATGTGAATCTGCAGGATCGAGAGGGGAAGGCAGGGGGACAGGCAGCCGAAATCTTGATTGAAATACCGTATAGAGACGCGTAGTGACAGTTTTGGGGGGGTCTGTGTGTCGACGGCAACAGTAGTTGCGCGAAGGGACACTGATAAGCAGAGGATGATGAGGGTATTCCGCTAAACAGGAGCCAGCACTTACCGTGAACGTGGTTTGAGTCGTGATATGTGCTCATCCTCGTTCCTCGTCCAAGTCGCGACTTTCGAATATCACACGTTGAGCAGAGCAAAATGTCTTGAGCGTTGCCGATTGTCTTTGTGCCGCTGGAGTCTGCTGCTCACCCCATATCGCACTCCGGTACCCCAATCTCCACTCCAGCCACCTGCCTCTTTCCGACCCGATCAGGACTGCAAACACCATCCAACCGCCGTTGAGAGGTACTCCTCCTCCACGTACGCTTAGGAGACGATCCAAAACACCCCGGAGGGTATCCGGCAAGCTCCTCGCCATACGGGAAGAGGGACATCGAACGACGGCTATGTGAATCTGCAGGATCGAGAGGGGAAGGCAGGGGGACAAGCAACCGAAATCTTGATTGAAATACCGCATGAGACGCGTAGTTACATCTTGGGGGGTCCGTATGTCGACGGCAACAGTAGTTGCGCGAAGGGACACTGATAAGCAGAGGATGATGAGGGTATTCCGCTAAACAGGAGCCAACACTTACCGTGAACGTGGTTTGAGTCGTGATATTGCTCATCCTCGTTCCTCGTCCAAGTCGCGACTTTCGAATATCACACGTTGAGCAGAGCAAAATGTCTTGAGCGTTGCCGATTGTCTTTGTGCCGCTGGAGTCTGCTGCTCACCCCATATCGCACTCCGGTACCCCAATCTCCACTCCAGCCACCTGCCTCTTTCCGACCCGATCAGGACTGCAAACACCATCCGACCGCCGTTGAGAGGCACACCCCTTCCATGTACGCTTAGGAGACGATCCAAAACACCCCGGAGGGTATCCGGCAAGCTCCTCGCCATACGGGAAGAGGGACATCGAACGACGGCTATGTGAATCTGCAGGATCGAGAGGGGAAGGCAGGGGGACAAGCAACCGAAATCTTGATTGAAATACCGCATGAGACGCGTAGTTACATTTAGGGGGGGTCTGTGTGTCGACGGCAACAGTAGTTGCGCGAAGGGACACTGATAAGCAGAGCATGAGGAGGATATTCCGCCAAACAGGAGCGAAGCACTTACCGTGGACGTGGGTTGAGTCGTGATATGTTACTCGTCTTCCTTCCCGGTCCAAGTCGCGGCTTTCTGAGTAGAGCAAAATGTCTTGAGCGTTGCCGCGTAGTTTGCATTTTTGTGTGGTCTGACGTCGGCAGCAACAATAATTGCGCGAAGGGACACTGAGGGATGAAATGAAACATAAGTAGGTATTCCGCTATAACAACGGAACTGACTTTGAAGCATATTAATAAGTCGTGGGCCTGTTCAGGATCTCTACGGGTTCTATCAGCGACGCCTCCTCCGGCTCGGGTGGGGGCGCGGGGAGACACTCACGCAGGCCGTTCAAATTCCACTCCCGTTCAAATCCTTATACCGCCTCTCGCAGCCTTTCTTCTCCTCCCCGCCCCTCCCGCTCTCCCCCATCGACGTCCCCGTCCACGGCACCGTCCACGGCACCCACCCACGGTCTTTCCACGCGCTCCCCGCCTTCTTCCTCGGTCCAGGTCCCCGTGTTTCCAAAACGAATGAGAGTGGGAATGCGAGACTATACTTACGCTTTGCTTACCTACGAAAAGGGACAGATGCTCAATAGATAAAAATGGATATAAAAAAAAAAAAAAAAAAAAAGGGACAGAGGAGCACGTCATTATTAATGTTGAATAAAAAATTACGGTTTCTGGAAACGAGATGGCAACAAAAGTTTTTTTTTTTTTTTTTGAGAGGGTGCTGGAAACAAGATGGTTATATGGCGAGGACCAATCAAAAATTGTGAATTGCGTACTGCATTTTCTTTCAGCCAACAGAGCTCATTCCACAACCCACAACACACGCTCCTCCGCAGGACGCTTGGCCTTCCATCCAAGCCACGCATCATAGGAGCGCTGGTCGTGAATTCTATGCCCGTAAAATTTACTAATGAAGCTCATTCCCTCGTGAGAAGGACGATACGTCTCCTGCGCAGTATATTTGGCCACCGTCGTATAGATGTAATGGAACATGTCCGGAGGGATCTTGAGCATCTTTGCGGTCGTACGAAGACCGTGCGTGGTGGGAGGCGCCACGATAACGAATCCTCCAGGAATTGGATCCGGGAGGGGTCCCTGTTCTGATCGTGAGCATATATCAGGTGACGTGAACAATGCGATGCATACATAATCCGGCCACTGCTCAGCGGTCCTCCTCGGGGCACCCCACTTCTTGCGTTCCGGACAGATCTTGGGCGACTTTGCAGTCGTCCGAAGACCTCCGCGCGTGGTGGGAGGCGCCACGACAGCGATTCCTCCAGGACTTGGAAGTCCCTGTTCCGATCGTGAGCATATATCAGGTGATGTGAACAATGCGATGCATACACAATGCGGCCGCTGCTCAGCGGTCCTCCTCGGCGTGACCCTCTTTTGGCGTTTCAGGCGAGGGAGCGCGCCGGCGGGTGCAAGAGACTTGGGATCCTCGCCAACCTGCGCGTCAGAGCTTGATGCCAAAGATCGACTCACCTTTTCATTAAGAAATAAATTTTTATACTGCCATTCTACGTCGGAGCGCAAGCCAGCTTTTTCTGCATCATAATCCGTTATGATTATTGTGGGGATGACGAGAGGCGGCGGGGCGGGAACCGTCATAGTCGACGAGTCCGAGGTCTTGTCGACCGCTGAGGCACCGGGATCGCTGCCGGCTACTGGCTCCTGGTCGGTGACCGCGCACGGCCACACCAGGGCAACACTACGAATGAACGCCTCCTTCACGGCCACGATCATGCGAGAGAATTGGAACATGTTATGAACGCTTAAGGGATTCTGAATGGTAAAGATGTACGGGGAAAGAAGTACTCTGGAGAGCACTTGGGGGGTCCTAGCTCGACAGAGCAAATACTTATACCATTCCTGCCTGTCAGCCGCTAAGGCTGTCTCGCGACCTGTAGAACTTCCGCGTCAAGAGAGTGGCGAGTCGGATGTGGCTGGTCACATCCGACTCGCTACTCTCTTGACGCAGAAGACAGTGCCCGAGCAGCTAGTGGGCGATTGCGGATGCCATCCTACTGCAATAAATATTTGCGAATGTTCAGCAGGACCGACGGCATCTAGTGGCCGCCACCAGATGCCGTCGGTCCTGCTGAACATTCGCGAATATTTATTTCAGCGGACACGACGGTCGTGTCTGAGACTGTCGCAGCGCCCGAAGGCTAGATGAAAATATTAATAGCATTGGTCTGGGGTAAAATTACGTCACCAAGGCATCAGTCACGTGATGACCCCCTGCATGAAGTATGGTGTTCCCGCTGGGACTGACCAGGACTGCTCAGCCATATCGTGCAATCCGCTTGCTGTCCACTACCAGTGCACGATGTAGTCACTATGAAACGTTATCTGTGCCTAGAACGGCTTCGAAGATAGCTATTAAAGCGAGCTTTTACAAGGTTCGGATCGATACTAACTTGTAACAGAAGGACCTGTAGACTAACTGGATACTAGCTGAGCAAGAAATATCACCCTGACGTCAATATCAACGACAAAGGTGCCAAGGAGAAGTTCCAGGCGGTGAACGAGGCCTATTCTGTTTTAGGGGACGATAGACGAAGGTGGGGACGTATTCAAATAATAAGTCTGCTGGCAGACGTGACATGAACTAGACGAGCCTATGACCGTGAACTGACTCCTCGCCCGCCGAGTGACTCGGCATCTCCGCGGCCTTCACAAGCACACGCTCATTATTATGACCCGTCGTCCATGTACGAAACGCGCCGACGAGGGGCCAGCTATGCTTGGGAAAATGCACGGCGTGGTCGGACACGTACATCTTATCAAGCACACCCGCCACCATTCAAACAGCATCCAAGTAGTCACCCACCGTGGCCACCACCCGGACGGGATCCCTTCTCGTCTCCTCATGTTCGGCGGGCAACGGGACGTCGTACCCCGTTTGAAACAGGAGAGGATCGCCTCAGGAAAGAGCCAGTTGCTGTGAGGATCGGACAGGTACTGGGCCTGATGTTTTTCATTGTGGCACTCAGCGGAGGTTTAGGCACACGGGGATAAGGAGAAGATGCTGAACACTTAATATCTAGATTTAAATCTCAGGTATTTCCCCACCTGCTCGAGCAACTTGCGTGTCGTAATTTCTGGTGCATTTAGGGTAGGAGAAGTTATTCGCTAGACTTGATCGGATATAGACACATAAGGATGACTATCCGTAAGACCTAAATAATGTGTCAATCTTCCGGAACATCGTGCCGGCCATTGGATGACTATCCGTAGACCTAAAATCCTAAATAATGTGCCCTAAATCTTCCGGAACATCGTGCCGGCCATTAGCCGATGACAGAGAAGTGCGTTGAAACTCCGCCGATCGACCCAACGCCGTCCTAAACCCTTCGTTTAGGATGGCCTCCTCCCCCCCGTCCTAAACTTTTTTCGCAGTCCTAAACGTTTCATTTCATTTAAATTTGACAGTTATTTGACAGCTCATCCCAGAACGGCATACCGTCCCCCCCATATTCCCTCTCGGTCCATCATAGCCACTAATTAGTCCGTACCAAGTCCTCGGAGCTCGGTAAACGCGCTGCCGTGCGCAGCCGGTGACAGGTTACCTGAAAATTAGATTTTGGTCTTACGGTTCGAGCTACTGGTCTAAATCTGACAGCTGTCGTGTGTCACTCATCTTAGAACTTTGGATTTAGGTTTTTAGGACTACGGATAGTCATCCATTATCGATGGCAGAGAACTTCGTTTAGGATGGCCTCCCCCCGTCCATTGAAGCTCATCCCAGTCAGCCACTAATGAGTCACGACCAATCGATAGTGGATCACTTTCCGTAGACCTAAACTGCTACATTCCTTTTCCTAAATGCCTCGGAACAGCGAAGCACATTAAAACTCCGCCCGATCCTCGTCCCATCGCCCAGACTTCTGAATCTACGCAGGGGGTCCGACCCATGTCTGACAGCTGGCATCACATTTGGCCCACTTTGGACATCAACACACTCTACAACGGCTGGCTGACCCGGGAGCCTGGCTAGAAGTCGCGCCAGCGAGATGCCGAGAGTACATTGGTCTTACGGTTTGAATCTTGGTCTAAACCTACAACTTTTCTCACGCGAACCTGCTTTAGAACTGCGAGTTTAGGATTTTAGGTCTACGGAAAGTCACCCATTGCCATTCTTGCCGGGGGAATGTTAAAACGATGAACTTTGCAGTTTATAATTTCTGTAACTTCCTTATACTTAACGCCATGTCCCAACTTGAAGCTTCAATTCCTCTCAGTCTACTATATCCATCACTGATGGAACATGGTATCGGCCTAGGCATTTTGACCACCTGATTAAAGCATAATGCACGAAGCCTGAAGGCGAGGGCAACGCTTATTACAGGGCTGCTCAATTCTTAGTTCGGTTCGTTCGGTTCGTTTGTGCAAAATGTCGTTCGGTTTTTTTTTGCAACGAACCGAACTGTAAGAATTGAGGCACTCAGTTCGGTTCGGTTCGAACTGTTGTGCGGAGCTTTGGCGGAGCCTAGATTGACAAGTTTGCCTTATGTAAACGTGCATAATTACCACTGCACGCGAAGCAGCAGCTCATTGGGTCCTACCACGCTCTTCTGTTGGCCGGTAATGAGAAATATCATGTATGTCATTTACTACATCAATGTATGGATAAGACACGTGTTCATGCACCGAGCTAGCTACCACCATCCACCAGCGCAGGGTGCCGCTCTCTCCAAAGTTGATCCACAACTTCAGGTCCGTTCTGTTTCTCATACAGGATTCTACTTGTTAACCAGTACACCAGGTGTCCTCACAAGCCCCTGCTTTGTCAACTGCAGTGGGTGCACATCCACATCAACCGGCGGCCCCTTCTCTTCGCTCCTCGGCCTTTCCCTCCACATCTATCCAACCACGGCCTGTGGCTGGAATGATGGCGCCACCCCATCTGCCAGCCGTTCAACTGCGCACATCCCCGCGTCGACATCAGGCTCGCGCACCCGATGCCCCCCCCCCCCCGGGCCGTATTCCTCAAATGGTCGTTGACACACCTACTAAGGCCCGAAAGCGCCAGCATGATGATGGCGTGCCCCTGGAGATGCAAGAGTCTACACTAGGGGGGAAAGGGGGAAATGC
Organism: Gautieria morchelliformis; assembly: GCA_015179125.1. NCBI lineage: Eukaryota > Fungi > Basidiomycota > Agaricomycetes > Gomphales > Gomphaceae > Gautieria > Gautieria morchelliformis. Next base: position 315,458 of record WHVA01000048.1, on the reverse strand, counting down.
TGAGCAAAAGAAGAGGAAACCTAAAGGTGTGAGTGCAGATAAGAAGGCTAGGGCACCGAAGAGAGCGAAGAGAGGCGTGGAATCAGAATATGGTGAGAGGGTTGAGGATGAGCCGCAGGCCTCGAGTGATGAGGATGATGGTGGATCGGGGCGCTGGTCAGATAGTGAAACATCGAAGCTATTGGAGTGGTTGCTAGGACCTGATAATACGGACCGCTATAAATGTTTTAGCAAGTTGCCAACTCATTACTTCAAAAAGGTATGTCTTGCAAACCCCCTCATCCTATAAGTGATCTGATGTTTAGTAGGCCTCCGAGGAGGTCTTTTTTGGACTTCGAGCCCCCAGTGCGATCAAAGGCCGCTGGGATCGGCTCCTCAAAACGTATAAATATATACTGGCATTTGATGGTTATACTGGGAATGGTGGAGGTGATGGAGACGATGATGATGGGGACACAGATCCTAGCGATAAAAAGGTACTTAAAAGGAGACTGGACGGAGCCCGCGCGGCTGGTCACGCAGTTGGGAATTTAAGTGTGCAAATTGTCCAGGACTGGGAGAGGAAAGGTTGGTATGAGCTCTTTAACAACAGGTGAGTATTATAATGCCTGCAAGTGAGTAGCTATTCTCAAAGATAACCTGCTTACACAGGATGAGTGAAAAGCCCAATTTGCGTCGGGACAAGGTCCGTCACTCAGGTGGCCCGCTCTCTCCCTTGCATTCTCATTCATCCTCTCATGTCGACGTCTCTGATCCTGACTCGGATGATGCGTCTATGAAGAAATCCCTCGCACCAAGGCCCGCTGCATGGGCATGCCACAGTCTGAGTGCCGATGCTACTGATTATTTTACAAATAGCGCATCTTACTTAAAGTCCCGCACTAGTGCAGACCAACTGCGTCTGGATCTGCTTGTAAAAAGGGAGGACCGAGAATCCACCTCACAGGATATTCAACGGGACCTTCAGGAACGTGAGGCTAGAAATCGTGAGGCACATTTGGAGATTGCGCAGCAGCGAGAGGTTCGGGAGGCAGAGGAGGCTCGCGAGTGCAAGGTGTTGGAGGAGAAAAAATTCAAGGTGATGTTGGCTCAAATGCTACTGCACCATGAAGACGAAGAAATCAAGGCAGCTGCCAAAAACAGTATATTACAAGCACTCATGGGTTAGGTAGCTAATTGAATTATGTTAGCTGTATTCGTCTCGAGGGCAGAGACGACCTAGAAGCTGCTGTCGCTTTTGTAAACCATGGGCACGCAGCCATGCATCAGACTCTCTCCCAGGTACCTGGACTCGTTGTAGAATGGCCTGACCAAACACCGGAATGCCTATGTCAACATCTGATTCCTCCCCATCATTTTGAGACTCTGTATCATCGGTAGGATCATAGTCCATTATATCCTCCGGATGGTCATTCATGTCAATGCATAAATTATGCATGACCATCAGTGCCTCAACGGCTTGATATATCTCCTGAATATTCGTAGCGCCCCCCATGTCTTTGAGCGCAGGAAATCGGCCCTTGAGCATTCCGAATGCATGTTCTATCCATATGCGAACATGAGAGAGCCGTTTGTTGAAGTCATGCCGCCGTTGCTTCTCTATCGAAGTACATCTCCGAATCTCTGGTTCATTAAATGGTCGAACGATGTAAGGTGATGACGGGTAACCTGAATGTACTGATATGAAGACACTTTGGTAGTCTGTGACCAATTTGTTCATACCTTTGTCAGCTAGTAGATACTCGCCTGGCTTGAAGTGTGCTGCACGGTTATTCCAAATATACGATGCCTTGAAAACAGATACATCCGGCACAGACCCTGGCCAACCCATATCATAGGATGTAAACCTTTTCTCATGATCAATAGTAGCCTGTACATTTATCTGAAATTGACATTAGCTGTCTGTATCTCTTCCAAAGTAATCACGTACCGCTGGGAATTTTTACGACACCGGTACACACCCTGGCTCTCATGTGGGTCTTCAGTAATCCTAATAAGTGAGCCATCACATGCTCCAACAGCCCTGAAGCCCGACTGTGCCTCAAAGCAATCCTGAACCACCTTTTTGCGCTCCTCATCTGGCCAGACTAAATGTTTCTGGCCTAAATACCGAAGTGCATGGGTGATACGACGGCAGTATAGAAAAACAGTACCATGGCCAATGGCAAGCTGCTGTGCCACCCTGAGAGAGTCCGAACCTCTGGTACTGTACCTAGTGAGGAAGCAAGCGAGTTGAAATGCAGCCGGTCGCTGTGGTCGCCTCCCAGTTGATTGAAAAATAGGTAGGGGCTGGAGCATATGACAGAGGGATGTGAAAGTTCCATGACTGAGCCTATGTCATTCCCCATTGCATATTTAAGCATATTAACGAGTTTAGCATGCAAATGAAATCTCACCGGTACATGGACCGGAACCATCTGTCTGGCCAATGCAAGGAATTGATAAAAAAACCCTTTGATTTGGGTATAACTTCCAAGATACATAATAATTAAAATAACAATTACTCTATAATATTCTTTATTTGTTCTATCAAAGTTTATTAATTTAAGCATCATAAGCCCCCTCTCCCCCTTGCGAACCATTGCCTGAAAGGGTGTGAGCGATGCCAATTAGTCCTGCGCCGATGCTCTCAAGCACAGCTCCCTCATGATTGTCATCCATTTCATGATTATCTAGATCTCCTTCATCCTCTAAGCTCTCCTGCATACCGAGACCGAGGGTGTCGTTTTGCTTCCGCAGCAAAACGAACTGGACGAACTGCCCCAGGACCAGTTCGTCCAGTTCGGTTTCCTGCGGAAGCAAAACATGCTGTTTTGGCTCGCTTACGGTCGGACTCGAAAATTTCGACGCGCGACGAGACGAAAAAAACGAACCGAACTAAGAATTGAGCAGCCCTTACATAATTAGGTTTGGGTCGGTGAGTTCTCAGGCTCAAAGCTTACGTTGTACTGTCGGTATCCTGCAAACAAGCCCGTGTTTGATGAGATTCGGGCTCTCAGAACTAATCAACCATCTCGGTTCTAGTTCCCAGTGGGAGAAGTTGATGTCAGTCCCAAGGTAACGCTGGCCCTCAGGCTGGGTGCAGCCACACTGCAGAAAGCGCCGGCACCTAAAAATCAGATGAAACGGAACTTGAGTTTCAGTACAAAACCAGCTAAAAATCAGTACTTGAGCACTGATTTTTAGCTCCCGAAGCGTTCTCGGCCCCTTTGACCATGAACTGATTTCTAGTAGTGAAAATGTCCCACTTTGCACTGTTTTTTTAGCTCAAAATGAACTGAATTCTAGCTTATTTAGGACTGATAAAAAGTACATTAAGAACTGATTTTTAGGTACACATATTATTGGCTACCGGATGGAAACAGGACAGAGACGAGTTAGTGAATGACACCGATGCATGTCAGAGCGAGTGAGGGTAAGAGCAGTAAACCGATGAGCGTAGTATGAACGGGCCAAGCTAGGTCATTGAAGAGCATATGTGAAGAGCCAGAGTCGGTAGGGAGAGTGCAAGTGGTAACAACTAATGGGTTAGCAATCAGTTAAAAGTGGCATAGATATAAAAGGGACGTTACGAGGTGTCTACTCGTAGTCGGCATCAGGTCTTGCAGGAGCACGAACCTGGCGCTTTGACTTCCTGGGCTCAGGGTCGGCTTTCTTGGGAGCCGTTTTCCTGGGCGCTGATTTATTTGTCGCACCGGCCTTCGAGGCAGCCTGTAGCTGTTAACACTGATATATACAACAAATGGTTCACTTACCCTTTTGGCATGCATGGGCTAGAAGCAAGTAAGTGTAAGTTGTTAGGCGGCTGGGTAGTGGAATAGGTGAATGTACTTACAGCTGGCACATCCTCCAGTGTTTTATAGCGTTTCGCCACTGGAATAGACGGTTCGCCATCCTCTGGCGTCTTCCTTTTCATCGAGCTGGTGGCCTGGTCATGATTGCCCACTGAACGAAAATTTGCATGGGGATTCCCAGCACCCGTCGTCGAACCCTTGCGCGAGAGTCACGTTCACTGATTAGGTATAGAACTACGATATATAATGATAAACGCACCTTGCCAATTGGCTCAGAGGACTTCCCGGCACCCGTCATTGAACCCTTGCGTGAGCAAGTCATGTTCACTGATTAGGTATAGAATTACGATATACAATAATAAATGCACCTTGTGAGTTGGCTCAGAGGACTTCCCGGCACCCGTCGTCAAACCCTTGCGCGAGCGAGCCATGTTCACTGATTAGGTATAGAATTACAATATACAATAATAAACGCACCTTGCGAGTTGGCTCAGAGGACTTCCCGGCACCCGTCGTCGAACCCTTGCACAAGCGAGCCATGTTCACTGATTAGGTATAGAATTACAATATACAATAATAAACGCACCTTGCGAGTTGGCTCAGAGGACTTCCCGGCACCCGTCGTCAAACCCTTGCGCGAGCGAGCCATGTTCACTGATTAGGTATAGAATTACGATATACAATAATAAACGCACCTTGCGAGTTGGCTCAGAGGACTTCCCGGCACCCGTCGTCAAACCCTTGCGCGAGCGAGCCATGTTCACTGATTAGGTATAGAATTACGATATACAATAATAAACGCACCTTGCGAGTTGGCTCAGAGGACTTCCCGGCACCCGTCGTCAAACCCTTGCGCGAGCGAGCCATGTTCACTGATTAGGTATAGAATTACGATATACAATAATAAATGCACCTTGCGAGTTGGCTCAGAGGACTTCCCGGCACCCGTCGTCAAACCCTTGCGCGAGCGAGCCATGTTCACTGATTAGGTATAGAATTACGATATACAATAATAAACGCACCTTGCGAGTTGGCTCAGAGGACTTCCCGGCACCCGTCGTCAAACCCTTGCGCGAGCGAGCCATGTTCACTGATTAGGTATAGAATTACAATATACAATAATAAACGCACCTTGCGAGTTGGCTCAGAGGACTTCCCGGCACCCGTCGTCGAACCCTTGCGCGAGGCAGTCCCGTTGTTCACAGAACCCAACTTTCTAGTCGACGTAGACTTGGTCATAGAGTTACTGGCACTCGCTGAAGAAACATTGGAAGGAATTTTTTTTTTTGCAGAAGCCGACTTGCTCATGGTGAACTTGCTCGAGGACACTGGCACTGCACTCTTACTAGTATTGGCAACAGAGAGGGCTTGAGGCTCCTCACATGGCAGGCGGGCCAATCGTTCCTCTCGCCGCCTTGCAGATGCACATTTGAGCTCTGAGCTATTTTTGAGGAACTGTTGGATCAGCGCTTTGATCGGCCATACGCGTTCGTGGGGTCGTCGAGTATGCGATCCATGAGTATAAGCCGAGCTATGTAGTTGAGGGCACCGAAGGAAGGTGGCGGTGGTGGTAGGAAGCGACTGAGTATTGTAAACGTAAGCAGCCACGTCACTATGGAACTTTGCCTCCGCTGGCTTTCAATATTTAGGTATACTTATGTCACCAAATTTACTTAGTTTACAAGCATGAGAGAGATATATGTCTTATATATGCATCTTTGTTATTAATACCCCCACCCTCCCCCGCCCCAATTACAAGCTCGTATTTGCCTTTGCGAATACCTACCCGGTGCTTAAAATTTTGGAGCCAACCGGAGGACGCTTTAAACTTATCCTCCAGTATTCCCAATCACCGAGCTTCTTCCTTGGCTTTGGAGCTAAACGAACAGACAAAGGCAAGACTCAACCACGAGCATCAGAAACAAGAAATATCGCACACCAAATGAGGGCGTCCGATAGGATAACACCCTGAGGCTTCATCCCCTCAACCCACTGCTTAATAACAAGCTCGAGATCATCAAATCTAGGTTTCCTATGAATCAGCGATCGATGATGAGGAGAAGTGAGAAGAAACAAGGAATAGTACGCGGATTTGACCGTGAGTCCAAGCGGGTTCGATTCGAATCAGCCCCACCCGCCCCCCCCCCCCCCCCCTTTAAAAATCCGCATGGCAAGGCAAGCACGTACCTGCTCACGTTGGCACCCATTTCAGGTCCACAGGCATAGCCATCACGCCCATCAAATTCAAGGTAGCTATACACTGCTGCACCGTCGGGCCCGACGATCCGCATATGTCGTGCATGATCAGTTGGCAGCTGCCCGACCTGGTCCCGCCGCTTACGACTGTCAACCGCCGTGTGCTGCAGCTCAGCTCGAAGAGTGGTGGTGAGGGTGCGGTGGTCCCCGGCTGGATATCCTGGTGTGGCGCCATTGGTGTATTCGTCAACAGACCATGCAGTAATGGTATTGTGCACTCACCCCGACGCCTGCGCACGCCGGTGACGGGAAGCCGTTGGTGGACAGCAGAGTGAAGACGTAAAATTAGCCGGCCAACGGCGTGAGGTTCACCTTCATGTCCACACTGTTTGCGATACTGTTGATTATTGTCACTGGAAACGGGGGCCCACCCTGACCGAAGCCAAGCAAGCCTGGAGATGTGTCCGGGAAGCAAAGCGGGCGGTTCGGGAGGAGATTGTGCGAATTCAGGAATGGGAAGGACTGCTGGAGGTCCACGATCATCTGCGGACAGCACTTGAAGAGAAAGAAATGAGTGGAGAAGGGAAGGATCGAATATGGAGGGATGAAGGATTCTGAATATCTCATACAAGGAACACGAACTCAGGGCCAAACAGAAAACGAGAAAGACGCGACGCACTGACCATGCAAGGGCCGGGGCGTGGAGGACGGCATGGAGAAGCGAGACGAGGAAGAGTGGGCACGGCCGTGCAGAGCACGAGAGCATTCTCTGAGAGTAGTGATGAAATACACATTCGGCGCAATTTTTGTGGAATATACCTTTGTCACCAGCTCCACGCGACTCCCGTAACATAACGGCTGTTCATGCTTTCGTCTACGGAGCGACGCATTAATATTCCTATGGTATGGATGACCACGCAACAATATAAGCAGCGGAGAATCAAAAACTTACGGAAAAAAAGGCAGTGACGCGTATCCACACCATGGTGGACAAGCAGCCGCGTTACGACTCTCGCGTCGACAGCGATATCGTCACCGCAAACTCTTGGAGGATGCGCTAGCCCTCGCTATTGACTCATCGGGTGAGGGTACTGATCCGACATCAGACAGTCTAGCCGACAACGACCATGATCAAGGATGCGTCTCGATGGACCGATCCCCTGATCAAGCACTTGAGGACCAGCCTCAGGACTGGATTCATCAGGATTCGGATTCAATGGATCTTGACATAGAGTTCGACGGCGAGCAATCTGTGAGCAGCAGAACAACAGAATCGGCTGACGAAGGGGAACTACCTGATGTGGAAGCCTCTGCAACTGAAGAAGAGGAGGAAGAACTTGAACCTGATGAGATCACCGACGAGAATCTCATCCAAGTGCTTCAGGAGCGATTCGGCGATGTGTGGCAGCAGCAGCTGCACGATCTTCGTGAGCGTCAATCCTCTAAGTATATCACTGTGATCAGATCTAATCTACTGCATAGGGGACAATGAACTTACGGATGAGGACCTCAACAACATCAGTGTTTTCGCTCTGCGACTCGAAGGGAGTGGGCTCTCAAGGTCTACATACAACAACCTCCGTCGGTTTTTTAGGCACAAGTTAAAATTAGACACAGAATATCTGGTTTATCGCCGAATGGAGATTCTCTCAGGGGTGACACCACGGTTTTACGACATGTGCAATAAATCTTGTTGTCTGTACGTCAAATGACACGCCGCCCTCACACACTGCCCCCACTGCAAAGCCCCGAGATACCATACCAATGGCAAACCTATCGCAAGGTGGTCGTACCTACCCCTGATCCCTCGCATAAAAGCATGGTACTATCAGGTACCAGGAGTTTGAAAATTGCATAAAACTGCTTACTGCACCGGAATGCCAGTCTAGGCAGACCTGAAAAGTGGATGGATTATAAACTACAAATGTTATTTTGTTCTCTGTAAGGTTCTCTTAATTTTTAAGGGAGCCCTGCGTAGCAGAAGCCGCTGTACAGGACTTTGAACACGATGCCGTGCGATTTCATCACAAACCATCACATTCTGTCACCATTGGGTCACACATTGCCGTCTCTTTCGGCTAGGAGTGCCGTCACGGCACACCATTAGAGTAGTGTCCAGTCCAGTACAGTACATTATAGAAGTATGCTACTTACTGTACATGAGGAAGTAAGTAGTACACTACATATTGACACATGTACTATGAAACATAGAACTTGCGGCCCACTTAATAGTGATGGTACGGCCAAAACGAAGGGTCGTAGGACTGATCAGGGCGTCTGGATGCCTCAGGGTACATGGAATATGCGGAGGAGGGATTGGCCTGAGAGGGACCAAAACCAGTCAAGGGAAGGGAAGAGGGAGGGAGGCCAGTGTACCCGGGGTTTCGCGTGAGAGGGACACTGGATGAGCCGGGTACGAACTCAGGATACGCCATGTCGTGGGCAGGGGTCGAGCCACGGGCCGAGCGCGCGTGGGGCAGAGGGATACCGGGGATGCCAGGGAGAACAGGGGTGCCCGCATACACGGGGTTTCGCATGAGAGGGACACCGGAGCCCAACTTGCGGTATGATCTGTCGTGGGCAGGGGTCAAGCCACGGGCCGTGTCCTCGTAGGGCATATGGGGACTGGGGATGCCAGGGTGAACGGGGGCGCCCACGTACACGGGGTTTCGCGTGAGAGGGATGCCGCCGAACTCGGGGAATGACCTGTCATGAGCAGGGGTTGAGCCACGGGCCATGCGCGCATGGGGCAGATGTGCAGGTAGAGGCGGAACGGCAGGCAGAGGGGGAAGGGCAGGCGGAGGGGGATTTACCTCCGCAGACGAGTCTCCAATGGATGCACATCGTTTGCGGCTTCAGCGCGCTTTTAAGAAAAGCGCCTGGAAGCGAGGGTTGGTGGCAAGTTCAGGATGGAGGGTCATGTACTCTTTGATCCGATATGTCAACTGTGCGATAGTCCCCTGTTGGTCGAGGGCGAAGGCAGCTGCGATGTCTTTCAAGTCGTCTTTATGTTTATATGCTGCGATGGGTTGTTCAAACGTCTTTAAAACCGCATTGTGAGAGCGTTGAAGCTCTCGTGCTCGGGCAGCCGCTTCCAGCTCTTGTTTTTTGGCGGCTTCCTCAGCCTGTTGGGCCTCACGTCCTCGTTGTTCTTCCTCAAATTGGGCAGCCCGTGCGGGGCACATTATCACCCGGGGGCCAGCGTGGGTCTTGTGCCGTTTGGCGGGGTGCTTTTTGGTGCCCTCTTCTATCAGCTGGCGCAGATGAGCTATCTCCATGGCAGCAAGTGTGATGTGTGCCCGCGAGGCCTGGGTCTCTGCCCGTGAGGCCTGGCTGTCCTCCCGCAAGAGCTGGTTCTCTTCCCAGACCGCCTTGGCGTCTGCCTGGGCGGCATGCATGTTAAGGAACATGCCATTTATTTGGCTGACGAGACTCTCACTCAGGTTCTCAACTGGCAAGTCATGGATGGACATAGGAGAAGAGAATGCACCGGAGCCAGAGGGCTGGGATGAGGAGGCAGAGGAGTGGGCCGCACTATTACGTCGAGTCAGGAGCTTTAGGCGGCGCGTCTTGTCCTGCGTAATGCTGCGAATGCCGTACGAGTGACAGCGATGGCCACTGGAGCCTGTGAGTGCTGATGATGTCATGGAAGAGGTATCCATGGATGAGGGTGGTGAGAGAAACCGATAGTCCCATAGGCATGGAATGGGTGACTTGACACCCACGGAGTCGGGAGGGGGCTCTTTGGGATCACGCCCTATAGCTGATCAGCACCAGCCTACGTGACGTTACATGAAATACGCTTGACTTACAGGTTCGTCCTGGACAATCGGTGCGTAATCTGGATCATTATCATCCATATCGCCCTGCTGCTCCACCATCCCCGCCTCGGCCTCCTCGTCCTCGGCCTCCTCGTCTTCGGCCTCCTCGTCTTCGGCCTCCTCGTCTTCGGCCTCCTCGTCCTCGTCCTCATCGTTGTGCTCGTCGTCCTCGGCGTTCTCGCCCTCGCCCTGATCTTCCTCGTCATCCTCCTCATTATTGTCATTCCTTCCTCGCGCGCCTGGAGACCCGCCACTCGCTTGACTATCCTGACTCTCCTGGTCCTCCCCGGGCATCATCTCCGCACTCTCAGGGGAGGAGGGAAGATCCCCCGACCACAAGTCAGGCACAACGCCACCGGCCGTCGACGTAGACAGACTGGGTCCAAAGTCTTCGTCTGTGAACACCTGGTCGTCAAACGGGTGGATTCCGCAGCGCTTGAACGCGCTTTGGATCACCTTCGTCGTCATGGACGTCTCCCGGACGGCGAGATATTCCTTCACGAAGGTTTGGCACGTGATTGGCCTCCGCTCAATGCCGCTCTTTTGGCATCGAAGGGCCCACGCAATTTGAAGCGGGCCAGTTTATGGGTCGTATGGGGAGGGAGGGAGTAGAGGATGATGTCGTTCTTGGTTGCTAACTCCCGGACGCCGTCTGTCTCATGGGATTTGTGACCGTCCATAATAAGAAGGATAGGCTTGCCCGAAGGGTTATTCGCGGATACGTGTTTGAGGAAAACATCTCTGAACCAGCCCAAATATACCTCATCGTCGGTCCAGCCGTTCTGAGAATACGCAACACTACGAAGCCAGACATCAGTGCGAACAGGACGTATGTGTACAGAAGGACTCACCCGCCCAATCCAGCGCATTTCCACCAACCTTCTGGCTCCGCGCCGTTCGTCAGCACCACCAACGGTGGAACTTTGGTGCCGTTGGCGCAAACGGCCTCCAGAACGGTGATGTTGGTGAGGGAGTCGGATCGCAGAGCGTACCTATCCTTCGCCCCTTTGGTGAAAATATATTGCGTGGCGATCCCCTTCCTCCCACCGCCGAGCTGGATGCCCTTCTCATCCTCATTGTAAATGTTCTTGGGTGGGACATCGTACTCGGTCAGCACCTCCTTGAGAAGCTTGAAATGAGACCCGACATTCATCCTGTTGAAAGCTCGGGCTCGCTTCGGGTCCAGCGCGCGGGGCTTACGCGCCTTGAGTTCCTCAGCATGTGTCTTGAGAAACGTCGCCACCCAACGTTTACTCGGCTCCTTGCCGCACAACGAGTGAACCGTGTGCTGCAGGTCCAGGCGCGAGAGAGGCTCCCCCTTGAGCGCCTTGAACTTGCACCAGTCGACCACCGCGGAGGTTTCGTGGCTGCTTAGCAATTTCTGCTTTTCATGAGCGTCCGTGGAGCCTGGTGATTACCTTGGATATGGTTGCGCAAGGTGCTGTACTTAACATTCCACGTGGTCGCCGCCGCCCTCATCGACTTGTGCCGGCCTGATTGGAACGCTACTAACGCCGCTTTCATTCGAGATCCCGCATCCTCGTCCATAGGGCTCGAGATCGCGGTTGCCCCGCTGGATTGAGGCATGGGTACAGTACAGTACTTAGCGCGGATGTGGATAGCAGGATGGCAGAGAACAAAAGGCGGCGGAGTGAGTCGGAGTCTCATGCCAAGATCCGGCCGTGCGGGCGCCTGTCACGCAGAGTAATTAGCTGCAGCATGACTAGCCCTTGTTTCTCCCACCAGCCCCCTGCCACCGGCATAGAATTAAGGACTAAACACCAAATAGGGTTATATGAAATGTAAATCATGCAAAATCCCAGCAAAACAGAGGTCTCAGGAGTGCATGAAGGCTCTCCAGTGCTAAATTACACGTCGTGCATGGTCATTTTACGTGATCTTCGCGACCCCACGCGTCCCAAGAAAGATTCAGTATTTACTAACAACTCTACCTACAGAGTTCATTAACTCGGGCCCTCATGGCCGGCTTCGACCCAAATTTTCAAACTCTGGTTATTTTCAAACTCCAGGCACGTGATTGTACGAGTCCCTGCCGATGATCAAGAAATTGCAATATCGGAGCCGACGGGTTACTGTGCCAGGCGAAATCAGTGACGTCTTTGCCGGCACTGTTTACCGAGATCGCTCGAGAGGTTAGTCATAGTCGACGGCTCCGAGCTGAGGCACATGTACTTTTCAGACGGACGTGACATTGCTCTGGGGGCTTCAACAGACGGTTTCCAGGCTAGTACTCATAATTACTTGGTAAATAGTACTCAACCTTATAAGGGATTTCTACAGGTTTTTGCCATCCGGCCTGCTATGGGCAAATCTAAAAGCAATTCAGCCTGGCCAATTATACTGGTCAATTTCAACCTCCCACCTGAAATTCGGATGCACATTGAAAACCTCATCCCGCTTGGTGTTATCCCTGGACCCCACAGCCCGAAGGATCTGGATTCGTTCTTCATTCCTTTGAATGAAGAACTTGCCGAACTCGCGCATGGCATACGGACGTACGATGCTGAGTCTAAAACAAGTTTTGATCTACATGCGTACCTAATCATGATCTCCGGCGATCTACCGGCAATGTCCAAATTGCTGTGCCTCAGGGGGCACAAGGCCTTTTGTCCGTGCCGTTTTTGCCTCATCCGAGGGGAGAAATTAAGCCATGCAGGTAACAAGAATACGACTTACTATCCAGTTTTAAAGGCTCCCCGGCGTCCAGGAGAAGCACATGATGATGGATGGGACCCTTATAACCTTCCGCCACGCACACGTGAGAATCTAGATAGCCATTTAGTCGAGATCAGTGAAGGTACCACAGGCGGACATCAAGAAGCATTAGGATTGCATTACGGGATCAATCGTTTATCGGATGTCCTTGATATTCGCTCCCTCCATTTCCCCGACTCCTTCCCCCATGACATCACGCACCTATTCTTCGAGAACGTGTGCACCCCCGTCTACTTGAACATTGGGCGGGATCGGGTAAGTTAAAACATGTTGAGCCGGCAGACGCAGGGTATCGCATCGCCCCTCACATTTGGGAAGTCATAGGGCGTGAGACGGCAGAAGCGTACAAGACCATACCTTCTGAATTCGTTGGTGCACTCCCAGATATTACCAATTCGAAGTACAAAGCGGAATACACCTCGTTTTGGTTTCAATACATAGGGCCGGTTCTCCTGCGCGATCGTTTCCCACACGCCAAATATTATCGTCATTTCTGTGACTTGGTGAAAATTATCAAAAAGTGCTTACTGTTCACGATAACTGAGGAAGAAATTGACGAGTTGCAAAAAATGATCGTGATTTGGGTTCAACAATATGAACAGTAAGTGGCTTGTTAATTGCAACCTTCTGACCCATCTGACACATCGGCAGCTGGTACTACAAATATCAAGAAACCAATTTGCCGGTTTGTACGTTCAGCATTCACGCGATGCTTCACATTACGGATTACGTACGGCGTTGCGGCCCTGCATGGACGCTTTGGGCGTTCCCAATGGAACGCTTCTGTGGGAAGTTGGCATCGCGCATCAATTCCCCACTCCACCCATATGCAACGCTTAGTATGTACATCAGACGCTCAGCGCAATTGTCCCAGCTGAAGGCTTGTTATGCGCGAGTCTGGGAGCATCTGAGCGCGGAGACAGTAGAAGGTGCACTCAGTGCAACTGAGACACTGTACCCTGAATGTAAGTCATTTTTTATGTTCTTGGTGCTTCTGGTTCACTGTGATATTTACAGATCTGCACTCTATCCTCCGTTCACCACGCAGGCTCGGATATCAACCCGATCAAGACCTGAGGCGACGAATTTGCCTCTATTTTGCGCAAATTTACGAGTGTGAGGCCCGCTACATCGACACGAAACTCCCGCAGACCATGACACGTTGGGGCAAGGTGCGAATAGCCAATGGAGGGGACAAAATCAGAGCATCGTGCGCGGTGAGCGTCACCCAAGCCAAGGGCACGCGTGACTCCTCATTTGTCCGAGTACGTCCTGGATTATTTATCTGTGTATTCAATTAATAGGACAACTTTGATACAGTATACACTAATGGTCCCCAACCATCGCGTTCGCCGTGGTGAAGACCCATTGGTGCGACGCGTGTTTTATGGACAACTTCTTAGCATCATCGACGTTATTCTACCGCCCTCACACACTCTCAACCTACCAACTCCCAAACGTCACCTCCTAGCTGTTGTGCAGCCGTGCTCAACTGGTGGGAAGGATGCAACCAGTGAGGTAACGACATACACAGAGACGAGGGTCTCTGTAGTAATCGATTTGCGTACCGTGGAATGCGTCATCGGGCGCGTGAAGCGAGGGAATGAATGGGGCATAGTGGACAGAAGCGGCGATTTCGCCAGGACGGTGTTTGTGGATCCAGAGATTGATCCTGATTAGGTAAAAAAAAAATTCCTTCGTCATTGGACTTTGCATTTTTTCCTGTACTAAATTTCAGTACTTGTATAGTACTGATTTTTAGTGCTGCATGAAATTTATTTTTTGGGGACTAAATTTCAGTACTTGTATAGTACTGATTTTTAGTGCTGTATGAAATTATTTTTTGGGGACTAAATTTCAGTACAAATCGGTACTGTAATTTAGCTGTAGTGCAAGCGGAACTGAAATATAGCGCTTATTCTTTCTACAGTGGCCAATGATTCACGAAGCGATTAGTAGTGCTGGCTGCGTGAGCAAGACAGAAAAGCAATTGAGCGGTGGAATCAATTGTACTGCTAGGGCATCTCACAGCATTGATTCAGTCGGGTCTAGGTGAAATACTTCTGGAATACCCATCCTGGGTTTGTGAGCTGTCTTTGATGTCGCGCAGTCCTCGAAGAACTTTGCCGTTTAATACCCAAATAGAATAGATATTGGCCGTGAGTGTTTTATCAAGCAGTGCTATAGCTTCTCGATCATCACACTAATGCATATCCCTGAACAATAGTGCCGCCAATTTGGTGTAAGTGTGGTTGATCAATGCAACTGGCGCTGCGTGACTTATCTGAGTAATACTATATCAGTCTCCACAATACTAGTACTGCTTGTATTTCTTGTCAAAGTATCATTCTGATATTACCTTGGGCAGTCTTATCCTTGAAACCGGCAAGCCCGTCGGTAAGAGAATTTCACCATTAGTCAAACCGAATTACCACATCAACCTTTCCCCATTTACAGTTGTATGTTGATTTTATGTCCTGCGTCCATTGTTGAGCCGTTTTTCAGATGCACGCTATGGTTCCAATACACCGGATATTCGGCTACCGCAGAACATCTCGTGGTGGGAGGTATGTAGATCTGCTTCAAACTAAATACTACAGAACATTGGTAATTCCCGTTTCCCGTAAATAGCTATTTTAATTATACGCGTATATGCCATGTTCAATCGCAATAAAAGGCTGTTGGTCGCCTTGCTCGTGCTGTACGAAATCATTCCACTTCATACATCCCACGCAGCCTGATACGTATTTGTAAGATACGCTTTGACTATGACGACAGAGATGATAATAATAGGGGTGGTAACCCACGAGTTTCATGGTCAGTCTATTACGTTGCCAATTCTCCCTCGCGAAGGTCGATTGACGAGTCCATAGACAATTATCTCGTCGCTACGAGGGGTTGTGTGCCAATTGACATACCAGCCCGGTGCTGGGCTTACTGGGTTCCCTCAGTCACATTTGATTCCACCCTCCTACTTCTTGCGCTGTGGAGAGCTGTTTCAACTTGGATAATCCATGACCCCGCGCTGCAGCCTCCGCGTCTCGTGTTCGTCCTCCTGAAAGATTCGTTTCTGTACTTCGGCGGCGTTATGATGATGACACTGGCCAATTTTATTACATGGTACATCAGACCCGTAAGCTTTCCATACTGTCCACACTTCTGCTTGCATTGGATGCTGATATCAACATATATATAGGTGCCTTTTTATGGGATGTTTATCGGGTTGGTATAAAAAATCATTGCCATTATGACAACAACTTATCTCATTTAAAGATGTTTTATATGCTCACAGTCTATCCTTGGCTGCCGGCTATTGGTATGTGTGCCCAATGAAGATGTTTGTTTTGGGTCGACTCACACACTTCAATATATAGCTGAACATCCGAAATACTGCGGCAGAGATCCGTGAGTGTGAACGTCATGATGTCGAGTCGATTGCGCCGTGTAGTGGAATTCTCACCACCGAGGTCTCGGTGGATGGTCGACTCGAAGTTGATGTGCGACCTTAAAGTTGCTAATCTGCCAATCCTACAGTGAATCTACGTCCTTCACAAGTTCAAATCCACCCCACTTGCACAACTAGATAGATTATTGTATCGATAGTGAACCCCTACCAATCCGCTTTATGTATTCTTTTCGCCACTTGATTTATTGTTTCCAGGTCATCATTGAATTCCCCGACTCCGACTGAAAGGAGGGGAGGGTTCTGTCGACACAACCTCAAAGGATACCGACCGTTCCTGCAAAGATTATGTTGTATGACGCTTTACCCGTTTTTTAACATCGATGTCCCTGCTTTATCTGTTACTCCCGGTCACATTTCACGCTTTTTTGTTGACAGGCATGATCATTATCTCAGCCGAAATCTTGATTGAAATACCGTATAGAGAGGCGTAGTTAGATTTTTGGGAGGTCTGTGACAGACCTCCCAAAACTGTAACTACGCCTCTTATGTCGACGGCAACAGTAGTCGCGCGAAGGGACACTGATAAGCAGAGCGTGAGGAGGATATTCCGCGAAACAGGAGCCAAGCACTTACCGTGGGCGTGGTTTGAGTCGCGACATGTTACTCATCCTCGTTCCTCGTCCAAGTCGCAGCTTTCGAATATCACGCAGAATTGATTGTGTTACACAATCAATTCTGCGTGATATTCGAAAGCCGCGTTTCAGGCGAGGGAGCGCGCCGGCGGGTGCAAGAAATCCCAACGTCTTCAAGACGTTGGGATTTCTCGCACCCGCCGGCGCGGATCCTCGTCAACCTGCGCGTCAGAGTTTGATGCAGAAGATTGACTCACCTTGTTATTAAGAAACAGATCCCTATATTCCCACTCCGAACTGGAGTGGGAATATAGGGATCTGTTTCTTAATAACAAGGTGAGTCCGAGGTCTTGTCGACCGCTGAGGCACCGGGATCGCTACTGGCTACTGGCTTCTGGTCGGTGACCGCGCACGGGCACACCAGGGCATCGAGCGTAAACCACGGCACGACGGTCAAGTGCTGCTGCTCAATGTTCTCAAATGATGATGCGAGAGAACATGTTTATGAACGGTTAAAAGATTCTGAATGTGGACGACAAACGGAGAAAGAAGTACTCTGGAGAGCACTTGGGGGGTCCTAGCTCGAGAGAGAAAATACTTATAGCATTCCTGCCTGTCAGGCGCTAACGCTGTCTCGCGACCTGTAGCACATTTAGGCTAGGAGAAGTTATTCGCTAGACAAGGATGACTATCCGTAGACCTAAATAATGTGTCCTAAATCTTCCAGAACATCATGCCGGCCATTACCGATGGCAGAGAACTTGGTTTAGGATGGCCTCCCATTTCTAATGAGTCACGAATCGATAGTGGATCACTTTCCGTAGACCTAAACTGCTACATTCCTTTTCCTAAATGCCTCGGAACAGAAGCACATTAAAACTCCGCCCGATCCTCGTCCCATCGCCCAGACTCTGAATCTACGCAAGGGGTTTCTAGCCATGTCTGACAGCTGGCATCACATTTGGCCCAATTTGGACATCAACACACTCTACAACGGATGGCTGACCCGGGAGCCTGGCTAGAAGTCGCGCCAGCGAGATGCCGACAGTACGCCGATGACAGCTCGGACCTTACGACTCTCGTTTGAAAATTGGTCTAAACCTACAACTTTTCTCACGCGAACCTGCTTTAGAACTGCGAGTTTAGGATTTTAGGTCTACGGAAAGTCACCCAGTCATCCAATCCATCCAAACGCCTGTCACCTAAGTGCATCCCAGCATCACATACTACTAGGGATGCACACCGTCCGTATTACGGCCATGGCCGTATAATGTACGGCGGGTTGACAGATACGGCAGACCGTATGCCGTCCATATGGTCAAGACCTCTCCCCTCTGACGGTACGGTACGGCACCGTACCGGCCGTATTACGGTTGACGGCAATACTATACGGTGGGGCTATTGGAAGATCGGTTAGTGACCGATCCGCGTAGACTATGACATTGTATTATATTAGTATGCTTGCCTATGCGGCCTACACAGGTAGCTGCGCTTTATGTCAGCCTATGCAGACTAATTAGGCATGCCTGATGTGTACCTGCCAGCAGTAGCGCCCGTCAGGCGCTGTGTTTTTGGCTCGGCTAACAGGTTTTCGGCGTTTACCGATGCATGCCGTATACATACCGTACACGGCCGTATTTGTACGGTATATATGGTGTCAAACCGTACCGTCAGCACAGCACACCGAGCCTTGACGGTACGGGTGCCGTGGGCGTAATACGGTACCATACAGCCGTGGATGTACGGCACGGTGTGCATCCCTACATACTACTAACGCACCCCCAATTGCTTTTTCAGCAATGCGCCGAATCATACTATGACTACAAAAGAATCTACATGTGGGCGTGCTTAGACACTAGTCAGTTGCTTCTATAGAACAATACAAGCCTGCTGCAGCCATTTTCAAATTGACCGTGAAATTAGTTCAAGGCGCATATGCATCCGCGGTAACATACTATGGACGAAAATTAAAAAACAAGGCATAAGCAAAATTCAGAACACTCATAACCAGTAAAGACCTCTAACAGATTTTGTTCAGCATATCCTATAAGTACAGAGACAGCGTCAGGTCCTGATTTTATCCCGGTAGGTAGCGTGCGAGAGTGACAGCCAACGTCGGTGTAAGGATTAGGATTGAGCGGACCTCGAAAGACTTAGAAAGATTCGCCGAGGACAGGTAACTACCAAGTCGTAGTTCGGGGTCAAGAAGCTCTACGTACAAGTAACTAACTAGAATATCTTATATACTGTTGTACGAGAGCTTCGTACCTGTTTCTCGGCAATAAATGGGTATCTGTTCGGGACCTAAGTTGAGTCTCCAATGGTGTAGATGCCCGGTTCCTTACACTCGCCCTCCCTGCTCTCGAAGAGAACAGAAGGTGGAAAGTAGGGAAATATATGAAAAAAAAATGTAAATACCATGACATTGCTAGTAAGTAGAAATACAATGCCTGGTTCGAGACAGTGTGGAATCTTTGATATGTTACGTGAGTGCCGGCTACGAGCGCCTTCCCTTGCTAGGTTGACCCCGTTGTCCGTGTACACCAACAGGTCAGACCACTTCTCGTCTGCATTTGCACACTGATGAGGCAGTGGCCCTCATTGGTGGTCTACACCAATGAGACCACCGGCACGACTGCCCTTGCTTCGCTGTCGTCAGTGGGGTCGCCGGCGAAATTTCCGCTGGCGGCGGCCGTTGTCATTTCAACATCCTCCTGCTGCAGGCAGTCCTTCGATTTCACTGCAAACCTGGTTAAGGATCTCATACAGGTAAGATTCGTGGTTCGGAACTGTACCAGAAGAGGAAGGTTCGTCACTAATTTCCATGATAACCTGTCGCGCAGCAGCTAAGCATTTCTCAGCGCATTTGACGCGGTCTCCCTTGTTTTTTTGCGATGTGCTCCTTTGCCGTCTCGAGCATCGCCATGGCAGACTTCACCATTGTGTCAATTTCTGCCTGGGACAAGCGTTTTGGAGCAGGTATGTCGTCCTTAGGCTTTCCCTTGGACTTCGCCGCTGACTTGTCGTATGGCGCTGGTTTCTTGCCATTGTTTAGCCAGACTTTGTTCCGTCCCCCACCGCGGTAGGTGCGATGTCCCGCTTCCCATGCGACCTCTCGCTCATAATTGCGAATCTTGCCCAGATACGATAAGTGCTCAAGTGGGGTCATCAGCCCCGTGTGCGCTGATGAGAGCGAGGGTGCCGCATAGGGTTGGTAAGGAGCATATGGGTATGCATAAGGGCCTGGGGTTGGGGGGCCAGCAGCTGGGACGGGGTGCTGTCCCACCCATTGTACGTCGCCGTTCGGATCAGTGAAGGTTGCTGATGGACGGCTCAGTTTGTTTGTGCCTCCGTTATACTTCTAGGCTTGCCGTTCGCAGAGGCCCAGGCTGTGTAGGCCTGCGGGGGTGGACCTGGGTTAGGTCTGTTGATAAGAGCGGCATCCACCAACTGGGACGCGTACTCGTAATAACGAACGAGCAAAGTGGGGTCAGTGGAGTCAGACATATGTTGGTTGGTCTTGGAGAAGTACCGTGTATGTGTCTCTGTTCTCTTGTTCTTATACCCGCCGGTTTTGCTGACAAAAGCGTAGTTTAATTCGAGATCACTCTCAACCATGTTTTCAGCATGTTCTACTTGGTCTAGGATATCGCGGGGGGGCTTCCCGTACCCCTAGGTAGGTGATCATCCCATCCATACCTATATTTTCTAAATAGGCATCGAAGGCAGCAAGATGTTTCACCTCGCCATGTGGTAACCATGTCCGGTCTCCCGATTGCCACAGTACCTCGAACCAAGCAGCGGTCCATGGCCGATGTGAGACACGATCGCCTTGATGAGAGACTCATCCGGCGATGAGCCCAGGCCAGTGACCCGTTGTGTCGACCGTCCAGGGAAGCGATGGTCGTCGTTTGGGAGATGTATGCGTAACAGGCTAGCATGGAACACGGTGTGTAGACCCTTGCTAAGTAGGTCTGACGGCAATGCGAGCTTGAAGCTTGTTTTGGGACTAACTTCTCGCACTATCCTGTAGGGCCCAATGAATTTGGGTACGAGCTTACGAGCTCGACCCTTCAGGATGGACAAGTTCTCTGTGGACAGATATACAAGGTCCCCGATGGAAACGGGCTGGGCGATGCTTCCGATTGGCATAGTAAGTCTGTTTCACTCTTTGTGTGAGTATTGCGTCATGTGCGTTGATTAGTCCGTCTCTCAACCGTTTTATGAAGGCACGAACCCCTGGCAGAGTGTCCATGGATGCGTCCCAAAGCATTTGGCGTGGGACTGACCCGTAGTTTAAATAAAACGGAGAATAACCTGTAGTATCTGAGTGTGCTGTGTTCATAGCGAATTCTATGACCGGCAGCTTCGAAACCCAGTCCTTCTGGTCTGATGCAACAGACAGGCGCAGCATCTGCGTTACAGTTCTGTTTGCACGTTCTGTTGCACCGTCTGTTTGCGGGTGGTAAGCCGTTGACATGCGTAGCTCTGACCCGGTAAGTTTGTGCACCCTTCCCAGAACCCACTGGTGAAGAGAGAGTCTCTGTCACTAACGATGATTTTGGGCACACCGTGCAATTTGTATACATTTTCGAAGACCAGTTCTGCGATGTCCTTCGCACGGTAAGTGCTCCTTGATGGTAGCAGGTGCACCATTGACATTAGATGATCTATTATGACGCAGATCATGTCAAATTCTCCGTGGCGGTTCCTAGACGCAGGGAGCGGACCGACAAAGTCAATTCCAACCTGCTGCCATCGTTTGAAGGGCACCGGCAGTGGCTTAAGCATCCCACTTGCCTTCTGGTTGTTAGGTTTGGCCGTGGCGCAAACATGGCAAGATGCGCAGTAGTCCGTGATATCCTGGTACATTCCAGGCCACCAAATGTGGGTTCTCAAATAATGGAATGTTTTCCTGCCTGATAGATGTGCTAGCAAAGAGTGGGCGTGCGATATTATGAGCTCCTGCAAGGAGGAGCCGTTGTGCACACCATTAGGTATGCACAGTAGCTCGTTGCCTTTGTCTTCCAGAAGGTATAATCCGTTCCATACTGAAAATGATCCGTACGCTGATGGATCTTGCGTGATGCGTGTAAAAAAATTGTCTTGCGCGTATAATTCTTTTAGGCACTCGGGAAATACCACAGTAGGGTTCATCATGGAGATGACTTCTGTGAATGGAGGCGGTTTGTAGCTTTCCTTATAATTTGCACTATCATTCTGCGATGCCAGACTGACATTTGGATCCTCTTCATCCAGATTATTTCCTTGTGCTCCATCACCATGCTGGCCGACTCTCTTGCGTTTGGGTCAGGCCGTTGTACTGCCACGCGAGGCCGTGGCTGATTATGTGTTCTGCCAGCTAGTTTTCCTTGCGGCTTCTTAAGCAGGTCGGCTCGGGCTTTCTCTGAGATGGGCAGGACGGCAACACCATGAGCATCGTCATGGCCTCTGGTAGTAGGTGCTTGCCTCTGTCTTTCACTGACATGCCTCGCCGTGGTTTGACCTTCGGCTGGAGCTTGGCCTGCCGTGGCTGCTGATGCCTCTGCTTTTCGTATGGCCGCCAGCTGGAATTCCAATTCAGTGGAGGCTTCGGCGCCGGTTACCACTGGACGAGTCAGCGTTTTTAGAGAGACGGGTAAGTCTGGCACACCCTCTTCATGAATGTGTTCTGACTCGGACCGTACGATTCCTATGGGCTCGAGGGGCGAATGGTGCGGAAGTTTTCAGCTTTGATAAAGACTTTGTCGCCAATCTCGAATGCCGGTTGCGGAAGGCGTTTCCGATCGGCGGAAGTTTGATATCTCTTCTGGGCAGCAGAAATGTTCTCTCGGAGGTGTTGGTGAAGGTCGTCGAGTTCCACAACGAAATCTCTGGCTCTGGCAGAGGCAAGGTCGCGTTCAGGGTGGATGGCGAGATTCAGGTGGTAGCCCTTGTTGGCGTAAAAGGGTGAAATTCCGGTGGTGGCGGAAGGCACATTGTTGTAGGCAAATTCCGCAAGCAGAAGAAGGTCGGACCAATTGCTGTGTTGGTAGTTGCAATACACACGGAGATACTGCTCAAGGGTCTGATTAGTACGTTCTGTCTGTCCATCTCCTTCGGGATGATAACCGGAAGTGAAGTGGAGCTTCATGTCGAGAGCCTTGCCGAGTGTGCGGAAAAAGGAGGACACGAATTCTGATCCACGGTCGGAAGTGACATGGGAAGGGATTCCATGCTTGGAAAATACGTGGAGCACGAAGAGTTGTGCGAGCTGGGTGGAAGTGATGGTATCGTAGGTCAGAATAAAGATGACTGCTTTGTGAGGCGATCAACAATCACTAGAATGGTATCATAGCCGGATGACTTAGGAAGTTTCTCAATGAAATCCATGGATATTGAATTCCATGGTTGTTCCGGGATCGGAAGTTGCTTCAGGAGGCCGTAGGGTTTGTGACATTGAGGCTTGGCTCACATACAGGTGGTGCATGACTTGCAATAGTCTTGGACCATCATGTGGAGTAGAGGCCAAGTGTAGGTGCATTGGATTATGTCGAGGGTTTTGTTTTGGCCTTGGTGTCCTGAGAGCGGATGATCGTGGCTTTGCTGGAGTACGCGAAGTCGTAGATTGTTGGTATCCGGAATCGAGGGACCATCCAGGACTGGTTGGGTCATCGAGGTGGGTTGCGGAGATGGGGTCAGAACGAAGTGCGGAACGGAAGTCGGAATGGAGAGACTCGGTGTCCATAATGATCGAGGCGCGGAGTAGTGGAAACTGCAATGCTGTGGCACACAGGGACGATGCCAGTTGCTCAGTGGAGAATACTGGGCGGAAATTGTGCGGATTGACGCTGGCATAGTCGCTACTTCCCTCTTTTGGGTAGACGTCCCAACGTCTAGTGAGTGCGTTGGGTTTGCTCCGAGCTTTCCGGGGCAGAAGTGGATCACCATGTTGAACTGTGAGAGATATTCAGACCAGCGGACTTGACGGCAAGTCAAAATCTTAGTAGTCGTGAAATACTCAAGGTTTTTATGATCCGTTACAACGTCGATCGGATAAGTTGGACCTTCGAGGTAGTGTCTCCAGATTTTGAAGGCTTCGAAAATCGCAAGTAGTTCCTTATCGTGGACATTGTAGTTGAGTTCCAGGGCGGAAAAGGTGCAGGAATGAAATGCGATCGGATGAATTTCTCCGTCGTTGGGGGAAATGATGGAAAGGATGGCGGCTAGCGCGTAGTCGGAAGCGTCGGTTTCGAGTACAAGTTGGGCATCAGGAATCAAGACACCGAGAATAGGAGCCGTAGTGAAGGCCGATTTGAGGGCTTCAAATGCGGAACGGCATTCCGGAGTGAAATTCCATGGAGCACCCTTCCTAGTGAGACGCATGAGCGGAACAGTAATGTCGGAAAAGTTGTAAATGAAACGCCGGTAAAAATTGGCGAAGCCGAGGAAAGACTGCACATCCTTAACAGGTCGGGGTTCCAGCCATTGAATTGCCTTGACTTTGTCCTCTGCCATGGTGAGACCCGTGGGGGAGAGGATGTAGCTGAGGTATTCAACCGTGTCGCGATGCCATTCGCATTTCTCTGCTTTTGCGTAGAGGTGGTGTTTGCGTAGACGGCGGAGTACTTCGCAGACATGTTCCCGATGTTTTTCCGGTGTGTCGGAATAGATGAGGATGTCGTCAATGTAGACTAGGACGCATACGTCAAGGAGGTCGGAAAATACGTCGTTCATGAATCGCTGAAAACCGGCGGGAGCATTGGTTAGACCGAAAGGCATGACAACCCACTCAAAAGCACCGTAACGGGTGCGGAAAGTGGTTTTCCACTCGTCACCTTCCCGGATGCGGACAAGGTGATAAGCATGCTGGAGGTCAATTTTGGTGTAGATCTTTGCCCTGCGGGGAGTGTTGAGTAGGTCGGAAATGTGCGGAAGCGGATATTTGTCCTTCTTAGTGAGGGCGTTAAGTCCGCGGAAATCGAAACAGAGGTGGAGAGATCCATCCTTTTTTTTGACGAAAAGGACCAGAGTGCCATGCGGAGACAGCGAAGGGTGGATAAAGCCCATGTTGAGATGTTCATCGACAAACTCGCGGAGAGTTTGGAGTTCACTTTGTGAAAGGGAGTAGATCGGTCCAAGGGGCGGAGATGCTCCTTCTTCCAAATCTATCTTCAGATCGTAGGGTCGATGTTCAGCAGGTTTATTGGCTTTGGCCTTATTGAACACGTCCGGGAAGTCACGATATTCTTCCGGAACTGAGCTCATGTCGACCAGAGCGGAAGTCGAGGTGGAACGAGCCTTGACTGAAGCCGAATCGGAAAGGTGAAGCTGGAAAATGGTCGTATCTTCTTGCCGTTGCAATACGCGGAAAGCGGTGGTGGAAACGAGCACAATTCGGGGAGCTTCGAGGGGCGGAGGTTCTAAAGTGGGACCGGAGTGTGGAACTGAATCCACGAGTGGAGTTGCAGAAGAGACCTGAACCATCTTTGCGGATGACGTCGGAATAGACGGAAGTTGATCCGTGGTACGGAACTGTATTTGACCCAATGCCCAGTTAATCGACGGATTATATCGGGTGAGCCAATTGTGTCCTAGTACAATGGAACAGCTAGCATCTAGCGGAGTAACGTAAAACGTAACTTCATGGTTGTCCCCAGTAGCGAAACAGATAGACAGGTCCACGACTTGGGAAATGGCCGTGTTGGAAGACCCATCGAAAAGGCGGAGCGGAATTGCCATAATGTTGTGGGTCGGAAGTTTATGTTTCAAAACAAAGTCGGAATTGAGGAAACAATGAGTCGAACCGGAGTCGATCAATGCTGTAAACGGGGGTGCAGAAATGGTGTCGGAAGTGAGCGGAACAGAGAGGGAGTCAGAGGACGAAAGAGCAGATGCGTTGAGTTTAACCTCGCTTGTCGCACGAATGGGGTCAACACAGCCCTCAGCTTGTGCGGAGGCCAGAGGACTGCTGACTATTTTTTTGCATCCGTAGCGGGAGTCACTTCAGATTTCTCTTCCGTCTTCACCGCGCGGCCCTTGGCCTTATGACGCTGCTGTTTGTTCGCCGCTGCTACTCGTCGAATTCCCGTCATAGTCGGGATTAGCATTGGGAACTTCTTCGAAACGTGGCGGAATGGCGTCAGAAAGCTCATCGTCTGCGCGAGAGCTGCCTGAAGGTTCTGCATGCCTTGGTGCTGCGGATCTGAGACTGCCAAAATAAGAGAGAGCTTCGACAGCTCCTGCTCGAGCTGAAGTAGCTGTGGTACAGGGAGGCATAGCGATAGTTATCGGGTGGGAATCAGATAATACTGTTACGTATCGAGATTTCCGCTAAGTCGGAACTGGAAAGGACAGCGGCTTCAACTTATAGGTTGTGCCCCCAATGAACTATTGTCCTAAGTATTTTGGAAATGAGTCGGAAGTCGGAAAGTACTGAACTAAAGGTTGGTCGGAACTTGAGTCGGAACTGAGGCGGAAGGCGGAAGATGGAAGGCGGAGAGACGGAGGTCTTGCTAGACTCACTGTGCTAAGAACAGGAGATGGAGCTGTCAGGGGACACCCTGTTTTCCATTTCCAGTTCCGACACCACACCCAGTTCCGACTCCATTTCCGACTCCGCTTCCGGTTCCGATTCCATCTCCGCATCCGCTTTCGGGAACAATTCCGCTTCTGGGAGAACTTCCACCAGTTCCGTTCGCCTTGCCAGTTCCACTCCAATTTCCGACTTCCGCCCCGGAACAGTGTCGGAAATCAAGCGACTCGCATAATAGGTGGCATCAAGGGTCGATCAAGGGTCAGGGGGATGCAGGGTTGATGGCGGGTGCCAAGCGTTGTCCCTGGCTGCGCAGCGTAGTATAATACGGGCTCGCTGACATTGGGGGTCCTTAGACTTTTCTCTTTGGATTTCCCCTTGTCAGGTGAGAACCCCCTCTCTTGTATGCTCTGTTCATTTATACATACTTTGGATTTCCCCTTGTCAGTTGTGTGGTAGTGTGATCTCCACGACTAGCCAGGGTTGCCCTTACAGCAGAAAAGTCTCTCCCCTAGAGGACCGGCGGTCGTACTGCGCGTTGCATTCGCCATAGGTGCGTTCGGAATCGGAGACAGCGACTCGGAGATCGCAACCTCTTCCGCACATACAGCGTACGACAGCCCCTCTTCTTACGTCGAGCTCCCAACCCCGGAAATCCCGTCCCATATTTCTCCTTCCAACATGGATCCGGACGATCGTCTTCGGAATATGGAGGAGGAATTGACGCGGAACCGGATGAAGACCGACGCGATTGAAACAGCCTTACAAGCGATTTTGGCTAAGTTAGATATTCCACAAGGTGGTGGAAATGAAATGCTGGACGATCCGGATTTCGGAAAAGCGGAACTAGCGGAAAAGAGGATGTCCGCGAAGTTAGCAAAGGTCAAACCCGCAACTCCGGCGGACTTTGACGGAGATCGGGAGAAGGGACGCGCATTCTTCAACACATGCAGCATCTACTTCGCAATTGTCGGAGACCTCTTTCCGAACGACCAGGCTCGGATTCACTGGACGTTGTCCTTTTTCAAATCGGACCGTGCAGCCCGTTTTGCAAACAAGGTGATCCGACATGAAGCAAAGGGCAAGGGGAACTACTTCCGGGACTGGGACGCGTTCGAGAAAACATTTTCTGACCAGTTCTGCCCGAAAAACGAGCAGCTCACAGCCCTTACAAAGCTCGAGGGGACGAGCTGGTACCAGGCCAAAGATCCGGTCGATGACTACATCGATCGCTTCCAGGAGCTCATCGACCTTGCGGAATATGACGACGACAAGACGATCGTCATCAAATTCCGACGAGGACTTGATCCGACGCTCCAGAACCAAGTTGCGCTGCTTGGGGATGGAGCTCCGGATTTTGATGACCCGGAAGGGTGGTACCAAGCTGCGCAGAAGGTTTCTCGGAACAGGGAGGCAAATGAGGCCTTCGTGGAGACGAGTCGGAACACGACACGCAGTTCCGCTCGTCCTACTCAACCTGTGCCAAAACCCGGAAGCGCATTCATTCCCACACGGAAATTATTTCCGATGCTTGCTCCGCCTGCTCCTATTAGGAACCATAGCCCTCCTCCCTCGAAGAGTGGCCCTGCCCCGATGGATGTTGACCGCATGCGCGGAAAAGGCCACGGAACTATCACCTGCTTCCGCTGCCGACAACCAGGCCACTACGCTCGCGAGTGCCCCCAAGCCTTTGATATCCGGCTTATGACCACAGAGGAGAAACTCGAGATCCTTCCAGAGTTCCTCGCGCTTGCAGACATAAACGGAGTGCCCACTGCGGAAGAGCTTTCCGAAAATGCGGAACATGGTCTACCGGAAGCGGAAGATGCGTCGGATTTTGTGACACGCAGCGGGTGAGATGTGTGCCCCTGCTGCCTGTACATAACCGGTTTGCCTGTCTTGAAGTAGAGAATGAAAAGCCCCCACTCCCCTCACTTCGTACAGACCCACCGGATAAAGTCACACAAAAACCAAATCTGACACCCCATCCATCCCGCATCCGCCCTTGGGAGAGACGCCTTCCGAAGCACTATGTTGTTGCTGCCACCCCTGGCCCCAAGTCACTAGTCATTAAGGTGGAGATCCAGACGACAGATACGGCGGAAGTCAAATCCGGACCCGCCCTTGTCGATTGCGGGGCCACTGGTCAGTTTATGGACCGGGACTATGTGGAACGGAACCGACTGACCACGCGGAAGTTGCAACGTGCAATCCCGGGGTTCAATGTGGATGGAAGCCCCAATGAGGCAGGGTCCATCACGGAGATAGTAGACACAATTCTCCGCTACGATGGACACTCAGAACGCACTTCCTTTGCAGTCACCAGCCTGGGGAAGCAGGACATCATCCTCGGGTTCACCTGGCTTCAGGAGCACAACCCGGAGATCAATTGGCAGACTCGGAAGGTACTGATGAGTCGATGTCCAGCCAAGTGTCACATGTGCAGGTCGGAACTGCGGAAGGAGCGCCAGGAGCAGCGGAAGACCGAACGGCTCATACAGACATGTCGTTCTGGCCCCCATCCACTGCTTGCAGAAGAAGACTCGGAAGCGGAATTTGAACCAGATCCCACTTCCAATT
This sequence comes from Gautieria morchelliformis, assembly GCA_015179125.1. Taxonomy (NCBI): domain Eukaryota; kingdom Fungi; phylum Basidiomycota; class Agaricomycetes; order Gomphales; family Gomphaceae; genus Gautieria; species Gautieria morchelliformis. The sequence goes on along the minus strand of WHVA01000048.1, from coordinate 286,779 downwards.
CCGATTCCGATTCCGATTCCGACTCCAACGTCATCCGACTCAGCCCGGAAGACACTCTGGCGGAAGGGGAGCGCTTGCTGTACGTAAACCTTCCACCGGAAGCGGAACACATCCGCGCCACCGGAAATATTTCGCAACGCCTTGCTGAAGCCTCCAAGAGGCATGATAGAGTAGAGGCGGAAATTCCGGAGTACCTGCGAGAGTTCGAGGACGTCTTTTCCAAGGAGTCGTTTGATACCCTGCCTCCACGGAAGCTGTGGGACCACGCCATCGAGTTGGAGCCTGGGTCAAAGCCCACCAACTGCAAGGTCTACCCGCTGTCACCCAAGGAGCAGGTAGAGCTCGATGCGTTCCTTGTGGAAAACCTCCGTACAGGGAGGATCCGCCCCTCCAAGTCACCCATGGCATCTCCGGTGTTCTTCATCAAGAAGAAGGATGGCTCGCTCAGACTTGTGCAGGACTACCGGGCCTTGAATGCGATCACGATCAAGAACCGGTACCCCATTCCACTCATTTCCGAACTGATCACACAACTCCGCGGGGCGAGGTACTTCACTAAGCTGGATGTCCGCTGGGGCTTCAACAATGTCCGGATCCGGGAGGGAGACGAGTGGAAGGCCGCATTCCGCACCAATCGAGGACTCTTTGAGCTGCAGGTCATGTTCTTTGGCCTCACCAACAGTCCCGCCACATTCCAGACGATGATGAATGACATTTTCCGTGACATGATAGCAGAAGGGGTTGTCTGCGTCTACCTCGATGACATCCTCATTTTCACGAAAACAATGTCCGAACATCGGGAAATCGTGCGGAGAGTGCTGGAACGGCTCCGGGAGTACAACCTGTGTCTCAAGCCGGAAAAGTGCGAATTTGAGCGGACGCGGATAGAGTATCTTGGGGTGATTGTGTCGGAAGGAAAGGTGGAAATGGACCCAGTCAAAGTTTCCGGTGTATCGGATTGGCCCGTGCCGCGAAACAAGAAGGAGGTCCAGTCCTTCATTGGGTTTGTCAATTTCTACCGGCGGTTCATCAAGGACTTCTCCTGCCACGCCCGTGCCCTCTTCGACCTCACCAAGAAGGAGGTTGGATGGCGGTGGGGAGAGCCGGAACAGACTTCCTTTGACAAACTCAAGGAGCTGATCACTTCCGCCCCGGTCCTGATCTTTCCCGACGACTCTCGCCCTTATCGAGTCGAGGCGGATTCTTCCGACGCAGCTACCGGAGCGGTCTTGTCACAGCAGTCATCGGAAGATGGTGGGGGGTGGCATCCGATTGCCTTCTTCTCTAAGAGCCTTAGTCCGGTCGAGCGGAACTATGAGATCCATGACAAGGAGATGCTGGCAATCATCCGAGCGCTGGAGGAGTGGCGACACTTCCTCGAGGGTGCTCTATGCCCTTTTGAGATCTGGACAGACCACAAGAACCTCGAGTATTTCCGCACGGCTAAGAAGCTGAACCGACGACAAGCACGGTGGTCCCTACACCTGTCCCGGTTTGACTTCATGCTCCACCACCGCCCCGGCCGCACCATGGGCAAGCCCGATGCCCTATCCCGCCGCGCGGATCACGGAAGCGGAAGTGGAGACAACGCGGATATGACACTGCTCCGCCCAAGTCTCTTTGCAATCCGTGCCCTAGAAGGAGTAACTGCAGTTGGGGCGGAAGCGGAAATGCTCCGGGATATCCGGAGGCAGTACCGGAATGGAGAGAAGGAGGAGTCGGTGGTGAAGGCAGTGGAGGAACTCCGGAAGGGGCACTCACGGTCTGTACGGGCAGCGGAATGGTCGGAACGTGATGGACTGCTCCACTTCAGAGGCAAGGTCTATGTTCCGGGTGGGGCGGACCTCCGCCGTCGCATCGTGTCCCAGCACCATGACACACGGGTCGCTGGGCATGCTGGCAGGTGGAAGACGCTGGAGTTAGTGGCTCGGAATTACTGGTGGCCTCAGATGTCCCGCTACATCGGACAGTACGTGAAGACGTGTGACCTTTGTCTCCGAACCAAAGCGCAACGACGTCCGCCCGTCGGAGAACTTGTTCCGCTCCCGATTCCCGAATCCCGCTGGGACACCATCAGTGTCGACTTCATCGTTGAACTCCCAGAGTCTCATGGCTACGACGCGATCATGAACGTCGTGGATTCGGTGAGCAAGGTGTCCCACTTCATTCCGACGCACACGACGATCACAGCCCTCGGAGCGGCCCGCCTGTTCCTTGCACATGTCTGGAAGTTGCATGGGCTCCCGAAGCAAGTCGTTTCCGACCGAGGTCCGCAGTTTGTCGCGGAACTGACTCAGGAGCTCTACCGCCTGCTCGGCATAAAGCTGGCTACCACCACAGCGTACCATCCGCAGGGTGACGGACAGACGGAACGGGTCAATCAGGAGTTGGAGCAATATCTCCGCCTCTTTGTCAATGAGAGGCAGGATGACTGGGATGAGTTACTTCCGCTGGCGGAATTCCAATACAACAACCATGTCCATTCCGCCACGCAACAGACTCCCTTCATGCTTGACTCCGGACGACACCCGCGGATGGGCTTCGAACCACGCCAGGCTGACTCCCGACTCGAGACGGTCAATGAGTTCCGAGACCGCATGGACTCCACCCTTTCGGAAGCCAAGTCGGCCCTTGCGAAGGCCAAGGATGACATGGCAAGGTACTACAACCGACGCCGGGTTCCTGCCCCAGAGTACCAGGTTGGAGACAAGGTGTACCTAGATGCAAGTGACATCCGCACCACACGCCCTTCGCAGAAGCTTGCCCACCGCTACCTTGGGCCCTTCACAGTGACGCGAAGGGTTGGACGGAATGCATACCGCCTCCGACTTCCGATGTCCATGTCCCGCCTCCACCCCGTCTTCAACGTGGTGAAGTTACTCCCTATGCTTGAGGACCCAATTCCACGTCGGAAGGCTCATCCGCCACCTCCGCCAGAAATTGTAGATGGGGAAGAGCACTACGTGGTAGAACGGATCCTGGACAGCCGGTTTGTGCGAGGACGACTCCAATTCCTCGTGAAATGGGAAGGGTATGGGTACGAGGAGAATTCGTGGGTCCCGGAGCAAGATGTTTCCGCTCCTGACAAACTCCGGGAGTTCTACAGGACACATCCAGGTGCCCCTCGCCGAATCCGCTCGCTGGCATTTCAATCCCTTGTGTCCCGTGCTTCGAGGACGCAGCACGCTAGAGGGGGGGTGATGTCAGGGGACACCCTGTTTTCCATTTCCAGTTCCGACACCACACCCAGTTCCGACTCCATTTCCGACTCCGCTTCCGGTTCCGATTCCATCTCCGCATCCGCTTTCGGGAACAATTCCGCTTCTGGGAGAACTTCCACCAGTTCCGTTCGCCTTGCCAGTTCCACTCCAATTTCCGACTTCCGCCCCGGAACAGTGTCGGAAATCAAGCGACTCGCATAATAGGTGGCATCAAGGGTCGATCAAGGGTCAGGGGGATGCAGGGTTGATGGCGGGTGCCAAGCGTTGTCCCTGGCTGCGCAGCGTAGTATAATACGGGCTCGCTGACATTGGGGGTCCTTAGACTTTTCTCTTTGGATTTCCCCTTGTCAGGTGAGAACCCCCTCTCTTGTATGCTCTGTTCATTTATACATACTTTGGATTTCCCCTTGTCAGTTGTGTGGTAGTGTGATCTCCACGACTAGCCAGGGTTGCCCTTACAGGAGCGAAGGAAATCAAGTATCGAAGGTGATTATCTGATTGCAGAATAACAGACATACATGACAGGCTTTTATACAAAGAGCTGAGACAACAGGTAATAGGATGGTACTAAGCAAATTCCGGGGGAAGTGGAAGTCGAGTAGACAATGCGTGGGAACTAACTAATTGGGAACAATGGGACTACAAGGGGGGTTCAGGGTAAGGTAAAACAATGGCATAGAACAAGGGGTTGGGAAAACATATCTGACAATGAAACACAAGGAGGGCCGGACATATGGTCTTGATGAACGGTGAGCTGGGTCTGGTGGGTCCGAGTAATAGAGTTGAAAGAACAAGGGAATAGAACAAGGGGCGGAGTGTCGGAAATATCGGGAGGGCGGAAAGTGTTGCGGAACTGAAGGTCGGAAGTCGGAAATGAACGGCCGTAACAGCAGCAAAAGCTGCTATTGAAGCTCAGACTAGCAAGGATGAGTATGCAACTGGGAAATACGAAGCTCACACACCCTTTACGTTTGCAGATGTAGACTACACCCCAAGCCGTCGTGCCATCGCTCAGCCCCACACCCCCTCTCCGCACCTCACTCAGTCCCAGTTCCAAATCAACTATATTCCCGCCACCTCCCCCTCGGGTCCTGATGTCTGAGCGCACCCAAGGCAATCACCTGCGAGTCAAACAGCAAAACTGCAAGCATTCTAAGGACATCGCCTATCCCACCTGAACACGGCCGACCCCTCATGCTGGGACCTCCTCCTCATACAAGAACCGTATATTTACCCAAGAACGAAACTTTCACCGGCCACTCTGCACTGGTACATCGTGTACCCCACTCAGGATGACAATGACGATAATCTCCCTCGCTCACTAATACTTGTCTCAATGCAACTGACCTCCAACTCCTTCCGACAGGTCCAAATCAAGTCGCCTCTAATAACTGCAATATCTGTTACCTATGACAACAACAACGTCAACATCTACAACATTTATAACCCCCAGAAACGGACACGGCACTCACACATCTGCAACGATGGCTCACCGACCACCCAACACCCTCCACAACCACTGCCATTTGGGCCGGCGACTTCAACAAGCACAACCCACTATGGGCTGGACCAAACCAAATGCGTCGATGCAGGCATAGTAATACAGAACTGCTGATGCAGCTGCTGGCGGACCAGAACATGGAGTTGCAGCTACCCCCAGGCACCCCCAATTTTCAATCCGACAGCCACCACACCTGGAAAACTATTGACCTCGTCTTCTGTGATGCCAGCATCACACACCGACCGCATCCCCTCAGCCGACCACCTCCCACTGCACACCGTCCTGGACTTCGAAGTCGACATGTGCCATACTATCCCAGGATGCAACTTCCGCACAGTCGACTGGAAAGCTTTCAACGAAAAGCTAGTGAAAGAACTCGAACAGCACGGCTTATCTGGGGACATGGCCCTCACATCAACAAACCTTCTGGATCACTACGTAGCCCAGCTCACATCAGCTATACAGACCACTATCGACGCACTAATTCCCAGACAACGCATCTCCCCCTACACGAAACACTGGTGGAGTCATGATCTCACTCAGCTACATCGCAACTACACACTCAGAAGCAGAGAAGAATTCCATGCCCGTTTCTCTCCTACCTGGGACAACGCAAAACAGGCCTCAATGAAGCACAGAACAAGTATATCTCAGCGCTCCGGATGGCTAAGGCCAACCACTGGAAACGGTGGGTTGAGGAGGCAAGCAAGAGAGATGTCTGGATAGCTGGGAAATATGCCAAGAACCCCCTCTCTGATGGTGCACGGTCCCGCATACCCTCCTTGGTCTGTAGAGGAGCCGATGGTCAAATATGGTCAGAATCTCATACTGATGCCGACAAAGCCGCTCTATTCACCGAACTATTCTTCCCCCCACGCCCTAACACTCTCCCTGATCTCCCAGAGGACACCACTCCCCTCCCGCCACCACTCAAGTTTACTATGCCGGCACTCCACCAAATCCAGTGTCGCATCATCTGGTCACAGCCATTCAAGGGCCCGGGTGAAGACAGCATCCCCAACATCGTCCTAAAGGAATGCGAGCACGTCCTGACCCCACTCCTCCACAGATGCCTCCTCGCAATCCTCCAGCTCCAATACTTCCCTGCATGCTGGCATACGTGGAAAACCATTGTCCTCCGCAAGCCAGGCCACCCCAACTACACTGTCGCTAAATCATACAGGCCGATAGCGCTGTACAATATGATGGGTAAGATACTTTCTGAGGTGATGACTGACATAACTGTGTACTTGACCGTCTGCCATAACCTCCTCCCACTGCGTCACTTTGGAGGTCTTCCAGGCAGGACCACCGTCGACTCCCTCCTCCATCTCACCCATCGCGTCAAGTCGGCTTGGCGCAGCCACAAAGTGGTCACCATTGTCTTCCTTGATATCGCGAATGCATTCCCGAACGCTGTTACAGGCTGCCTGCTCAGAAACATGGTGAGGCTGGGCTACCCAGCAGAGCTGATCTCTTTCTTCGCCGCCATGCTCAAAGACAGGAAGACCACGCTAAGCTTTAATGATTTCTCTTCTGACCCAATAGACATTGACAATGGAATTGGACAGGGAGAAACCGCCTCAATGATTCTATACTTGATTTACAGCTATGGCCTGGTAGCCATCCCCAGAGGCGCCGACGAGGATGGTGGTGCTTATGTTGACGACAACTTCTTTATTGCGATCAAGGACAGTTTCAACGAATGCGATGAGGCACTCAATGACATGCTCGACAAACAAGCGGCGTGGTCAGAGGCCCACAATCCACAGGCTGAGCTCTCCAAATTCCAATGCCTAAGACTTACGAGGCGCAAGAACCTGATACGATCTGACTTTATTCTTTGACAGTCCCAACATGTTACCAAATGTGTTCCAGAGGCCCGGCTCCTCGGGGTACAGATCGATCAAGAACTTTGTTGGCACCAATATGTTCAACAAGCGGTACAGAAAGCCCTAGGCCTTCTCCTTGCAGTAAAGCGCCTCACTCGCCCATCCTTCGGCCTACCCGAACAGCACATGCAACGACTTTACACCTCGATGGTACTGCCCAAGCTGGAGCCCGTCTGGTACACCCCACCCTGCTGCACCGCAATGTGGCGACTCACCGCCAAACTGGGTCGGTTGGCCACACCAGAATCCTGGAGAAGGTGCAGTGGCTGGGATGTCTACTGATTACAGGAGCCTACAGGTCGACGGTGTGTGGGAACCGTTGCTAATGAAAATCCTTGCGAAAAAAGGATTAAAATCGCTTTAAAACCCTGTTTTCCCAGCTGATAGTAGCTAATACACATGGCTATTGTTGGGAGAACTCTATTCAAATATTCCTTGAATTTCCTCTTATTTTTTCGCCATTTAACTTGGCTTCCCTGGCTCAAAAACTCCTTATCCTGTCAGGCAGAGTTATGAACCCACGCACGTCCACAACTCTGCCACAGCCGCTCAGTTTCAAACTCCGACCGGAGTTTCCCATGAACTGTAAACTCGGAGTTGCAGGCACTCAAGCACCTACAACTCCGGTACCTTGGCTCACTCAAACTCAGCCACTGAGTCTGAATGTGCCCTCTACCGCTTACACAAGCCTGTGCAATTCAAACCCAGCTGGCACATGACTTGCATCATAGCAACCATGGCTGTGCAAGGCTGCATACAAAGTCACACAAAGATGTACAAACCCAAAACTAGGGTGCAGGATTGATAAAGCCTATTGGATGAAGGATCCTCCAAACGCAACGCTACGACACCAAATAGGCCCCTTGATGTCATAGCGGCTGTGTAGGGCTGTGCAGGGCAGTGCAAGGCTGTGAAAGGCTGTGTAAGGCTGTGCAAACCAGGGAAGGTGATTGGCTATCTATTTCCAATTTCTTTGCACAAACACGCCGCAATAGTTACAAGGGTGTGTTTCAGCAGTGCAAATATTTACTTATGACATCACTCGCCTAATAGATAGAAGAACCCCATTTTACGTAATCCTGTGTACTTTACAATATAAAAGGAGGCCATTCTGACCTCCTTGAAGATCCATTCAAGCAATCTAACATCTTCTATCCACGTGACCTCATGTGACTTGCATCTTACTAAGCTGCTAATCCCAGCTAGGGTTATTCACTTACTTTAGTGTCTAATTCCTTGTTAAGTAGTTACTTTACTGCTTAGCCACTTGGACTAATCCTCCGGGTGTAATTCTACAGAGTGAGTCTGTCAATTGATAGTCTTGCCATTCGCACTCCAATACCCGAGATGATCCGATCAGTCGATTTTCCTGATTAGAGACTTTCACAAGTCACTTCTACAACTCGTTCATCCCTCGTTTTATTGCTGTGCGCTGGTAGATTATCAGGGCAGTCCATTTATAAACTCGCCTGCTAAGTACATTCCTTTATATTTTGGAATATGCTTGGACCCCAATAGTGTCCTTGAACCTACATTCTTTTAGTTTATTGCTCAGTGCTGCTAAGAAACGTATTGCCTTCCATCCATATTAACTTGGACTAGTTTTTACGCGGATTGCAACCAAGGTACAAATATTAAATTATTTCCGGAGTTGTGCTGCAGCATTGTTTAATATTCTTTGAGTCTCTTAAACGACACGTTCTGATAGATTGAAGTGTTAGCAATAACACCAAAGTCTTGAAGGGTTCCAAAACAGACGGCCACCGACATTCTGGAGCTACAGGCGATGGTTCCACCCATCTGGCTTCGACTCAATGATGCCTGCCACCGCGAAGCCCTGCGGCTGTGTACACTACCGGATGCTCACCCCCTATTCAAAGCGGTCCAGCACAGTGCAGCACCCTGGCTGCGAGCCCATCCCTCTTCAATACAGACCCTGCTGTGGCACTACAAACTGAAGCCTCACACCGTCGAAACCATCTGCTATGCCAGACACCCCCCCAGCTGGCGGTCCCAGTTCATGGCTGGGATTGGGGAGAACAAGGCGGCTGCGGCGAGCAGACTCCATACAAGGATGGACCACGTCCAAATCTACTCGGATGGCTCCAGCCACAAAGGTAACATTGGTGCAGCTGCAGTAATGCCGCAGACCGGTGAGGCTCTGAGGTTCAAACTTGGCAAAAGTTCGCGACATACCGTCTTCAAGGGAGAGCTCGTAGGCATCCTCTTGGCACTGACACTACTGGAAAAATACCCTCCGGTTAGATCTGTGCTCATCTCCCTGGACAACCAGGCGGCAATCCAGGCGCTGCAAAACGACCGCCCGCAGTCGGGCCAGTACATCCTCGACGAGATCCATGCTGCCATTCACAGGCTGAAGTGCAGAAGGTGCCGACTACTAATCCATCTAGAATGGGTCCCAGGCAACTTAGGAATAGCAGGTAATGAACAGGCCGACGCCGAGGCCAAGAAAGCAGCCGAGGGCGACGTTTCTCCCACCGTCAACCTGCCACATCTGCTGAAAAAACGTCTCCCGGCGAGCACCGTGGCCCTCAAAGCAGGAAGGAAAGGCTCGATAATCAAACAGTGGCGTAAAGCCTGGTCCGAATCCCCACGCTTCCAGAAGATGTCTAGGGTCGACAAAATGATGCCGAACCGCAAGGTCTACAAGCTGCTCAGCTTGCTATTGTGCCACGCCTCCAGCATCATCATTCAGCTACGCACGGGATGTTACAAATATCATATACTCACACAATCTCCCCTCCTTTTCGTCTGCATCTTCACAACAGTCTACCGTCCTCCCGTTGGCGCCGCACGCACACTTATGATCCTTACCTGATGATCCACCAGTCCACACACGTCCACATAGCCCACATCACGCCATCAAACGTCGACACCCGGTGCAACACCCACGGACCCACCCCTGAGCCCAAGAGCAGCCCGAGAACAAGTGATCCACGGAGTGGCATGGCGGCTGAGCTGCTTCACATGGACTTTTCCTTTTCCCCATCCCCCTTCCCCCACACATCACATATTTCTGATATTCCATCCCCTATGTCTCCATTCCCATTCGATAGGTAGAATACATATGTGTAACAGCAACCGGCACTCCAACCCCTGTAGCACATGCCTCGCATATCCACCTACCGGCGCCGGTAACATCCCTTTCGACCTAGCACATGATACGCAGAAGTTAAATAGCTGTCACATGTATACTAGAACACCAGTCAATCGAACTCACTGTTTTCCAAAAGATTCTCTCATCTCGAAGCGCAGCTACATCTGCGACGACTCTATCACTTGATTCGGTTTCACTTGAAACCTGAATTATATTTCTATCGAATCAAAGCATTTATATCCAAACATCTTATTAGATTAAAAGTCTCACTGACCTTTACCATGGCTCAAGCAACGGTACCAACTCACATAACACCGAAGCACGACATCCACAAGTTCCGAGACATAAAGCCAAAGTTGGGAAAGGACAATTGGATGTCCTGGAAGAGGGAATTATTAGCAACGGCCAGGGACAGAGGACTATACAAAATTATCACCGGTACAGAACCCTATCCCACCACTGCTAACCAACAGATCGTCATCACCGGTGCCAACACGATCGACAGCGCGACCCTAACACAGCGTCAAGACGAATGGGATGACAAAAACAATGTCGCTTACAGCCAAATCCTACTTTGTATATCACCGGAACTCCAAACGGCGATCGACACCACCGACAAGTGGGAAGAAGCATGGAAAGTCCTGACTAGAAAATTCGAGTCCACCGACCCGAGCAAAATCAGCATAGTCAGGACCAGATACGAGAACTACCACATGACCGAGGGACAGTCGGTCTCGGCGTACATTACGGTGATGAAGGAATACAGAAATCAGCAATCAAAAATGGGTGAAAACATAGCTGATTCTACTCATGTAGCTACCATCCTCAGAAATGTGCCAGAATCTTGGAGGTCCATAGCGCAAACCATACGCATGATAGCAACAGACCCAGATGAAATCGAAGAGAGGCTGGAAGCCCACGAAGCCGACCTCGGAGCCATCAAAGTATCCATGCAGGCCGCCACGGCCTTCATAGCACAGTCCAGAACACCGAGACAACAGTCCAACAACCCTGCCCAAAGAACCGTCAGCAACTACGTCCCCCCTTACCAAAACAGACCTATACAACAACCAACTTATGGAGGGACAAACTTCTATTGCAACAATTGCGGCAAACCCAATCACTCCGCAGCCAGGTGTTACACGCCAGGCAGCAGACTCGCACCCCAAGGATCATGGAGAAAAGGGGAGAATACTCACGGAGGAGTAGCCGGCAGAAACGAACAGGACGGGCAGGGCAGGCTGGCCCCACCCCACCAGCATCAGCAACCGGGGAACGCCGATTCGGCCAGGTTTGCCAACATACCAAGAAATGACATTGTCATGATGGCGCAGATCGAAGAAAAGACTAGTAACATCATCTTATCCACAGACACGTCAGCATTATCAGCGGTAGGGGATGACATACATATGTGGCTCATAGACTCGGGAGCATCTAGTCACTTATGCGGCAACGTCGGATTATTCGAAGAACTGCCACAATATCGATCGAGACATCCAGCGGCGATACATTCAAGGCCAATCAGAAGGGCACAATCAGGATCACAATCCAAAGCGACGCACACACGAAAATCCCACCACTCGCCCTCACCCTCACAGATGCCATTTATGTCCCAAAGCTGAACGCAAATCTCCTATCCGTAGGGCGAGTAACCTCAGCTAACGTCGATGTGATCTTCAGCAAAAGATGATACCTCTCTCCTAATGGACGGCACAGCCATAGCCAGAGGAACGAAGATCAACAACCTCTTCACCTACATGGCTCAGCCATCGACGAAGACAGAAAAAGAAACAGCGGCTTACTCGAACCAACCAAACCAACTCAACCTGTGGCACCACAGATTGGCCCACACCGCAGTTTCAACGATCAAGAAAATGCAGAAGAAGAAGACCGGCGTAGGAATCCCAGAATTAGACATGAGCCAGACAACGACCCCGTGTGCTAACTGTCCTTTCAGGAAACAGACTCGGTCTCCCTTCAAGCGCGTCGAGGCACTCCTGAAGAGCATGGGAGACGTGATATCGTCAGACATATGTGGTCCATTCGAGACGTCAGTGGGAGGCTACAGATATTTCATCACCTGGATCGATCACGCAACAAGATACGTCAACATCGATTTTCTGAAGAATAAAGAATGCACTACCATCAAGTATTACATCGCATGGCTGAAGAAACAGAGAGGAGAGGACGTGAAGAGGATCAGAACAGACAACGGAGGGGAATACATGGGAAGGGAATTCACCGGTCTGTGCAATGAACTTGGCATTATCCATGAAACTACTATGCCTCACACCCCTGAGCATAACGGCGTAGCAGAACAATACAACAGGACGCTCCAGGAAGGAGTGCTGACACTGCAACATGACGCGGGATTAACTAGTCAATTCTGGGTTTCAAGCACACACAGCGTAAATTTCGTCAAAAACCGCTTACTACACCACAGACTCAACACGTCCCCATATGAAGCACTCTGGGGAACAAGGCCCAGACTCGACTGGCTGCGCATATACGGGTCAAAATGCTGGGCCATGCTACCCAAGGCCACCAGGAGAAAGGGCGAGTTCAAGTCAGTGGAGGGGATCTTCGTAGGGTACTTCAACGACTCGAAGGCATACAAGGTGTGGATACCTCGTACACAGACACTGATGAAGGCAAGAGACATTATATTCGACGAACTGAACCAGATCGAACGAACCACAATCCATTCCATCGACGACGACGACAATCCTTCCCTCTGGGTAGTCGACGGCAAAGTACCCACCTTCGTCCAACAACCCGAACCTGCGGACGAAGACGACCACCATGACGACGATCCAATACCACCACTGATCGAGACGACACTTGACAAGGACTCAGACGAGGAGGAGGAGGAGATAGAGGTAGCATTGGAAGAGGGGAGGTGGCAGTCACGCGCGGAGAGCTTCGACGCAGAAGCCGAATCTAAGAGAGGAGGAGAAAAGCACAATGAAGACGTAAAAGGAAGCAAAGAGACAGAGGAAAAGGAGGAGATGGCACCTAAAGAATTCTCCAAGGGTCCATGGATGGGCGCATCGAACACGGAATATGGGAGGGGAAAGAGACACGCGGCGATGCTCACAGAGGTAGCGGTGTTGGCATCAGGGAGGATAGAGCTCGAGGAAATGGAGAGGGTGTTTGTGGTACTAGCGGAGGACGAGCCGGGAAGCTACAAAGAAGCGATGAAGTCAGTGAACGCTGAGAGGTGGAGAAAAGCATGCGAGGAAGAGTACAACACATTGATGGGTTATCACACATGGGAGCTGACAGAGAAGCCAGTGGACACCAATGTAGTGGGAAGCAGATGGTCATTTAGGGTGAAAAGGGACAATCAGGGAGAGGTGGATAAGTTTAAATCATGACTCGTTGCGCAGGGCTACTCACAGATCTCCGGGATCGACTACCAAGAAACGTATTCCCCCACGATCAGACTCACATCTATCAGGATGATCCTCACCCTGGCAAGCAAATACAACTTAGAACTGAGACAGGTGGATGTAAAAGGGGCATACCTAAATGGGAGGCTAGAGGACGAGGTGTATATGAGGCAGCCAGAGGGATTCGTGAAACCAGGGGAGGAGGGTTTGGTGTGAAGACTGAAGAAGGGGATATACGGACTGAAGCAGTCCGGAAGGGTGTGGCACGGGATGCTGAAGGGAGAGATGGAGAGGATCGGGTTCAAAGCGGGAGAGGCGGACAAAACAGTTTTCTTTAGATTCAGGGACGGAGGAAGCATCGAGGTCGCGGGATGGTACGTCGACGACGGACTCCTTGCATCGAACTCAGCAGCAGCGATGGAGCGAATGGTAGCCGACATCAGGGGGATTTTCGACATCCAGGACCTGGGCGACCCAACACGACTACTCGGGATCCAGATCGTCAGAAACCAGGACGTCGGCACCATTCACATCTCACAACTGGCATTCATAAACACAATCGCCAAACGATTCGAAATCACCGCAGGACGCACCGTGAACTCCCCAATGGACCATAACATCAAGCTACAAGCCTCCCCTTCCCCCAACGACAACATCGACTTCACATATGCGTCTATAATCGGCAGCCTCAACTATTGTGCCATATCGACTAGACCCGACATCGGCTACGCTGTCAACAAATGCACGCAATATGCATCCAAACCAGATGCCACTCACTGGGAGGCGGCAAAACGAATCATCCACTACCTGTTATGCATGAGGGAGTACGGCATAGCATACATGAGGGAGGGCGACGGGGCTATGGGCTTCACCCATAACCTCGCAGACGCCGATTTCGCAGGCGACAGGGATGATCGTAAGTCGACCACCGGATGGCTCTTCACCTTCAACGGCGCACCCATATGCTGGGCGTCGAAGAAGCAGAGTCTGGTCAGCAGATCCACCATGGAATCCAAGTTGGTGGCGAGTTCATTCGCAACGGCAGAGGGCATTTGGTTGATTAGACTTGGGAAGGACTTCAGACACGACTTCATGCCCATCCCCGTCTTCACCGACAACCAGTCGTCGATTGCCTTCTCAAAGGACGGAACGGGCAGCGGAAGGACCAAACATATCGATGTGCATTACCATTACACCAAAGACCAAATAGCCACAGGGAACATCAGACTACGCTACATCAAAACCCTCGAAAACCCTGCCGACGTCCTGATGAAACCATTATCACCACGCAAACATATCCACATCCTAGGAATCCTAGGAGTGCGTCGTGTTTGAGGAGGAGTGTTACAAATATCATATACTCACACAATCTCCCCTCCTTTTCGTCTGCATCTTCACAACAGTCTACCGTCCTCCATTGGCGCCGCGCGCACACTTACGATCCTTACCTGATGATCCACCAGTCCACACACGTCCACATAGCCCACATCATGCCATCAAACGTCGACACCTGGTGCAACACCCGCGGACCCACCCCTGCGTGTCACTCAATCACTTCCTCAAGAAAATCAAAGCAAGTGACTCCACCCTATGCAAGCGCTGCCGCCAGCCAGAGACGGTGGCACACTACCTTAAACTTTGCCGCAGGTTTGTACGCCAGCATGAACAGCTCAGACGCAAAGCAGGCAAGGCCGCCCACTCAATCCCCCGCCTGTTGGGAGACCCAAAGACAGTGCCAGCGACCCTTCGATTTATCCAAGACTATGAACACTTCCATTTGTACAACGACATTGCACCAAAAGACTAAGCCTAAGCCCTTCGCTTTTCACTATCTGACACTACACCCTGCTGACACCGCCCTACTGCCACAGTTCCCCACCAAGCCTCAGACCTGGCTCTCGATTTCTGCCAAGCTCTCGTCATGAGGGATTGGCCCTCCAGCGCCTCCCCGGCCAATACCATTACACCCCAGTCCCACTGATAATTCCCTTCTCTTCTGCCTCGCACATCTGCTGCGCCCTTTTGTTTGCTCCTAGTTAGAGTGCCCGCAGGCCACATGCACCAGAGATGCGGGGAGTTTTGACAGCTACTGGGGGACCAGTAGCGGGATCCCTCCGCGGCCAGAGACAAAGATCCAGGGATGCAATCATCCTCTTAAAGAATAGCGCGATAGGTTTAGAACCACGTCTCTATTTTACGCTTCACGCTAGGGCAGATACTCTATCATGTAGACTAAGTGCACCATAAGCGCTCAGCGCTTCGAGCACTATAATTGATACTCTCTCTCTCTCTCTTTCCATGTACACTTAGAAGACGATCCTAAACACCCCGGAGGGTATCTGGAAAGCTCCTCATACAGGAAGAGGGACATCAAATAGCGGCCATGTGAATCTGCAGGATTGAGAGGGGAAGGCAGGGGGCAGGCAACCGAAATCTTGATTGAGATACGTAAAGAGATGTATAGGTTTGCCTTAAGTCATAGTGCCAGTGATAGTTGAGAACAGGGATGCTGAAAGCAGCCATGAGTAGGCATTTGGCTACTCATGGCTGCTTTCAGCATCCCTTTTCTCAACTATCATTAGGACAACAGGAGCCAAGCACTTACTGTGAACATGGTTTGAGTCGTGATATGGTACTTCCTGGTCCAAATAGCAGCTTTCGAATATCACATGGAGCTGATTATGTTTGAGCAGAGTAAAATATCTTGAGCATTGCGGATTGTCTTTGTGCTGCTTGTTATGATATATGCAACTATTTTATTTTAAGTCATCTATGTACACAAAGAAGCTAATAAAAGAAAGAAAGAAAAATGACTAAAAAAAAAAGAATAGGAACGACATTTACGACGGACATAGACACAGATGACAGATACATGACATCACGAACGGCCATCTTATCTACAGATTAGATAAGATACAGGGATACGGGCGTCGACCACGTGCGGCCGATCAGAGACAGCACGCCTGCCGACTGATGGCATCGGCCATGACGTCGACAGGCGCCAGGCCACAGGCACCGAGGAGGTGCAGGCACCAAACACCACAGAGGAGTGTAGACTGCGCAGGAGCACCAGACATTGTGGAGTGACTTCAGAATGTCATCCCTAATACGTGTGCTCAATCAGCTGCCCCACAGAAGAGGCCCAGAGACAGTGGCCCCATGACCAAGCCTAGCATGTATGCTAGGCAGGAGAGATTTAATTTCTATTTTCTATTGAGCTCCATGACACGACCAGCTGACTACTATCTTGACACCATGTAGACAGGGGCTTTGTATAATAGGTACAAGACTCTATTCCAAAGTTTAAACAACCCTGATACTATCCCCATCACTCCCATGACTTTATGACTATAATTAGTCACCCCTCTAGTTACAAGTAGTTTTTCGACCCATCGACTCACTATCTCGAACACTAGTAGTTACCACTAGTATAGTATAAGTAGCTACTACGAATGTATGAGTCAATCATCCAGAATCAACTGTTTCACCCCTTGAAGTCATTGTAGTCTTGTTTGATAGCTACAGGACTTAGATCTCAATAGTTTACTCCAATTCTTCATTGAGAGTTCACTATTACTGTTTACTCTAGACTACCTCAAAAGTGAAGCCTTTTGACTTAGTTATCCCTTATATCGACACCATTCTCTCATCAACACTGTCACATGACCTCCATCCATCAGTGCCAGACGCGTCTCGAGAGGCTTAGTCAGCACACAGGAGAGGGACAGACATAGCGGTCCCAACCGCTAAGCAATAGAAATTGTTTGCTAAAAGGCACCATCTAATATTTTAATCATAAAACTGCTTGAGTCTGCTGCTCACCCCATATCTCTCTCCGGTACACCAATCTCCACTCCAGCCACTTGCCTCTTTCCGACCCTATCAGGGCTGCAAACACCATCCTGTTGGGTGCATTTATGCTCCTGCACCAAAATCAAGCCAAATAGATTCCACCATTCGGATTTCTTTTGATTTTGACTTGAAACCATGCTGACATTCATTCTATGATTTGTCAAAAATTTTCTTTGATTTTTCGAAGCTGTATTCCTATTTCTTTTCATGTTCTGTCCAACCGACCCTTTGTGGGTGGTTGTGGACAAATTTCCTTTTTGAGCTGCGGCTGTTCACTACCGTGCTACGTTCTACGGGCGCTTAGCATGGCACACGGTGGTACCACGGGCGCTAAAGCGCCGGCTAGTAGTACATGCGCATGAGACACATTTTCCTCCTCTCTCAGTGACAACTAAATTCACTGAGAGAGGCAAGTAAATTAGTCTTGTTTCCTTTCGATTTGTTGACCTAGAAATACTGTAGTGAATTAATTTCTAGGTAGTGTATAATATATTTACAGTGACAACTAAATTCACTGAGAGAGTGAATTAATTTCTAGTCTATTCTTTTGAGCAACAAGTCCATACCTACTGCCTATAATTCCTGTCTACTACACATCCGACCGCCGTTGAGAGGCACACCCCTTCTTCTTTTCCCAGAAAACCCACTTTGATCCGACAATGTTTGCACCAGTTGGTGCATCAGTGAGTACCCAAGTTCCAGCATCGCGAAGCACAGCTAATTCTTCATGGATAGCTTGCTCCCACAAGTGCCAGTCAGGGTGTCGTCTTGCCTCAGCCAGGGATCGAGGTTGAATTGCTTCGACCTCACTTGTCTCTGCTACGAGTACGTACCCATCCACTTCATCAGCTATTAGCATCCAATCAGCAGTTTCTTTTCCTTCCAGTACACCCTGATTTTTCTCTGCAATGGAAGGCATCTGGACTCCTGTTGGAATGACAGGATCTGACGATCAGTGAGATGACATTACATGCCCTTCAAGAATGTCTCTAACATGCTGACTGGGCTTTCGCAGACATTTGGCAGGTGCCTCGGCATTGGAGTCGGACTGGGGTTCGCTGGTGTGGGGCATGGATGGGGCAGTAGGTATGGGTGCGTTGGAGGAGGTGGTTTTGTTAGCTGGTGCGTTAGTTTCCGTCTCGGTTATTTGCCAATTCTCCCCCCCAAGGGGAGAAGCTGACGCAGAGCTGTTGTCAAAGTGGTGACAGATTTCTTCTCCGGCCAGTAAATTCGGAAACTTTACTCCTCTCATCAACCCCTATCCAGCGGCCTTCAGATACTCGACCGCCAAGCTTGTCACCCCCTTCAGTGCATACCCACACTCTTTCCCCCCATTCACAAATGTGCCTAAGGTTCGGTTTTTCTCCGAAAGCAGCTTCGTGTGGGGTCTTGCCATCGACAGCCTTAGTCGTGGTACGATTCATCAACCAGACAACATGCTGAGCTGCCTTGCCCCACAAGAACCTCGGGAGCCCACTCGCGTGGAGCAGGGCTCATACACGCTCAACGATCGTGCAGTTGCGACGTTCGGCAACGCCATTTTGCTGGGGTGTGTCATGCACGGTGAGTTTCTGCATGGTTCCTTTTGACTTCAGATAAACTGTGAATTCCTTTCCCAGATATTCACCACCTCTGTCCGAGTGGAGTGTTTTGACACGAGCATTCAGCTGCCTGTCACACCACGTCTCGTACTCCTTGTAGGCACTAGGTACCTCGTCTTTGGAGCGCAGCAGGTAGAGGTGAGTCAAGCACGTCATATCATCCGTGAACATGATATAATAATGCTTCCCGGCTTTTGTGGCAACTGGAGCTGGCCCCCATAGATCACTGTGGACTTCCTGTCCAAACACGGTGGCTCTCGTGCCATCCCTGATCTTCGGAAGTGGTTTCCATGTGGCTTTCACGTATACGCAGAATTCGCAGAAGAATGGCTCCCCTGATGGTAATGTTTCGAGCTTTACTCCAGTTACCTGGCTATTTCAGGAGAAATATGACCCATTCTGCGATGGAATTGGTCCAAGGTAAGCACTTCCTCGGCTGAGTTTGCTATATCCTGCTCATGTGAGACACGGTAGAGGCCATGTCCAGTTTTCAGGGCCGTGCCTACAAGCTGATCGTTAATCCCGTATTACGCATTTGCCATCTGCAAATGATATGGCGAAACCAGCATCATCGAGCCGTCCGATCGATACAAGAGTATACCCGACATCAGGTGAATGCAAAACCTCAGTTAGATTAAGCTGAGATGTCGTAGCTCCACTAGGTACGTGATTCTCATCTCACCGGTCTGTCACAACCTGTCTATTTCTCTTACCCCGCTGCCTCTACGTGCCCCCTCGTCACTCCCTAGCATCTTCGCCAGAGTTCGCCTCACCCTCCGACCACTCCTCCTCTACGACCACTCTATTCGCTGTTCGCCCCATTCTCCAAACCCCTATTCGCTGCTTGCACATTTCACCAGCAGGCACGCCATCAAATACGATTGATACCATTTACCCGGCGTGATGGTTCATCACCAACCCCATCATCTTCTTAATCCAACCCCTTTGGGTGTTCATATGGCCAAAGTGTGTTTGCGGGATGTCCCTTCCGTAGGTCGTGTGGGATCAACCCAGTAGACGAAGAGTCCGTGCAGGGTAGCATGTATGCGGGTCCCAAGACATGGTTTCGTACATAGGTGCCTTCGCCACCTTTAATCTTGGTCGTTTCATGTTCGCACTCTTCCCTCACTCTATTGTATGTTTATTCCATCTACTTATTGTATCGATAGTGAACCCTACCAATCCGCTTTATGTATTCTTTTCGCCACTTGATTTATTGTTTCCAGCTCATCATTGAATTCCCCGACTCCAACTGAAAGGAGGGGAGGGTTCTGTCGACACAACCTCAAAGGATACCAACCGTTCCTGCAAAGATTATGTTGTATGACGCTTTACCCTGTTTTAACATCGATGTCCCTGCTTTATCTGTTACTCCCGGTCACATTTCACGCTTTTTTGTTGACAGGCATGATCATTATCTCGGCCTCTTGTAAGATTGTCTTTGTCCTTATTCTCATTGCCCCGTCCAGGTGATATGGTATTATAGTGCCTTTCCGCGATTCCCATCATTATCTCGGGTTCGGCATCAATTTTTCCCCCGCGTCGTTATTTTTGGCTGTGCTCTTTTTATATCCCGCGCTATGAAGAGGAGTCGGGGACGGGCGCTACCGATAATCATGATATAGCAGACGAATCCTCGAAAAGAACGAAAAGGTTTACGAAAAATTGCAGCGGCTCACGGTGTCGCATTTGTTCAATGGCAAATATATGTTTAATGAGTGCAATTCATGTGTTGCTTCAGAAAATCTATGTTACTCATCCTAAGTTCCTGGTCCAACTCGCGCCTTTCGACTATCACACGGAATTGATGATGTTTGAGCAGAGTAAAATATCTCGTTGCCGATTGTCTTTGTGCTGCTTGAGTCTGCTGATCCCCATATCTCTCTCCGGTACCCCAATCTCCACTCCAGCCACTTGCCTCTTTCCGACCCTATCAGGGCTGCAAACACCATCCGACCGCCGTTGAGAGGCACACCCCTTCCACGTACGCTTAGCAGACGATCCAATACACCCCGGAGGGTATCCGGCCAGCTCCTCGCCATGCGGGAAGTGGGACGTAGAGCAGCGGCCATGTGCAGGATCGAGAGGGGAAGGCAGGGGGGCAGGCGACCGAAATCTTGATTGAAATACCATATAGAGAGGCGTAGTTACATTTTTTGGGGGTCTGTATGTCGACGGCAACAATAGTTGCGCGAAAGGACACTGATAAGCAGAGCATGAGGAGGATATTCTGCTAAGCAGAAGGCAAGCACTTACCGTGAACATGGTTTGAGTCGTGATATGTTGCTTATTACCTCGTTCCTGGTCCAAGTCGCGGCTTTCGAATATCACACAGAGCTGCTTATGTTTAAGCAGAGCAAAATGTCTTCAGCGTTGCCGATTGTTTTTTATTTTTTATTTTTAGTTTTTTTTTTATTATTTTTTATTTTTTATTTGGCCAGGGAGGGGAAATCTGCTGGCATACGAACTTCCTTTGAGGAAGAACAGTGTGGGGTTTTTACCCACTAAAACCCCCCCCTCCTCGTCGGCCGGCTCTCTTGTCACTGGCCTGGCTCCCGAGGTTCGCCGCCCCAGACTCGCTGCCCATCGGGGCAGCAGTCGGGTTTGATGTGGGTGTGACCCCACGCGGCTCGGCATTTCTGGTTATTTTAGAGCATGGGAGCTTGTCTCGAGTGCTGCTGCTCGTCCCATATCCGTCTCTGGTACCCCAATCTCCACTCCAGCCACCTGCCTCTTTCCGACCCTATCAGGGCTGCAAACACCATCCAACCGCCGTTGAGAGGTACTCCCCTTCCACGTACGCTTAGGAGGCGATCCAAAACACCCCGGAGGGTATCCGGCAAGCTCCTCGCCATACAGGAAGAGGGACATCGAACGACGGCTATGTGAATCTGCAGGATCGAGAGGGGAAGGCAGGGGGACAAGCAACCGAAATCTTGATTGAAATACCGCATGAGACGCATAGTTACATTTTGGGGGGGTCTGTATGTCGACGGCAACATAGTCGCGCGAAAGGACATTGATAAGCAGAGAATGAGGGGGATATTCCGCCAAACAGGAGCGAAGCACTTACCGTGGACGTGGTTTGAGTCGTGATATGTTACTCGTCTTCCTTCCCGGTCCAAGTCGCGGCTTTCGAATATCACTTTGAGTAGAGCAAAATGTCTTGAGCGTTGCCGTGTAGTTTGCATTTTTGTGTGGTCTGATGTCGGCAGCAACAATAATTGCGCGAAGGGACACTGAGGGATGAAATGAAACATAAGTAGGTATTCCGCTATAACAACGGAACTGACCTTGAAGCATATTAATAAGTCGTGGGCCTGTTCACTCTACGGGTTCTATCAGCGACGCCTCCTCCGGCTCGGGTGGGGGCGGGGAGACACTCACGCAGGCCGTTCAAATTCCACTCCCGTTCAAATCCTTATACCGCCTCTCGCAGCCTTTCTTCTCCTCCCCGCCCCTCCCGCTCTCCCCCATCGACGTCCCCGTCCACGGCACCGTCCACGGCACCCACCCACGGTCTTTCCACGCGCTCCCCGCCTTCTTCCTCGGTCCAGGTCCCCGTGTTTCCAAAACGAATGAGAGTGGGAATGCGAGACTATACTTACGCTTTGCTGACCTACGAAAAGGGACAGAGGAGCACGGCATTATTAATGTTGAATAAAAAATTACGGTTTCTGGAAACGAGATGTGAAATGCGTACTGGATTTTTTTTCATCCGAAAATGTGAAGACCAGAGCTTCTCATTCCACAACCCACAACACACGCTCCTCCGCAGGACGCTTGGCCTTCCATCCAAGCCACGCATCATAGGAGCGCTGGTCGTGAATTCTATGCCCGTAAAATTTACTAATGAAGCTCATTCCCTCGTGAGAAGGACGATACGTCTCCTGGGCAGTAAATTTTGCCACGGTGGCATAGCTGTAATGAAACATGTCCGGAGCGATCTTGAGCATCTTTGCGGTCGTACGAAGACCGTGCGTGGTGGGAGGCGCCACGATAACGAATCCTCCAGGAATTGGATCCGGGAGGGGTCCCTGTTCTGATCGTGAGCATATATCAGGTGACGTGAACAATGCGATGCATACATAATCCGGCCACTGCTCAGCGGTCCTTCTCGGGGCACCCCACTTCTTGCGTTCCGGACCGATCTTGGGCGACTTTGCAGTCGTCCGAAGACCTCCGCGCGTGGTGGGAGGCGCCACGACAGCGATTCCTCCAGGACTTGGAAGTCCTTGTTCCGATCGTGAGCATATATCAGGTGATGTGAACAATGCGATGCATACACAATGCGGCCGCTGCTCAGCGGTCCTCCTCGGCGTGACCCTCTTTTGGCGTTTCAGGCGAGGGAGCGCGCCGGCCGGTGAAAGAAATCCCCCGCCAACCTGCGCGTCAGAGCTTGATGCCAAAGATCGACTCACCTTTTCGTTGAGAAATAAATCCTTGAACTCCCATTCCACGTCGGAGCGCAAGCCAGCTTTCTCCGCGTCATAGTCGGTAACGACGATTGTGGGGATGACAAGAGGCGGCGGGGCGGGAACCGTCATAGTCGACGAGTGCGAGGTCTTGTCGACCGCTGAGGCACCGGGATCGCTGCCGGCCACTGGCTCCTGGTCGGTGACCGCGCACGGCCACACCAGGGGATCGAGGGTGAAACATGGGACGACTGTCAAGTGGTGCTGCTCGACGGTATGAGCATCGGCATTGCGCCGGTTGAATTCGCGGATCTTCGCAACACCACGAATGAACTTCAAGCTTCATTCGTGGTGTTGCAAAGATCCGCGAATTCAACCGGCGCAATCTCTCGCATTACGCCTCCTTCACAGCCACCATAATGCGAGAGAATTGGAACATGTTATGAACGCTTAAGGGATTATGAATGGTAAAGATTCGGGGAAAGAAGTACTCTGGAGAGCACTTGGGGGGTCCTAGCTCGAGAGAGAAAATACTTATAGCATTCCTGCCTGTCAGGCGCTAACGCTGTCTCGCGACCTGTAGAACATTTAGGCTAGGAGAAGTTATTCGCTAGACAAGGATGACTATCCGTAGACCTAAATAATGTGTCCTAAATCTTCCAGAACATCGTGCCGGCCATTACCGATGGCAGAGAACTTGGTTTAGGATGGCCTCCCATTTCTAATGAGTCACGAATCGATAGTGGATCACTTTCCGTAGACCTAAACTGCTACATTCCTTTTCCTAAATGCCTCGGAACAGAAGCACATTAAAACTCCGCCCGATCCTCGTCCCATCGCCCAGACTCTGAATCTAGCCATGTCTGACAGCTGGCATCACATTTTGGACATCAACACACTCTACTGGCTGACCCGGGAGCCTGGCTAGAAGTCGCGCCAGCGAGATGCCGAGAGTACATTGGTCTTACGGTTTGAACCTTAGTCTAAACCTACAACTTTTCTCACGCGAACCTGCTTTAGAACTGCGAGTTTACGGTTTTAGGTCTACGGAAAGTCACCCAGTCATCCAACCCATCCAAACGCCTGTCACCTAAGTGCATCCCAGCATCGCGTACTACTAACGCACCCCCAATTGCTTTTTTAGCAATGCGCCGACCGAATCATACTATGACTACGAAAGAATCTACATGCGGGCGTGCTTAGAGACTAGTCAGTTGCTTCTATAGAACAATACAAGCCTGCTGCAGCCATTTTCAAATTGACCGTGAAATTAGTTCAAGGCGCATGTGGTCATAATGTAACATACTATGACGAAAATTAAAAAACAAGGCATAAGCAAACTTCAGAACTCTCATAACCAGTAAAGCCCTCTAACAGAGTTTGGTCAGCATATCCTATAAGTATGGAGACAGCGTCAGGTCCTGATTTTATCCCGGTAGGTAGCGTGTGAGAGTGACGGCCAACGTCGGCCACCGGTAGTGGGGTTACATCATGTCACGCGTGACATACCAAGTCAACCATGTCCACAGCCAGGAGTTCTTTCCCTCCCGTGCCTACTCTGGAATTTCAGCTGAAGAGTCCATCCGTCTGGCCTAAATTCTCACCTCGACTCGGACAACTCAGTGTCACTCGCCCAGGTCATGATACACCGGAGAACCGTGGTGGCAAGGTCGAGCTGCTGACCCCAGGTCTAATGGCGTCCACAACACGAGGTGTCATCCCACATCTAACTCGTGATAATGTCAGACGAACGCCGTGTGTTAAATGGGTACATGTGCCTTTTGAATCATTGTGCGTGAAGCTTTATGTAAATGGGTGTCCTCATCACAGTATGTAACATCTTCGTGACGCCGTTTCCAGCCTACAGGTCGACCCGCCCATACCAACACTGCAGAAATCTAGTTATCCTCTCCACACTTTTCTGGGTTTTCCTCCTGCTCAACACCTGGTATCATTGTCTCTCCGAGATCCGGCTGATGGCCGCGAAATGCCTCCTAATGGCAAACTATTCGCTGCTGCACACTCGTCCCGTGGCGCTCGAAAGGTGAGCTGACGAGGATACGCCCTTTCAACTAGAAGATCTCACACCCTTTATACATGATCTCTCTAAATATCACCAAACACCAAGGTCACATGCCCGGCGTACCGCTCGTATATCACTGCTACTAGGCCAGACATCGTTTTCTCCATGTCCGACATTCCATTTAACTCACCTCCGCACTCGCAAAAACGCATAAGCAAAAGTATCGAGCGCTCAGCTCAGTGGTTGATGAGCATTTTCACGCCCCCCAACGCTCCCTTGGTCACCGAGTTTCAGGATCGCCCCACAGCCGGCCTTGCCTCCGAAAGTATTTCACTTGCCATACAACGACTGAATGTTTTTGTTCATATGGTGGGCGGTATACAGCCGGCTGCTCGTTCTGCGTTTGCAGCAGCCCTTCTAGAACCTCTTGAGCCAAAAGAGAAACAACTCGTGCAACTTGCGACACTTGATGAGGGCGTATCTGGGTATGTTTTTGATCTTGTTCCGATCCGGGTGGCTCTTGTTGCAGAACGAGCAGAAACTACCGCTTCAACTCGTCATCCCTACCACCCTTCGCTTTCAGAAGTTAATGGCACCGTTACGGAATCTTTGGCATCACTAATAAGGGCCTCCCTTCAAGACCTTCCCGTGACAAAGCTCCGCCTCGTGAACACAGCGTACTCACCGCACGAAATGCTGAGACTTATTCGTGATGCCGGCGTGGATCTTTTTGATACTTATTGGGCGCAGCAGGCCGCAAACTGGGGTGTTGCACTAGACTTTAGATTCCCTGTTGCACCGGACCAGGGCCGAAAGCAGGCAGCCACTGAGCAACCGAAGAAGTATCAAGTTGGACACAATCTTTATGAACAACAATTTGCGCATGATTTCACGAGATTGACCGATTCCCTCCTGGATGATCTGGAATATTCGAAGCGACAAAATGATTCAGCTGCGGCGTCACTCCATAGTGGAAAATCTGAACTTGCGATATGCTCTTGTGCCGCATGTTCACCAACGTGGTCGAATGATCCCCTCCTGCACAGTACATCTGACGACACCGGTATTGAGCTAGGAAAAAGGGAATCGGCGTCACCGTATACACGTGCGTACATACATCATTTACTGCACACGCATGAGATGTCGGCCCATGCGCTCTTGGTCATGCACAACCTCACAGTCATGGACGCGTTCATGTGCGAGGTGCGGGCTGTGCTTCAGCGAGATCACGACTTGAATTCGCACTCGGGATCCCATGGTCAGGGGATGGCGACTGGTAGCAACGCACTGCCAGGTGCAAACGGAGCCACGTTTTTTGCCACAGAAGTGGCGCGCTTCGAGCAGATGTACGATGACGGCCTGCAGGTCCTCGCCGAGGCAAAGGTGTGTTGGGCAGAGGTGGATCTTGCGCGTGGCAAGGGACGGCTGGCGCGCGAGCGGGCGAAGGCATCTGGAGCCTAGTGGATGCACCTGCTCAGGCTATTGATGTGCCCCCCACGGATATCCAAAATATCTGATGGCTTGAGGTGCACACTGGATGGGTTACGTCCGGTAAATGCTCCCCTCCATGCGGGCTCCGCTTGTTGCGAACCACCACCGAGGCTGCAGTGCACTGCGACCTCCCATGCGTCCCATTACCGCGTCTTGCCCCGGGCCTGCCACAAGTTGTTTAACCTCGTCCTTCAACTCTACTGCTAAATATTACACTCATATACAAATAATTACCGCGTCTACATAGTTATGTCGAAATGCTGCGTCGAGTGCTTAGATATACTTATATTCGCTATTAAAGTTCCGGCGCGGCGGCGCCACTGCTTGGACACGTATAAGGCGACTCCCTTTTTGGCTCTTCACCATTGCTCGGTCATCGTCACCACCCCTCTCCTTAGTTGACTCCTAAGTTCGCGGCCTTTCGTTCGCCCATGAATACCCCTCTACTATTGACCTCGGCTGTTCTCCTCGCTGGTGTGGCCGCAAGGCCAATTGAGAATGAACGTCGAGGCGATGACTTGCGTGAGCTGTACGTACATACAGCGATTGTAACCACTTGAAATGTCCTCAAGCGTGGTCGTCATAACTGTTTGTCCAGTGCAGGCAGCCCAGACAATGATCATCGACAAGCCTTTCTGGGCCGCATCCCTTCGTAAGTCCACGTCCAGCATCGGCGCGCGCACTGTTTAAAGGTGTCCCCAGAGGCGTGGAATCCCTGAACTCCCTCCAACTCCACGACCTTCATGACGATGCCCACCCCGACGACGGTGCCCGGACTGGCAGCGCGTCCCCAAAGCTCACTGGTGCAGACAGTCCCTCGGATCCGGATCCCGGGCTCACTAGCCCCTACATGGGGCCACAGCGACACCTGGCAGGCACCGTGCACGAGCTCGAACCCCCTGCATTCACAACACACACGCCCAGGCCGTCGTCACCTGCGCCGGGAAAATCCAGGCAGCCACGGCTCTCCCCCGAAGGCGCGCACCACAGTCCCATGGTCGTCGTGCTCGTATTCTCAAGCTTAGCAGCGCTTGTGCTTCTTGGCCTGACGGTGGCTGTTGTGTACGCGTGTCAGCTTCTGCAACGGACGCTATCCGGAGAGCATATATGGAGAAGTGTCGTCCGCGTCCGCCGTCGAGGGGACGGCGATCTTCATTTTTCTGAGAAGGAAAAAGTAGGACTGCAAGAGAAGAAGGCTCTTCCGGAGGGCGATATGGAAGGGGTAATTGCAGCACGGGAAGTCCCCGGTGAACGCCCCTCGACCGTTGCGACGGACACGGTTAAGCCACCAGAAATTTTGGTCGAGGACCCGGATGTTCCTTCGTTACCGGACAAACCCTCCGCCTCTTCCGTTCCGGCCGTGTACACCGAAAACCGCGACCGAAGCGTACGCCTTGCGTTAGCCGCATGGACTTACGACAATTGGGTGACGCACTTCATGATCGCACTATTCGGATGGCTAGGAGTCTTCTTTGGCGGTCCCCGTGCTCGTGCATGACGTGCTGTGAGGCGCAACCCTCAGAATGAGTAATATTTCAGCCATTTCCGTTTTTCCTCAATCAATCCTCATGCCGCACATCTAAGTATATAATACGACAATCCTTCGCATCATTCATTTCTCTTGCATTTACAAGTGTTGTGCCATATTTTCAAAGTAACGACATTTTACGAACCTATGCAACGATTTTGCTTGCATAGAACGGTCTCGTCAAAGGGATTTCATTGTCGCTGATCCATGGTAATGCATTTCAGCTGTCCCCTAGTAGGATTCGCGCTCCACGAAAGGCTGTCTGTCCCCCATGTACAGTTGTCAGATTGCACCAAGTAAGCAGGAAATCGAACTGTGCGTTTCCAAAGCAAGTTGGCATCCGTGACAAGGCCGTTCTGACCCAAGTTGTGTGCGTGGTGGGGATGAAATATGTATGGTAGATAGGTTGTCGCCATGAAGTATTCGACGTAGTCGACACAGTGCTTAATATCCCCTTGGGATTCAAACTCTCGAAAGGCACCATTCATTCGTGCTGTAACTTGTCGCCCATAAGCTGTCGTTGGCTGCGAAATCTCCGAATTGATGGAGTCCATGAGGCTCCACGAGCCACAACGGTCGAGTTCGGTTTAGACTCAGAAGATGCCGTGTTCAATTTCGTGAGGTTTTTCTGAGAGCATCATGAGAGTATAGGTGCCCAGTAACGAAACCATAACAGGGAGGTCTTGCAAGTGCGCTTTTGGTGAGCCCATAGGTTTCTTTTGCGTCGCATTGCGTCATTGGGAAGAGTTGATCTGGGGATGTCCCCAGAACGCATGGGATACAGCAGAATCCACTCGAGAATGCAGATAAAACGCTCTCAATTTGTCAGACTTGAAATGGCGTGGTGGTGAATGTGCGAAAATATATGATCCACAGCGAAGTGAGACGACGCTCCTGTTGCCACAAGGGGTTTGATGATGCACGGCGCATTGCAAGATACGTTTGGACCAACGCGTCAACAACTCGTGCTCGTCTACTGACAAGGCTAATCGTGAGCACAGAGCCCAGGTGGCACTGGTACTGTGTTGATCAGTAGTTCAACAGCTATCGCTTCCAAATTTCCGCGTGTGGAAGACCCATGATCCATGACTCGGAGTCGAGCGGATGGCTCACGTTCTTTGATGCTGACAACCTTGCATCATCGACGGTGGTATGATAATGCGAGAATGGACCACCAGTGCATTACATAAGGCAAGCTGTGCCACAGCTCCGACGACTAAACTCCTCTTTGCTGCCCTCACCATGTAAAGCTGGCACTTTAAGCTGGACATTCATGCGTGTAGTAACTAGACCCCTCCTTATGCACTCTCCTATTCCACATCTAGCACTGGCATATAGCACTCAGCACATATAGCACTCGCAGCATCTGGCACTCGCAGCACATCTAGTACTCGCAGCACATCTAGGACTCGCAGCGCATCTAGGACGCAGCACATCTAGGACTCGCAGCACATCTAGCGCTCGCAGCAGCCAACAATCTCATACCCCACGGCAGTTGATCGCAGTCTCGGCGGACACATTTGTCTCCAACATTCCAATTTTG
Source organism: Gautieria morchelliformis (assembly GCA_015179125.1). Taxonomy (NCBI): domain Eukaryota; kingdom Fungi; phylum Basidiomycota; class Agaricomycetes; order Gomphales; family Gomphaceae; genus Gautieria; species Gautieria morchelliformis. The sequence continues at coordinate 257,202 of WHVA01000048.1, read as the reverse complement.
GTGTTTCAAGCCTGTGCGTGAGTCCTGTTCCCATTGCTGTCGCCCCAGCCTACGTGCTGAGATCCAGGTTGATTTGGCACTCGGAAGCGGCACAGTCCCGACTCTGGTGGGTCCGAGTACGCCTGCAGACGCGGCACCAAACCGCATTGCTTATTCGTGCGCTCCCCGCGTGGCCGTTTGATCGTGATGCGTACCGCGCATCACCCTCCCTTGCTATGCAGCACACGGCCGTAATGTCCTCGTGCACCTCGTATTTTGACCATCTGATGACAAGCTGCAGAGCATTGCCATATTTGCAGCCCTAACATCCTCTTTGTGCGTCCACGTCGACTTGCTTCTCCATCGGCTCCTGAGTGATGGCGTTTGATATGAGTGGCGGCGGTGTGCGCTGATGTTTACCTGCTTCTCCACCATTGAACAGTCGATCGGCGCCATGGGCGTCACAGCCGTCATGCGAGGCTGTCTGCAGGGCATTGCCGCACACGCCCCCTCGTACATCAACGTCTGCTCCCTTTTCCAGCAGCTGCAGAACAGCTGGTGGATAAGGGGGTAGACGTAACGCGCAGGGCGGACTGTTTAGCGGTGCATTGCACAGTCATAGTCTGGGCTGCCTAGCAGGGCTGTAGTGGACTGTCATATTATCGTTGTTATGTATGGATGGCACTGAGTTATGAGTGTATTGAGACAGTCAGATTGAATACGCCACATGAGGTATACTGTGTTTCAAGTCGCCATCAGGTTTGACCACCACAAGAATAGACAGACGCCTGCTTTCAGATCAACTCGGTAAATATAGAGACTAGCTTAAGCTCGGGTCCGCTTAGTGCCAGCACGCCTATCCGACCCTGCGCCGCAACAGTGAAAGCAAAGTGCCAGCGTCATCCACGACAGCGGATGAGGCAGCTGAATGTGTGAGATCGCTCGGTAGCTAAATAGAATCTCTGTTCACACGCCGTGGTGGGAGCCGTGAGACGCGAGGAACCTGCAAGTTTTGGCGTCCAGCTTTGAAATAATGCAGTAAAACGCACGACAATTCGTGCCCCGGCAATTGGCCGGGCTATACGCTGATCTGCAGTGTCGGGTAATGTGTGGGCGCGGAGAGTGACTAAGTATTTCGACTGTCTCGCCCGCCAGCCCTCCGGTTGTCCCCACAACGGGGATCATACCCGATAAGAAGTAGTGGGAATCGCTTGAGAGGAGCTCTGTTTCTTGTCTACTCTCTATTACACAGCCAGCAAGTCTCGCTCTGCGGTGATGCCGTTCCGCTTCTCCAAGCGCAGCCAAGCCACCTCTCCTTCTCCCATTGCGCACCCCAAAACGCCCTCCTCCTCCATCCTCAGGCGTCCCATGCGCACCGCCGCCTCCTACCTCACTGCGCTCTCCCAAGCAGATGCCGACGCCCGCGCCCGCAAACCCGCGCCTGGCACACCCTCCGAGCCTGCCTTGTCCGTGCGCTCCTCCCTGGGTACAGACGACGGCTCGAGCTACGTCACGTCCGACGACTCGGACGACGCGTATGACGAGCTCGACAGACCGCCCCATGCCCCCACTTCCGAGCAGCAACCCACTACAAAACATTCAGAGTTTGGCCACTGTTTCAACGACGCGTACAGATACACCTCAGGATACAAGCCCGACGCACCGCGCGCGACCCAGGACGACCCTCCTTATTATATTCTCATCACCACATACATATCATATCTCCTCATGATAATATATGGCCATTCCAGGGATTTTATCGGCAAACGCTTCTTCCCAGATGCCTACCGACATCTGATTCCTGGCAATGTACGTGTGCCTCTTTGCCCAGACGCACGATTTGACGTGTTCTCTACGCGTGCATGAGCTCGCTGACCTCCATTTCGCAGGGCTACGCGGCACTCAACTCGGACTTTGACTCGTTTTACTCGCGACGCGCCAAGGCCCGCATGGACGACTGCTTTTCCCGCCCGATCACGGGCGTGCCTGGACGTACGGTCACCCTCCTCGATCGCGAATCTTTGAATAATAACACGACCATGTACCTCACCGGAACCCGGAGTCGCGCCCTGAATGTGTCATCGTATAACTATCTTGGGTTTGCACAGACACATGGTGGATGCGCAGATGCAGTGGAGGAGGGGCTCCGGAGGTATGGTGTCTCAGTGGGTGGTGCACGGCTCGAGGGTGGCACCACAGACCTGCACGTGCAGGCAGAGGCGCTTGTGGCCAAATTCGTCGGTGCCGAGGATGCCATTATTGCCTCGATGGGATTTGCGACAAACTCGACGACCCTGCCTGCTTTGGTTGGCAAGGGATGCCTGGTCATATCCGATGAATTTAACCATGCATCAATCCGCTTTGGTGTTCGACTGAGCGGAGCACACGTCCGCGCCTTCAAACATAATGATATGAAATCCCTTAAAACTCTCTTGCGCGAGGTCGTCAGTCAGGGGCAGCCCAGGACACATAGACCATGGAAGAAGATATTGCTCGTCGTCGAAGGACTTTACTCAATGGAAGGCACACTTGTCGACCTACCCGTTATCATGCAGCTCAAGGCAAGGTACAAGGTATGTGTATTTGAGTGTTTTACATAGCTTAGTTTGTTTTAGTCTGACACGCACGATAGTTTCACCTCTACGTCGACGAGGCCCACTCCATTGGGGCTGTTGGTCCTCATGGGCGCGGAGTCGCCGATTACTTCGGCATCGATCCCCGCTCCATCGACATTCTCATGGGCACCTTTACAAAATCGTTTGGCGCGGCGGGCGGATACATCGCCGGCTCACGTGATGTCATCTCGCGTCTCCGCACCCGCTCGCACGCTGGCTGCTACACCGAGTCGAGCTCCCCGGCCGTGCTCACGCAGATCATCTCGTCGATGGGCTCTATTATGGGCATTTCTCCGCCGCTCCCGCCCATCTCTCAAAATGGCAACGCGCCCAACACCGCCTCGTCTTCTACGTCGCTCACGCCACAGGATGCATATGTTTATCCAGGTCCCGCGCCTTCGGCGTCTATGCCCGCGTGGCTCAGGCTTCCCCAGCAACTGCAGGACGGCTCAGAGGGTCGCTCGCGACTTCGCCGTATCGCCTTCAACGCACGCTATCTCTCGCGCGGCCTCAACAAACTCGGATTCATCACCTACGGGCACGTCGACTCGCCCATCATTCCGCTCATGCTGTTTAACCCCGGCAAAATGACGCTCTTCTCACGTCTCATGCTGGCGCGGAAAACGCCGATTGTCGTCGTCGTCGTGGCGTACCCTGCCACGCCGCTCGTGAGTGGCCGCGTGCGCTTCTGCGTCAGCGCCTCACATACGAAGGAGGACTGCGACACGGTGTTGCGTGCCTGTGATGAGATTGGGGATATACTGGACTTGAAGCATAAGCCGAGGAAGGACCGCTGGTCGCTGGACCAGGTCACCCGTCGCGCCGTGGAGCTCGTCGAGATGGAGTGATTCGAGGGATTATTGCATACTGCTTTTTTTTTTGGTTGCCTTCAGCTTCAACGCTCATAACTCCTAGAGTAATCGGCTCCTTGTTTACTAGTTGTCATAAAGCATCTTGTCGTCCAATATGTACGTATAGTAGTATATATACCCTTTTGGTAATTAGAAATGTGGATCGCTTCTATGTTCGAAGCGTCATCCGTTTCTGAGGTGCTCTAGTCCGCAAGTCTCTCGAGGCCGGACCATTACCGAGATTTACTGTAATCTTACAAGGCGTAGTTGTCGACTCGCATCATTCACATTCCTGTATAAAGAATAAGGGTATGGGATATTGTATTGTAAGGGTGTCGAATTCTTTTACTGGCAGAATACTCTAAGAATTTCGTTAGCAGCCAAACCAGGCATCGGATATCTACCGCCATCCAATTTGAATCAGTCCATCTCGACGAGCTCCACGGCGCGACGGGTCACTTCCTCCAACGACCAGCGGTCGGTCAAGTGCCCGTGCTTCACATCTAATATCTCCCCAATCTCATCACACGCACGCAACACGGCATCGCAGTCCTCTTTGGTATGTGACGCGCTCAGGCAAAAGCGCGCACGACCGCTCACCAGGGGCGTGGCAGGGTACGCCACGACCACCACGACAATCGGCGTCTTCCGTGCGTGCATGAGACGGGAGAATAACGTCATCTTACCGGGGTGAAACAGCAAGAGGGGAACGATCGGCGAGTCAACGTGCCCGTAAGTGATGAATCCGAGCCTGTTGAGACCGCGCGAGAGATAGCGTGCATTAAACGCCAGACGACGAAGCCGCGACCGACCCTCTGAGCCGTCCTGCAATTGCTGTGGAAGCTTAAGCCACGCAGGCATAGACGCCGAAGGCGCGGGACCTGGATAAACATATGCATCCTGTGGCGCGAGCGATGTAGAAGAAGAAGCGTTGGGCGAGTTGCCATTTTGAGTGATGGGCGGGAGCGGAGGAGAAATGCCCATAATAGAGCCCATCGATGAGATGATCTGCGTGAGCACGGCCGGTGAGCTCGATTCGGTGTAACAGCCAGCGTGCGAGCGGGTGCGGAGACGCGAGATGACATCACGTGAACCAGCGATGTATCCGCCCGCCGCGCCAAACGATTTTGTAAAGGTGCCCATGAGAATGTCAATGGATCGAGGATCGATACCAAAGTAATCGGCGACTCCGCGACCATGCGGGCCAAGAGCACCAATGGAATGTGCCTCGTCAACGTAGATGTAAAACTATAATGCGCGAGAGACTAAGCAAAGTAAGTCATGTAAAACACTCAAATACACACACCTTGTACCTTGCCTTGAGCTGCATGATTGCAGGTAGGTTGACAAGCGTGCCTTCCATTGAGTAGAGTCCCTCGACGGCGAGCAATATCTTTTTCCATGGTCTATGTGTCCTGGGCTGCCCCTGGCTAATGACCTCCCTCAAAAGAGTTTCAAGCGACTTCATATCATTATGCTTGAAAGTACGGACGTGTGCCCCGCTAAGCCGAACACCAAAGCGAATTGATGCATGATTCAGCTCATCTGAGATAACGAGGCAGGCCTTGCCAACCAGAGCAGGCAAGGTCGTCGAATTTGTCGCAAATCCCATCGAGGCAATAATGGCATCTTCGGAACCAATGAATTTGGCCACAAGCGCCTCCGCCTGCACGTGCAGGTCCGTGGTGCCACACTCGAGACGTGCACCACATGCTGACACTCCATACCTTCGGAGTCCTTCTTCAACTGCGTCAGCACACCCACCATGTGCCTGTGCAAATCCAAGATAGTTGTACGACGAAATGTTGAGCGCGCGGCTCTTGGTGCCAGTGAGGTGAAGCGTGGTATTATTGTTCGAAGACACGCGATCCAAGAGAGTGACAGTACGCCCTGGCACTCCTGTGATAGGACGGGAAAAGCAATCGTCCATGCGGGCCTTGAGGCGTCGCGAGTAAAACGAATCAAAGTCCGAGTTGAGCGCTGCGTAACCCTGAGACAAGGGAGGTCAACAGCCTCATTCATCACGGTAAAGGCACGCGTCTGCAAGACCGACTAGCCTCCTTCGAGGAGGACTCACATTGCTGGGCATTAAATGCCGGTAGGCTTCTGGGCAAAACCGCTTGCCAACGAAATCTCTCGTGTGACCGAAGATGATCATGAAGAGATAAGACAAGTACGTTGTGATGAGAATATAATAAGGAGGCTCTTCCTCGACGTGGATCATGTGAGCTGTGTCCGCCTTGTATGCCGAGGTGTATCTGTGCGCCTCATTGAAACAATGGCCGAACTCGGAGTGTTTTGTAGTTGGCTGCTGCTCGGACGTGGGAGCATGGGGAGGCCTGTCGAGGTCGTCACAGAAGTCATCCGAATCATCAGTCATAGTCAGGTAGCTCGTCCCATTTTCTGTGAGAGAGGAACGCAAGGACAAGGCAGGCTCCGATGGTTCGCTATCAGGTCCAGCCTTGCGCGCACGAGCCTCGGCATCTGCTTGAGAGAGAGCGGTGAGGTAGGAAGCAGCGCTGCGCATTGGACGGGTGAGGATGGAAGAAGAGGTGGTTTTCGGATGTGCAATTGGAGAGGGAGAGGAAGGAAGGTTACGCTTGGAGAACGATGACATTTACGTTACAACTCGTGTCCTCGCTGCTTGAAAGAGGTGGCTAGACCTTCACATGTAACGTGAAGGAACGTGGTTCGGACTCCGACCCACCCATCCTGAAAAATATACTTATATGATATCCTACGTACTAGTATCTATGCAGGAGCCAATCATTGTGCAATACGCCGTTCACCGAACCTGGCCGGAAATACCGGCCTGCGATTGTCTGTTGTCAAGCTTGCGATACGCGACAATTTCCAGCCAGGCATAATCACGTCAAGGTGATCGATTTTTATGACTGGTAGAAAATAATCGTTCGAAGCGGCATGAACGAAATATCGACATTACCGACATCTGTAATAGTTTGCCTACCCGGACGTACGAGAACATGAGTACTCAAGTTGAAACTTGGTATTTAAATACGAGCCCGATACTTCAATGTCGTTTCGCAGGTTCAATAGCCGAACTCCGGTAAGATCCGGAGACTTCACGTCATGATGTTTCCGTTAGCGCGCAACCTCTAAGCGTCCATTAGTTATGGGGAAATGGTGTATTTTGCAGGTAGGACTGGAGGTGGGAGCTGTAGGTGTGCAGGGTTGAGGACACCAAGTGTGATGGTGCACTCATGGTGGAGTTATTTGTGAGATCAGGCGGCACGGATTGGTTGCCTGGCCCGTGTAATGGGCATGGGTATCATGCTTCAGCCCCCATTGTAACGATAACAAGACTGTATGAAAGGCACTCAGAGGTTGAACAACAGTGTCAAACCACTGAGGGAGATGGCATACATGTAAACTACTTATAATCTTTAGGAACAATAAGATTCACACTAAGGAGAATAAAAGAGTGCCTTGCAACTGCACGAGAACAATTGTGAATGGTCTGCCGACCAATCATGGGCATTGGGTGCTGTGGTTTGCAACTCCAACACTCCCCCTCAAACCGTAGACAGCCCAAGTTCAGCCATGAAATGTTTGACTTTTGCGGATGGTAAGGCTTTGGTCAGCATATTGGCAATCATATCGTCGGTCAGACAGTACACAAGGCGGATGGCACCTTGATCAACAATCCATTGTATGAAATGAAAATGTACGTCAATGTGTTTCGTACAGGCGTGATATTGATTGTCTTTTGCTAGTGCGATTGCTGATTGATTGTTGGAAAACAGGGTGGTAGGAGCAAGCTGGATATCAAAGGCCTGTTTTATGAGGGAGTGATGTCAGAACCGTCCCCACCAGGTGTAAGATCCCAATGTTGAAGACCCTGCACTAAAAAGGGGTGCCTGTTCTGGTTGGTTGAAAGAGATAAGAAGAAGGACAAGTCTGAAGTAGACAAGCCTCGAAGTAAGAGATTGAGAGAAGAGAGACAATAGAGTGAGCAAGGTATCCTCAAGTGCTTAAGGGCACAGGAGACGGTGTAACATATATGATAACCAAACTAGCGAAATACATGGAGCAAGCTCTGGTATTTATCTACTTTGGAAAAGGGGGATGAGTCAGAAGACAATAGGAGGGATGAGTCACCGTGAGTCAGAGTGAGTCAGGTGAGTATGAGAAGGAGTCAGAACAACAGGAGGGATGAGTCACAATGAGTCAGAATGAGTCAGAATGAGTCAGAGTGAGTCAGGTGAGTCATGAAGAGGAGTCAGGACAATAAAGCTGATATGGTACACAATAGGGGAACTGAGTCATAATGAGTCAATGAAAACAAGAAGAGTGAGTCATGAGGGATACTAGTAAATCAAGAGTGACTCATGGAGACAATAATGAGTCGTCCTAACCCCTGAGCCAACCAACAATCCGGAACCACATGTCTCTGCTCCAGACACACAGCCACTGAGGCAATGCTTGACTTTCCAAGTCAATTGAAGGGGGTGGTGTAGGGTTAGGTGGTTGAGAGGGTTGGAAATGATTGGAACAATATGGGTCATAGCTGGTGCTAACCCTGCTTTCTAATATCTGAATCTCTACACTTCTCTTGCCCTCATGCACAAAGGGAATATAGTGCATAGGCATGTCAACTTGTCCTGAGGAAGGGTCGAAGAAGAGTTCATGGGGATCAAGGCTTCCCCAATCCATGCTGTCGGCACTCATCCTGCCAGATCGTCGCCTGGTGTGGCCTGGTGATGGTGCCCGAATGCTTGGCGACATCTGCATAGGGAATGATGGCATAGGCGCACATGTGGGAGTGGCAGTGAAGCACATGGCACTGGAGGTGATGGCTCAACTTGGGGTATGAAGATGTGATGGCAGTGGTCTGATGAGACGATTGGGGGAAAAGATTCCATGTAAGCGCTCAGCGCAGTTGGTAAATAAACCGGTTCATGACAAGTGAATCCAAAGGGTTTCCTTTGCTGTGTGAGTTGCTGCAACATACTTGCTTTCTGTTGTCTATTTGATGTAACTCCATATCGTTTGCAGCTGCCAGAGCGAGTACAGTTCAGATCGAAGCAAGTTTTGCGACAGGAGCAAATGTGTTGAAATAATCGACACCGGGTACCTGGGAAAAACCTTGAGCAACAAGGCGAGCTTTATACCTGACCACATTCCCAGCAGCATCCTTCTTGGCATGGAAAACCCATTTGGAGCTGATGATATTTGCATCAGTAGGTGGCTCAGTAAGTTCCCAAGTCCCAGTGTGTTTGAGTAGAGCCAATTCTTTGTGAATTGCATTCTCCCACAGCTCCCAGTTGGGGCATTGTTTAGCTTCAGCTAAGGAGTGGGGTTCAATGGCTTCAACCTTACTTGTTTTGGCTACAAGTGCGTATTCATCAGTGTTTTTGGCTAACATTACCCAATTTGCTGATTCCTCCCTCTCAAGTGCTCCCTTCGGAGTGTCAATGATGGTGTGGAGCTGGGTTCCAGGGGCAATAGTGGGATCAGATGAATGGTGAGAGGAGGTACCATATCCGTCTAGGATATCACAAATACACTGACTCTGTTTATGTATCCATTTCGCAGGTATCTCCATCTCAGAATCAGATATGTTCGCATCATACTGTTGGTGGTGTGTCAGGGGCAGGAGGTGCTGGGGGAACAATCTGCAGGGGGTAAGTCAGTTCTCGTTTGACTAGCTGCCAATCCTCCCCCTCGACACGAGAAGCTGACAGGTTGGTGTTGTCAAGGTAAGCATTCCGCTCGACAGTGACTGACTGCTTATCGGGCCAGTAAATATGGAAGCCCTTGCTGTGATCGTCGATGCCCAACCAATGTCCTTCTGTTACATGACCTCCAAGCTTGTTGCCGTTTTCAGTATGTACCCAAACTTTTTCTCCCCATTCCTGCACATGCTGTAAGTCCAGCAACTTGCAAAAAGGCTGCTAGCATGCAAGAGGGCACAAATCCACTCCACAATTGTGTGATTGCATTGTTTGGCCACACCATTATGCTGAGGTGTGCCATGGACGGTAAGTTTCTGCATTGTCCCCTTTGGATTTTAGATAAGACTCAAAATTGGTCTGAGTGCAAGATTTTGATGTGAGCATTTAGTTGTGCATCACACCATGTGGTGTACTCTTTGTATGCATTGAAAGCCTCATCCTTTGTTCGTAGGATGTACAGGTGAGTTAGGCGGGACTTGTCATCTGTGAATGTTATATAATAACGCTTGCCTGCCTTTGTTGCAACTGGTGCCCTGGCCCCAAAGGTCGCTATGGATTTCAGCACCAAATACTGTTGCACGCTCTCCTTCTCATGCCTTTGGCATATACACATGATTCACAAAAGAAGGATTCTCCTGCTGGTGAGGTTACTAACTTAATGCCTGTCACAAATCCCTTGGCCACCAGTCATTTAGCCATTTAGGTGAGATGTGACCCATGTGTTGATGAAACTGGTCAGGTGTGAGTGCCTCCATGACAGCATTTGCTTAGTTGGGCTCATGTGTGACTCGATACAGGCCATGTGTGGATCTTTGCATCTGGCCGATTTTGTTCCCATTGCAGGTTTTGATGGTACATTTACCATCTTCAAATGTGATGGAAAACCCAACCTCATTGAGATGGCTGACAGAGACCAGCATATATCCTACTTCAGGTGAATACAGCACCTCTGTGAGTCGCAGCTGAGAGACATTGGCACCATTAGGTACGTCAATTGTCATCTCTCCTGTTCCAACGGCGCTGAAACGCTGTTTATTCACTGCTTGGAAGGTCTTTGGAGTGGTTGCAGTGAAGTTTTCAACTGCATCATGATAGGGAGTGATATGCTATGTACATCCGGAATCATAGACCTTGGTGTGAAGTAAGTTTGATGGTTTATCAACTTTAGTGGCAATGAAGAATGCATTTTTCCATTGTATGATGGCCAAAAACCCATCACTATTGACAAGTGAAACGTGTCATGACTCGTTTATTCTTGTATCAAGTTACCCCCTATTTTCCCTTTCATCCCTCCATCTCTATGTTCACTCCATTTGCCACTCACTGGATTTGCCGAATGACCATTTGCTGCACGCATCATTTGCCAGTAGTCATGCCATCAAACATGATCGACATCCTCTAACTGGTGTGATGGTTCATAATTGACCCCATCACCTTCCCGATTCGACCCCCTTTGGGTGTTCCTATGGCCAACATGCATTCAGGTAACGTCCTACCCGTAGATCATGCAGGATTGACTTGCTAGACCAAGAGTCCATGCAGGGTAGGATGTATACAGGTATCAAGGTGTGTTTTCTTACCTAGGTACCTTTGTCTACTCTCCTCCCTGTTGTTTCATGTTCACACTCCTGCTTCGTTCTATTGTATATGTGTTTCATCTATTTGTATCCTGACTGCGCCCCCCTATCCAACCCTGACCCACAACAGCCTCTTTCCTATTCACTGATAACATATGAGCATTCAGTATAAGTAGTTTACGTTTGCATGTATATTCTGCAGTTCAATTACCATACATCTATCTTGTGCAAAACCCAACTGCACTGTGACCATCATCTTAAAGCCCTCTTCTCTAGACTACTACCTGTCAAGATTGTTTTTTAGGTGTTGATATCGTGTATTAGTGGACACAGTGAATGCCCAAATGGCTTGTGCAATGAAGTGTGTAGTTCGGCGAATAAGATGCATGAATAAATGTTTTAGAAGATAAGAGGGCTGCCCAAATGGAGCTCGCTCTATCTACAGTCATAGCAAAATAGCCCACGATACTTGACAATGTAGCATACAAGGTCTCACGGAAAGGTTGTCTAGTAGTAACAATCCTTTCCCTGGCGAAGGTATTCCTTTGGAGTCCTTCGCCGACAGCACCGACAATTATATGAAGACTAGAGTAGTAGAGTAGTGAAGGTGAAGTACGAAAACTCACCAGTGGTGCTTAAGTCCTCCTCTGGTCTAAGATAGTAGTCTATACAAGAGGGCTCAAGACGATAGTCACAGTGAGGTCAAGTTTTGCACAAGATAGACATATAATAATTGAACTGGGGAATATACATGCGAATGTAAACTACTCATACCGAATGCTCATATGATATCAGCGAATAGGAAAGAGGCCGTTGCAAGTCAGGGTTGGATAGGGGTGTGCAGTCAGGATACAAATAGATGGAACACATATACAAATGGAGAAAGGGAGGAGTGCGAACGTGAAACAATGGGGGGATAGAGGACAAAGGTACCTATGTAAGAAAACATGCCTTGAGACCTGCATATACGTTACCCTGCATGGACTCTTCGCCTGCTGGGTTGATCCCACATGATCTATGGGTAGGACGTCCCGCAAATGCATTCTGGTCATAGGAACGCCCAAAGGGGGTTGAGTCAGGAAGACGATGGGGCCAGTGATGAACCATCACGCCGGGTAAAGGATGTCGATCATCTTTTGATGGTGTGCCTGCTGGCGAATGATGCGAGTAGCGAATGGTCGTTCGGCGAATTTGGCAAAAAGCGAATGGAGCGAACCTAGAGGTGGAGGGATGAAAGGGAAAATGGAGTTACTGGATACAAGAAGTAAGCGAGTCATGACAGTGCTCTGCCATTGTCATAGATGTTGGAGATGGCATTCTCAATATCAGCAATGGTGAGGGACATCTTCATCAGGTCAGCAAACCTAGCACCGATAGTGAAAGTCAGAGCGTCGATTTTGGAGATCATACTGGCATGATGAGTGTGGGTCTTAAGAAGGTCCCAGGCCTCTTTCGCAGACATGGTAGGAAGTAAGAGATGATGGATTGTACCGTCGACCTGCTTTCCAAGAGTGCCAATGATGCGTGAGTTGATAAGATGCCACTCGGCAGCTTTCTTCTGATTGAGTGGTTCGTCAATGGAACCATCGATGTAGCCCATGATACCAGCTTCCAGAAAGGAAAATTCCATCTTGTGAGACCACCTCATCCAGGGGCCTTCGGTAAGCTTCTCAATATCCTTCAGTCTGACATGATAATCGAGTGCCATCGTAGAAACAGTAGGGACGCAGTAGAGTAAGCTAAGATAATCAGTGATGAAGAGCATTCCGTGCATAGTGATTCTTAAAGTGTGGACAGCAAGCCCATAACCTATTGGAGACTGTACTAGAAGATTAGTTCTAGGGGGGTGACATAAAAGTCTATGGAATGGGTGTGACCATTGGGGAAATGGATAGGTAGCTCTACAACTTCAGTAATTACCGAATTTGTACTACCATCGAATAATCGGAGTGGGATTGGGTCTACAGATTGGGTTTTGAGAACATTTCTACTTACAAAAACTGATTCGATAAAACAATGAGTAGAACCGGAATCTACTAGAGCTTTAAACTTCTGGTTTGGAATAAGAGATGAGGATAAACTAACTACAAGAGAATTCAGAGAACAGAGAGCAGAAGCATTGATTCTTACCTCCCCTAATGTGCAAGCTGAGTCAACATGACCCTCGGTATGCGTGGAGGCCAGAGGGCCGCTGACTATTTTTTTGCACCCGAAGCCGAGGTGTTGGCTTTGTCATTGGACATCTTCCTGGAAGCCGTGGCCGCCCGGGCTGACATGGCTTTCGGACATTCTTTTGTATGGTGGCCACTCTGCGCACATACTAAGCAGAGGTTGTTATCCATGTGGGGTTGGCGTTCTGTGGGCGTGAGTTTGCTGTCCTTGCCGAGTTTGTCCGGTTTTTTTTTTTTCTGACCCTCGGACTGGTTATTCCCTTTTGGCTTATCCTTGCCTTTGCCATGGCTATTACCAGCTTGGGATTGGAATGGCCTGAACCTTGACCTTGTCGCCAGTCGTTGTTCTGGGAACCTCGGTTTTGGTTGGCTGACCTGTTGTTCCTTGCCTTGGGTTTGGGAGCGGTGTAAGACAGCGATGCTGTCTAGTTACAGTTATGGTTCACACAAGCGCCCACAAGTGCGAACAGCTATTGTTCTTTCTTTCCCATTGTTCTAGTTACACTATATAAGTAGCTAGAGATGTCGGGTAGGTAGAGAAGAATGGGACCCCACTCCTGACACAGGACAACTATGTACCTCACAGCGGAATGAGAACATGCATAAAGTGTAAGGATGATTTACCTTAGTCTACAATGTGTGTGATAAGACTGAGGAAAAACCGTGAAACTCCGACTTGCGTCTCAAGGACCAGACAAGTGGGTGCTTGTGGACGCAGCAAGGTCACGCTTCTAACTCCAACTAGTACTCACTGGCCACATGTTGCAGGTCTGCCCTGCGTCGGTGTTTGAGCCTGTGAGGTACAGGTCAGCCGTGGTCTGCATCAGTCAGCATGGCCCACTGGCGTCAACTGCTGCTGGACACTGGTGGCCAGCGGTGTGCACTGGTGATCGCCAGCGTTTACCACCGGACGGCGCTAACACCCGTGAAGCGTGTATGACTGACTCCATTCTCATGCAGCAAGACGATGCTGGACCGCATTATTAACGGACAGCGATATCAATCAATGCCAATTATGCCACAGGCACAGCACGAGACAAAATCCTATGCCGTGTATTTACTGGTCTGTAAGAGGCTGTTCGAGTTTGCATGTTGCAACGAACTCGAGTGTCACCTTCACTACTCTAGTAGTATAACCGGAACCGACGGTCAGTGATTTTGCTACCAATAGATACTAGCTCAACTGAATGATGTGCCAAATATTTTCAAACAGTTGAGCCAATATATATTAGTAGCAAAATCCCTACTAGATCTATAGATCTATAGAATACGACACTTTTCACACTGGCAGGATCCATGATGATTTGTGCTCTGGCCACGATTTTCATATTTTTTTTTTGTGGTTGACTGTAAGATTTGCTTATTACCGTGCAGGACATCTTATCGATGTAAATTCCCCAGTGACCACTCTTTCTCAGAATAGATTGGTTTCTACCGTCACTGTTGGCCCGCCGAGCAATGCGAATACATATGTTTCTTACGCAAAGTTGTCTGCTTACCACTTGCCATCCAGTGTACTGTTGCGCATGCCGTGTGGCAGGCTACCCAGCGTGAGGCTTGCAATTCAACCCTCAGGTGCTGTACAACCGAGAATCTCCAGGCTTGGGCAGCAGTCAGTTGGTGCAGCAGCGGTCCAAGAATTACGCCAATTACTGCGCCAGCCTTTGGACAGTATGCTGTCTCAGGTAAACTCCCTCACGGTTGTATATTTCAGTCTGATTTTTATGTGTAATGACAGAACTAGCAATCTATTGCCGTTCCTGAGGACTCCAAGTTGATGACGTCCAGCTCCAAATGTCTCCGGCACAGACGGGCTTTTTGAATTATCTGAACCGTCAAGATGAACGTGCGTCTTTGAGTATTTTATAGGCTGTCCAGGTTGGGATGCTTTGAAGCAGAAGTTAGACAAAAACAAATGGCCTTTTTCACCTTTCAGGTAGCTGGCGGCCACGTTGGCGTCCCACTCCTTGTCCTAGTGTCTATCTTATTCCGGAAAGTCCATCGAGACCCAGCGTTCTTCAACTTCTGTCTGACTTGGATCGTCTCTAGCATCGTATTCTGTGTTATGTATGTACTACAAATGTTTTTGAATTGCTGATCCCTGACTTCGGCTTCAGTCTCTATCATGGCACTGAAGGACACACTTTTAATGCTCCCTACGGTGGCACTATCTACTCCCCCAGTGTCCAGTTCACCCGCCGGTGTCATATCCAAGCCTCTCTCATTCCTGGTGTGCAGGCGATGACCGCCTGTTCTACTGCCGCTTTGGTAATCCAGGTAGGGAATGACGCGTACCATTCACCCCTTGCTGAGATGACCTACGCCCCCCAAAGCTGTGGCTCAGACTGCGTACTGCAATATATGGGGTCACCTTTAGTCCTGTACAACCTCGACTGATCACAGTTGCTGTAGGTTTCCATTTAGATATACAGATCCATTACATAACTACAACTTTGGGTTAAAAAGCTTATCGTGGCGCCTTGGATCTTGTTTATATCCTTTTCCATCCCTGCAAATTATGTGAGCCCCAGCTGCTCCCATGTCTTGATTACTCCTCACCGGCATTACCATGCTTTTATGACATAGGTCACCAATATCAGAAGTGGAGGGCCGACCATCACAAACATCTTTTACTGTACTGTTCAATTAAGCTTGAGAAGTGCGTCGTTGTAAGTTGAGGCTGGGAGCTGACAATTCTCGCAATGCTCACCATTCGGGTTTCCAGTCTGAGGGCCGAATACGGAATCGTCCTTGTGTTCATACTAATGACGCTCGTATGGGATGGTACTTCTCCCCTCCTTCGCTGACAATGCGTATGCTTAACATTCTTTATTTATTTTATTTTATTTTATTTTCTTTCAAAGTCCTGCTCGTGAAAACCATGTATCTCCACTGGTCTGCCTATCAGAGTAAGAGTGCTGTCTCGCTCTCCATTCTCCTGCGGGTGGCCGCTTTCAGCCTTTTCCGTGTAGTCATTGCCGTGTATGATTTTTCCTTAACCTCCCATCATGAGACGTTAACTCCAGTTCTTCCATTTCAGCGCGTATGCGACAGTGTTATTTTCACCACAAATGCCGTTAATAGCAGCAAGAGGAATTGTTGTCAATCTTGTTGTCCCTGTCTGGGTTGATTTATCCCAAGCTGCACGTGAGTTTCTGTCGACCTCTGTTTGTTCTTCGACGCATCTCAACTTCTACACTACAATACAAAGTCCCTCTCGTCACATTTCTGGTTCTGGGTACCACCAAGGTATACGCCCTCATGCCATTGTGTTCACCCTGTTGATTTATACATTCATCTCAGGAAACTTTGGCCACCTTGACGTTTTGGTGTACAATTAGCAAAAGCAGACAGACTGCATCCAGCGAGGGCGACAACCGCACCTATCCGCTCACTGATCTGCAAGACACCCACTCTGATGTACATGATAATGCGGACAGAATGGTGCATCAGTGATGCGCACGGCGCACGCGTCCAAGCTTCAAATTGATAACCCGCATTGGCTCCAGCCTCGTTCTGGGGCCGTATATACTGTATACCACCTATATCACCGGTACCACGGAACACAAGGTGTCCCACTTTTCCCTGTTCCTGATGAGTGGGCCCATTCGAGTGATTCCACTATTCCATTGGACCCGTCCACGTTTTAGAGCACATTTCTTTTGATCTCCTCTATATAGACATACATTTGGACCCATAAATAATTTACTTGTTTATTGCATGTCGGGCTAAGATTCGGGGGAGAACGTCAACGCAGATACGGCGCTATGGGAGTACTATATACAGTAGATTCCCTCCTAACAGATACCTCAGATAACCCATACTCCCTCATAAGCCATAGGTTTTTGCATCTCCCAAAGTTGGTTTGCAGGGCCAAAAACCTTTCAAATACACCATACTCCTTATAACGCATACTCCCAGGCCTCTCCTGAGGGGTATGCGTTAGG
Organism: Gautieria morchelliformis; assembly: GCA_015179125.1. NCBI lineage: Eukaryota > Fungi > Basidiomycota > Agaricomycetes > Gomphales > Gomphaceae > Gautieria > Gautieria morchelliformis. Next base: position 240,366 of record WHVA01000048.1, on the reverse strand, counting down.
AGGGAGTCTACTGTATGGAGGATAATCGAAATGGTCATGTGATACAGCATATATGAGTATATAATATATATTATAAGAGTATTAATAACAACAGATAGGAATATATAGTAGTATTTATAAGGAGAATAATAGATGTTATTAGAATATTCTGTATATGTTTAAACATCTCGGAGATATATATACATATGAGAGAGTATCTGACTACAAGATAGAATAACAGATAGTTGGATAGATACTTCTAATAGATATGAGTAGGAGTATTAGTATGAATAGTTATAATGATATAGTGTATCTTAAAAGTGGGTAGAAAAAATAAGAAGAGGGGTAAAAATAAGAAGAGGAGTTCTCGTCGGCGGAGCCGCCACTTGGGGAGGGACAAACGGAAATTTATTTATATCCCAACAATAAGATTGGCATGTTCTTTCATCCTCTTCTTTTCTATAATCTGAGAATAAAATGGGCGAAGCTACAGGTAATAAAAAGTTGTGAGCACCCGTCTAAGTACATTCCTTTATATTTTGGAATACGCTTGGACCCCGATAGTGTCCTTGAACCTACAGTCTTTTAGTTTGTTGTTCAGTGCTGCTAAGAAACGTATTGCCTTCCATCTGTATTAACTTGGACTAGTTTTTACGTGGATTGCAACCAAGGTACAAATATTAAATTATTTCTGGAGTTGTGCTGCAGCATTGTTTAATATTCTTGAAGTCTCGTAAATGACACGTTCTGATAGATTGAAGTGTTAGCAATAACACCAAAGTCTTGAAGGGTTCCAAAACACTGTTGGATGTTCTGGGAATCACTTATCAGTGTTTCGAGTGTAGAATTTACTACCATTGCTGAGATCTCCAAACTGTCATCACCGGTTTATTTCTCCTACCACGCTACCTCTATGTTCCCCCTCGTCACTCCCTAGCATCTTCGCCAGAGTTCCCCGCACCCACCGACCACTCCCCCTCTACGTCCACTCTACCTGCTGTTCGCCCCATTCTCCGAACCGCTATTCACTGCTCGCGCATTTCACCAGCAGGCACGCCATCAAATATGATCGATACCATTCACCCGGCATGATGGTTCATCATTAACCCCATCATCTTCTTAATCCAACCCCATTGGGTGTTCGTATGGCCAAAGTGTGTTCGCAGGACGTCCCTTCCATAGGTCGTGCGGGATCAACCCAGTAAACGAAGAGTCCGTGCAGGGTAGCATGTATGCAGGTCCCAAGACATGGTTTCGTCCATAAGTGCCTTCGCCCCCTTTACTCTCCATCATTTCATGTTCGCATTCTCCTCTCACTCTATTGTATGTTTATTCCATCTACTTAGTATCATGACTGCACACCCCTATCTGACCCTAACTCACGACGGCCTCTTTCCTATTCGCTAATACCTTGCGAGCATTTGATATAAGTAGTTCGCATGTATATTCTCCAGTTCAATTATCATATGTCGTTCATCTTGTGCAAATTTGACCTCGCTGTGGTCATCATCTTAAGCCTTCTCTTGGATATTCCCATCTTCGACCAGCAGAGGACTTCGGTGCCACTGGTGAGTTCTCCTACTTCATCTTTGTTACCTTAGCCTTCGAACCATTTTCTGTGCTGTTGGCAAAGGGCTCCAAAGGAGCACCTTCGCCAGCGAAGGGATTGTCGAGACTTAGACAGCCCTTCCATGAGACCTTGCATGTTACACCGTCAAGTGCCACAGGCCATTTCGCTACGACTGTAGATAGGGTGAGCCCCGTTCGGGCAACTCTCTTACCTTGTGAACATTCATTGGTTCACCTATTCGCCGAACGGCATACTTATTCGCACAAGTTATTCGGGCATTCACTGTGTTCACTAATACACGATATTAATGCCTTGACACAAACCTGCAATAACACAGTCGGTGCTTAACCTCGTGTCCCACTCTTTAGAAGCTTCCTCTTGGAAACTTTAAATAGACAGAACTTATCCCTACTCTACGCTTACCTCTCCTCCTTCACCTTTACCTTATCTCAGCCCTTGCTCAACACCAAGCCAAACCGCACCCACTTTGTTTTGAATTGTTTTGTCCTTGTGACAAACTCGCTTCTTTCAGAAACTTGGGTATGTCTTCATCTACTATTCATAATCATGGTGACTCTATCATGCCCACTAACAATCCATTGGAGGATCCATTGTCAGATACTCCTCAGGAGGCTGAAGCCAGCATTCTCGAGACTTCGTTTGCTCGTGAATCTGATGCATCTCAGTCACCTGTTCAATGGGCATTTGCGTACCCCTTACAGGAGTCCCTTAAGGATGTCTGTATAGTGCCTTCTGAGCCTTTCAGGTCTTTCAAGGCTGCGGGTAGAAGGAGAGAGCTAAGGTCTGATCGTAACCTTTCTATCAGAAGAGACCACTTACTGTCTTTAGCCGAGATTGCAATAGACCGCTCTAAGGTGCCTGCACCTAGAGTTCTATCTCGTGCAGCAGAAGGGGCTTTCAGATACAAAATGGCTATGCTTGACTCAGTCCTACTTGGCCATCCTGGTCGTATCTCTGGTCAGAGTGCTATAGGATATTACGTTGAACCGTTTAAGTATAAAACCATGTATGATCACTTAACCTGTCTTGCTGAAGACTGGAAAGGTGTCTTGCAGAACTTAAACCTTCCATCTATGCCTATTCCTTCTCTACCTAAGGAATGGCCTTCAGACTCCCTGTGGGAAGCTAAGTCTCTGGAAATAATCTTTGTCGCTTTGCACGAAGATGTTGAAAATTTCTTAGCCTTCTATTGGGATGCAGTGGCAAAATCCAAAGGAACCTGGAAACCATCAAAGGAAGACTTTGCTTCCCCGTCATTACCAGATCTTGAGGAAATGTCTGCCAACCCTGAAATATTTCACATGCGCTACACTGTGGCATATAATGCTTTGAAGAGAAAGTTGGCAGCAGATAAGCGCTTCAATGAAGCAACGGTTAAGACTGTTCAGGAGACTCCTGCTTTCGAGCATGATACTCCCCCTCACATGTCTAGGCCATCAAGGGTAGCTTGTGAGCCAGTCTTTCCTCAGAAAAATGTCCCTATTACCTCTCAAGGTGACACCGAACATAGTCTCCCCATAGACCATGATCAGGTTAGAAGAGGACAGTCAACTGCCTACACGCGTGGGCCTACACCATCTTTGACTATTCATTCACCTTATAATCAGGACCTGACCAAGCTTACTGGGTCGGATGGCTTAGAAGAGTTGTTCCAAACTCCTGCTGATAACAGGAGGAGGACTATCTTCAGCATCCACGAGACTTCGGAAGTCCCTGATCAGACTTATGGAGTTTCTGGAGGAGCACCACCTCCTGGAGATGAGCCTTCAGATGATGAAGAGTCTTCAGATCCACCTCCTACTCCTTCTCGTTACCCATCTAGACTTCCTTCATTCCCTTTGGGAGGAAGAGGTAACAAGCCTGGCAGACCTGGTGATTCAGGTCCTGCTGACGGTGATGATGGTGGCGGAAGAAAAGGCCCTAATCTGGACCGGGGGGATAGCAATAAAGGCGGTAAACCTAATGTTGATGCCTTACTTAGCCAGAGTAAGCTGGAGGTGTATTTTGATAACAAGCTACGTCCTGATGTGGTCCCCGAATGGGATGGCAACCCTGACACGTTAGCACAGTGGATTTTGAAAACGAATCATCTTTCTCAAAACTCTGCTACAGTCTTCAGACAGCTGGGATGTATTGTCCCTCTGAGACTTCGCAAGGGTGCAGAACATTGGTTCTTTTCCTTGCCTCTGTCACATTGTCAAGAGGCCACCACAGACTGGAAATCAATCAGAGACGTAATCAGAGCATATTACATGAACCGAGCATGGTTAGACAGACAGAAAGCAAGAGCTACTCATGCTACTTTCCAAGAAGCTGGTCATTCTAATGAGACTCCTAGTGAGTGTTTTAGAAAGGCAGAGCTACTGAGGCTTGTCAGTAACTGACTGACTCAGAACTCATTATGGAAATCATGAATGGGGCACCCTCCTATTGGCTATGGTCATTGATGCTCATAGGTGTGCAGATGCTGTTGAATTCCAGTCTGCTATCAAGTACCATGAGGAACCCTTGTCTCATCCACCTTTCACCTCAGGTGATAGTATGGAAAGACACATTAGAAGTTTGGAGAATGCTTTACAATCCAAACCCCGATCCAACTCTAGAAATTCTTCGCACAGAACATTCTGAGATGCTATGTCTCATTTGGTGGGATGGTCGTCTAAGCTGAGCCCTCCTAAGTATCCTAAGGATGATTCAAATGTGTCTATGAGATCCACTCCTGAATAAAAGGGAGCTAGGCCATGCAAGCATTGCGGAAGTAGTAAGCATTGGGATAATGAGTGTAAACATGCAAAGTCTACAGCTCGTTCCTGTCTTACCCATTCCTCCATTGAGGAGGACAACGCTGACATGGCCTATGAGGATTTGTACCTCAATGCCATTCATGAGTTGGAACATGAATTCGACCCTGACCTTGCCCATGCAAACTCTGTTAACTTGGAAGCTGCAGGGGAATTGGAAGAACCTCAATCAGATTTTCACGAAACCCCTCAGACTCCGGAAGCTCACTGTCAGCTTGCTAAGCAAATGAGCCCATCAGAGGATGCATCTACTCTGGGGGGATCCTATGATTCTAAAAGCAACCCTTCATCTAGCTCTGGAGAGTCTAACTCTATGACTCGCCGAGAAGGAAGAAGATTACAGAAAGATGCCAAACACGTGATAACATGTCTGCGGAACCTTGATCTAAAAGTTGGGCCCCAAACTCCTTGATTAAACTCAGGCAGTTTATGTCCAGACCTGCAGGTTGTGCCTTCCTCAGATCCTCTGCTTCAACGGCTAATGTTTGGTTGGGTGAATATGGAAAGAATCAACAAACCATAGTTGCTGATTCTGGTTCAGACATTACCCTTATCTCTCAAAAAGCTCTTAGCTCTATGGAGAATCCTCCCAAAATCAAGACAGGCCAAAAGGTTAACCTAATTCAAGTTACTTGCACCTCAAAAATTTCGGGATATCTTGCCATTCCCATATTCTTTGATTTGGATGCTGGTCCTGTTCAGCTTGAAGTGGAAGCTTATGTCGTTAAAGGCATGACCACTCCAGTTATCCTTGGAAATGATTTCGCTGATCAATACTCAATTTCTCTGATCTGTGAAGGTCCTGATAGCTATCTCTTATTTGGGGATACCGGTCGTAAAACCAAGATCGAGAATTCAATCAGCACTCCTTTACAAGATGAAGCAGGACATTCCTTCAAAATTAGGACCCTGCCAAACTTAACTTCTCTCTCAGTGAAGTTCAAGGCTCACAGGCATCTTAAGAAATCTAGGAAAAGGCAAAGAGCTCTTATAGCTGACTCAAGCGTAAGAGCCCTGTATCCGATCACGATCCCTCCTGAATCAGCATCTCTCGTACCTGTCTCCATATACTTCCCTGGTAATGGTAACGAAGTCTTTGTCGAAAAGATACTTATTCCAACCGAGGTCCATGTTATGATAGACGCAACTATTCTATTTCAAGTTATCTATGTACAAAAGAAACTAATAAAAGAAAACAAAAGAAAAAAGGCATAAAAAGAAATAGGAACGACACTTACGACGGACGTCGGCACAGATGACATACACACAACATCATGAATAGCTATCTTATCTACAGATTAGATAAGATACAGGGATACGGGCGTCGACCACATGTGGCCGATCAGAGACAGCACACCTATCGACTGATGGCATCAGCCATGACGTCGACAGGCACCAGGCCACAGGCACCGAGGAGGTGCGGGCACCAAACACCGCAGAGAGATATAGACTGTGCAAGAGCACCGGATATTGTGGAGCGACTTGAGAATGTCATCCACAATACATGTACTCAATTAGCTGCCCCACAGAAGAGGCACAGAGACAGCGGCCCCATCACCAAGCCTAGCATTTATGCTAGGCAGAGCAGATTTGATTTCCATTCTCTATTGGACTCCATGACACGACCAGCTGATTATTATCTTGACACCATGTGGACAGGGGCTTTGTATGCTAAGTACAAGACTCTATTCCAAAGTTTAAATAACCCTGATACTATCTCCATCACCCCATGATTTTATGACTATAATTAGTCACCCCTTTAGTTACAAGTAGTTTTTCGACCCATCTGCTCACTATCTCGAACACCAGTAGTTACCACTAATATAGTATAAATAGCTACTACAAATGTATGAACGAAATCATCCAGAATCAACTGTTTCGCCCCTTGAAGTCACTGTAGTCTTGTTTGATAGCTACAGGACTTAGATCTCGATAGTTTGCTCCAATTCTTCATTGAGAGCTCACTATTACTGCTTACTCTAGACTACCTCAAAAGCGAACCCTTTTGACTTAGCTATCCCTTATATCGACACCATTCTCTTGTCGACATGGTCACATGACCTCCATCCATCAGTGCCGGACGCGTCTCGAGAGGCTTAGTCAGCACACAGGAGAGGGACAGACATAGCGGTCCCAACCGCTAAGCAATATAAATTGTTTGTTAAATGCATCAAATAATATCTTAATCCAAAAGTCCAGAAGATTTTTACAGAATTACAGATCCTATTGTATCTCGTAATAACCCACAGTTACATGTGTGTAACTTTTCTTCTCAACCTGTTGCCATTCATCAAGGACAACTCTTAGGTCATGCTAGAAATCCTACTAGTTGGCTTGATAAAGTTGCAAATATGGATCCAGAGCAGTTAGAGTCTTGCTTTTTTTTTTTTTTTCATCCAATTTTATGTCTTTTGGGGCAACACCCTATGTAAGACAGTAAGTACAGTTCCTATCTTATATCTACTCCTTCTCGCCTTTCATCCTCTATTGTGCTCTTTGGGCAAGGCCCTGAGCTTGTCCGTGCCTATGTGGGCGGGGTGTGTGTGTGGCTTTGCGCCTGAATCTCGACCTTTTACCTTCAGGCATGATACAGACCATCTGCTGTTGCAGTGCTCCAAGTGTGCCGGTCAAGAAGGGATTTGCGAGCCCTGCAAAGCTTGTGGTCAGTCACTGCATGGGATCCATTGCAGAGGGCGCATTTTGGTGTAACATGTGGACACATTGACTCCTGGCATGTATTCTGGTCAGGGCACTTGCAGTCAATTGTAGCGTGTGGGCCCACACATATTCCACATTTTGTGGTGGCTTTGCAAGATCGAGAAAAGTGGCCTATGCCATAGCAGTTGAAGCATTGTGGGGGATGCCATATGAAACATGTGGTCGAGTGAAGGTGTCCTCGGTATGCGATGTGTTGTTGGATGCATTTGTTGGATGCATGGTGATCAGTTAGATATAAGACAAGGGATGAGTGCGCCTTCTGACGAAGCTGTGGAGAGCAGGAGACAAATTCGGCACGTTGCAGCATGGAAGGATGGGGAATGATGTGCTCATTATCGTCCAGCAGCGTAGCGATGTCATCACTGTCTCGATCTGGATTAAATGTAGTGGGGATGGCGTGAACAATCACCGGGTAAGTCTTTGGGGTGATACGCAGGTTCGTTGATAAAACTGGGAGCCATCGGTGAGCTTTCTTGATTATTGCATCGTGCTCATGCTCTGAGCCCGCTGCTATCCATATATCGCCACTTTGGTGCCTTCCTGGCTCAGACGTGAAGTACACTCTCCTCCTCATGCTCTCCTTCAGGGTCTGGATCCCAGCCTCATGGGAGCAAGGCTTTGTTAATCTCCTTCCTCAACTCTGAGTCCGGGAAATCCTCGAGGGCTGGGTTCTGTCGGTTGATATGCGATAGCATGATGTGATGTTTGGTGTCATGGTGGGGTTTGATACATGTCACGTGTGTTGGTGAGCTGGCTGGGACTGGCACACAAGATTGGGGTTCATTAGGGGATGCCGTTAAGCCAATGTGCATTGAGATTGCCTCCAATTTTTCGCAGACAGATGAAGATGCAAGTTAAGACAAGAGATCTCAAGTTTTTCTCATGCGGATGTGATCAGTTCGTGAGCGCTATGCAGTGTGTCAATAGGGATAATGCATGTCTTTGCAGTTCTTGTTTTTGGGAGGGCTATGCTATGGATTAGTTCGTATAGGGTGCTGAGAGTAGTTTGGATGGTGTCTGTAGGTACCGAGGGGGTAGTTTCGCCATTATCTGCGCTGGCAGGTGGTGGTCGGAGCGTGGGGACCATCCAGAGTCTTGCTTGTCACATGCTAGACTCATATGGGCCCTAGCTCAATATAACTCTGAGCCGGGTAACCCTTCAGCAAGCACTGCTTTGGAAGCTGCAGGAAAAGTGGTTCAGAGAGGTCCTAAGACACAAGAAGCACCTATGGAGGACGTTCCAGAACAGCCACTGTTAGATGAAATTGACTTCTCTCCAGAGCTCGATCAGTCTAATAAGAAAGCACTCCAGGATGCCATTCTCTCCCACAAAGATGCATTTGGTCTAGACGGCAGGCTTGGACACTATAATGCAAAGGTTGAAATTACCTTACGTCCTGATACTAAGGAAATTTCTCTCCCTCCATATAATCCCTCTCCCGCAAAGAGAGAACTCATCAACAAGCAGATGGATGCGTGGATTAACCTCGGAGTTATTGAACCATCCAAAAGCCCTTGGGGTTTTCCAGCATTGATATCCTATCATAATGGAAAACCTAGAATGTGCATTGACTACAGAAAACTTAACAAAGTAGTTGTGCCCGATGAGTTCCCTCTGCCTAGGCAAGATGCTATCTTACAGGCACTTACGGGATCCCGTTGGCTCTCAACCTTGGATGCATTGGCGGGCTTTATGCAAATGGCTGACAATGCCAAGGAGAAAACTGCATTCCGGACTCACTGAGGACTGTACCATTTCAGGCGTCTGCCTTTTGGGTATAGAAATGGGCCAGCAGTTTTCCAAAGAGTCATGCAGGGTGTCCTAGCACCTTTTCTCTGGATATTTGCACTGGTGTATATTGATGACATTGTCATTTATTCCAAGACCTTCAAAGAACACTTAACTCACCTTGATAAGGTTTTTGGTGCCATTGAAAGGTCTGGAATCACGCTGTCACCAGCTAAATGCCATCTTGCCTATCAGTCACTTATGCTGTTAGGACAGAAGGTTTCATGGCTGGGTTTATCCCAAAAGGAAAAGGTTGATGCTATCCTAGAACTGGCCGAACCTAAGAATGTTCATGAGTTGCAAACATTCCTCAGCATGATGGTTTATTTTTCCTCATATATTCCATTTTATGCCTGGATGGTAGCCCCTCTATTCAAACTTTTAAAGAAAGGTTCTACCTGGAACTGGGGTAACACACAACAAGAAGCCTTTGAGTTGGCTAAAACAGCTTTGGTCAGTGCACCTGTCAAAGCTTATGCCATCCCAGAACTCGGTTACAGAGTGTACTCTGATGCCTGTGATGTCAGCATAGCTGCTATACTTCAGCAGGTCCAACCAATCAAAATCAGAGACCTTAAAGGTACCAAGGCGTATGATAAGCTCAAAACTGCTTTCGACAACGGACAACCTGTTCCGCAACTGGTTATCTCCATGTCTAAGGATGAGCCACTTCCTACCCCTGGTAACTGGGAGAAGGACTTTGAAAACACTACCGTTTCTGTGGAAAGAGTAATTGCCTACTGGTCCAGAACCCTGAAGCCAGCTGAACGTAACTATTCTCCCACCAAAAGGGAAGCCCTAGCATTATGTGATGGCCTTATCAAGTTCCAACCCTATATCGAAGGGGAAAAAGTGATAGCCATGACGGATCATGCTGCCCTCATTTGGAGTTGTGCCTTCCAGAATGTCAATCCGAGACTATTGACCTGGGGCACGGTTTTTGCAGCCTATCCAGACTTGAAAATCGTGCACAGAGCTGGACATGTGCATTCCAATGTGGATCCTATTTCTCGACTCAGAAGGGATATCCTGTTGGGTGCATTTATGCTCCTGCACCAAAATCAAGCATAATATGTTCGATTTATTGTGTGGTGTTTCAATCTCTTCTCATATTGTTCTTGTACCATGCATTCACTTCTCTGATTATTTTCGAAAATTTCCAGTCACTCCCTATCTCTCCATTTCACTTTGTTATCTCTATTTTCACAGGCGACTGCACCCATCGGAGTTTGAAATGACTTCGACGCGCGAGCTCTTGAGCGCTAAAGGGCCGGGTGCACGTATATGCATTCTGAGACAGGATAGTGCTCCTCTCTCAGTGACAATAAATTCACTGAGAGAGGCGAGTAGTATTCTTTGTATTTTCATAGCATGTTGACTGAAAATCATGTAGTGAATTTGATTCTAGGTATTGTATTAATATAACAGTGACAATAAATTCAATGAGAGAGTGAATTTGATTCTAGCTTTCTAAGAACTCTACCGAACCTTCCCTGCCATAACCCCTAGTTGCTAACAAGGGTTATGGGCCCCGCAGACACTTCGCAGAAGCTTTTGGGTGTGGAGAAGCTTGCAACAGATGGAAGTAATTGGCCTCTGTGGCGAGCTACTCTCACAAGTTATTTTGAGTCCAAAAATCTACTCAGGCATATAGAAGGGAGAGCCATTCGACCTCCTGATCCTCCAGTCATGCCCCCAGGCCATATTCTTACAGAAGCTGAGGAAACTCAGATAGAGAAGGCTGAGGAGAAGCTGGAGAAGTATCTTGCCAGAGAAGGACAGGCAAAGACCCAAATAATCGTCTCAGTGTCAGAGTCACTAGCTCTGATGCTACAGAAGAAGCATACAGCAAAAGAAGTCTGGGATGCATTGGTCAATGAGATGACCAAAAGCCCAAGATGGTCCTCACCAACCTACAGAGACAGCTTCGCAGTATGAGGTGTCCTGAGGATGGAGACTTGAGAGATCACTTGGACAAGGCCCAAGACCTCTATGCTCATCTTAATGAGATGGGAGCCAGAATTTCTGAAGGAGAGTTCACGGATATCATCCTTGCGTCACTTCCACCCTCCTATGAGGCAGTTATGAATGCCCTTACCACGTCGCTCAAAGAATGTGGAATGCCCTTAGTGCCTGATGATATCATCAGAGTACTAAAGGCTCAATATGACAGGAGAAAGACCCTTAATATTTCACAAGAAGAGCAGGCATTTATTGGTTCGTCTACGAAAGGGCAGAAGGGCCAGAAAGACCCGAAGGTGCCTATATGCACTAATTGCCACAAGCCTGGACATGCTATCGAGAGTTTCTGGGATAAAGGAGGTGGTAAGGAAGGCCAGGGGCCACGTCAGAAAAAGAAAGCTAAAGCCAAAAAGAAGAAGGGCAAAGCCAAGGTGAATGTTGCCAAAGAAGTGTCTTCTGAGGAGGATGAGAGTGGTAGTCCAGCCGCTTTCGCCAATTTTGACTGCTCCAATTTGAGTAGTCTATCCTTGGACACCATTGTTATCCTCGACACTGGAACGACCGCACATATGACCCCTCACAAGAATTTACTGAGGGATTACAGTCCATTCTCGCAGCCGCGCACAATTCGTGCAGCCAACAAAGGCACTTTTGATGCCTTCGGTTCAGGTTCACTCGTGCTATCTAATATAATTGGAGATAAGACTGTGAAGATCACATTGAAGGATACGTTCTACGTGCCCAAAATGGCTGTTACCCTGATCTCAATCGGCCGGTGCGATGATGCAGGCTATAACACTCAAATAGCCGATCAGAAATGCACAATATCCAATTGTAAAGGCAGGATATTGATGCAAGCACCAAAGCTGAATGGCTTATATCGATTTGACTTACAACACACAAGTGCCGAAGCGCATATGTGCGCATCAGCCATGGAGATACATCAGAAAATGGGGCATATTTCACAAAAGTCCCTACAGCATTTGCTCAACCGTGGCATGATATTAGGCATTGAATTGAGCTCAAATGGTGACAAGATTGTTTGCGATGTGTGCATTCAAGCGAAGATTGCACGTAAATCTCTTCCTCAGGAACCCAGAAGCCGATCTTCAAAATTCGGTGACAGAATTTATTCTGATGTCTGGGGACCAGCGAGACACTCCACAATTGACAAGAAATCCTATTATGTGTCTTTCATTGACGACTATTCAAGGGAATCGGTTATCTATTTGATGGCAAACAAATCGGAAGCATTTTCAAAATACAAACTCTACGAGGCCTTGATGCTTCGACAGAGGAACATGCACATCAAAGCACTTGTTTCCGACAGAGGGGGCGAATACACAAGCTCGGAATTCGAACAGCATTTAGCTAAACAAGGCACGAAGCATCGGTTAACCGTACACGACACCCCAGAGTCAAATGGTGTTGCTGAACGTCTAAACCGAACTCTAGTTGAAAGAGCTCATGCCATGCTATTGGAATCAAGTCTTCCTAAGACCCTATGGGGGCATGCAATTTTGCACGCCAACTATCTTAGGAATAGGACACATACAAGAGCTTTGCCGGACAAAGCCCCTTTTGAAATGATCCATCATGAGAAACCGAACCTGAAGGACATACACGTGTGGGGAATTGAAGTCTACGTTAAAGTCAAAGAGGGAAACAAACTAGCAGCCCGCGCCAAAAGAGCTCTATGGATAGGAATCTCTGGACAGAGCCATGGTCACTGCATCTACTGGCCTGACTCTCAGAAGGTTTCTGTCGAGCGGAATGTTATATTTGACTCAGAGATGAAGGGGGGCAAAGCTCCAATCATTTCTATTGAAGAGTCACAGCTACCTACGTCCAGAAAAGTGATACAGGCCATTTCGGCGCCAGCACCTATGCCTAGTCACTTAGTCAGCGAGGAGGCAAAGATCGAGGAAATTGACGATAATGAACCAGAGGAACATCTTGAAGAGCTGCAACCCAGTCAGACTGTTGATGTCAGACCTAAAGAAGTTGCTCCAATAAGGAGAAGCGAGAGGATCCGTCAGCAGCAGGAGCAGCCGGCCCCAAGTGGTCCCGTAACAAGATCTCAAGCTAAGAGACATGCTGGTGCAGACATCACTACACTAGCTTATGAGGACATTGAGGACCATCAAGACAAATTATTCGAACAAGATTTATCCTCTGAAACTGATGGCATCAGTGATTATAACCTTGCCATCAGTACACTTTCGACCTCCGATCAAAACAAAGATAAAGTGCTGCCAGATTTGAATCAGACCGAGCCTAGCAATGCAGATGAAGCCTTAAATGATCCTATGTGGAAAGCATTGATGGATAAAGAGTACAAGGTACTACTCGACAAAGGTGTATCGGAAGTGGTTAAACCACCTCCTGGGGCAAATATTGTCGGAAATAGATGGGTATTCCTCTGGAAACGCAATCCAGAAGGTGAACCCATTACACCTAGATCAAGGATGGTCGCCCAATGCTTTACACAAAGTTTTGGAGTCGACTACAATGAAACCTATGCACCTGTTGCTTGGATGACTTCCTTACGGATTATATGTGCCATTGCTGCCAGGAACAATTGGCCTATTCACCAAATGGATGTGGACAGTGTGTATTTGAATGCTACACTGCCAGAACCTATTTACATGAGACAGCCGTATAGATATGAGACCGGAGACAAAGATGATGTCCTCCTGCTGAAGAAAGCACTTTACGGCCTCAAACAGTCTGGAAGAGAATGGTACAAACGTCTGAGTGGTGAATTTCTCAAGTTAGGATTCACTAAATCAGCTTTGGATGGAGCTGTATTTTGCAGATGTGGACCGAGAGGGCATGCGATTATTGCAACAGCAATAGACGACCTCACTATCACAGCTGAGAGTCAACCAATCCTCGATGGGGTAAAGCATGACCTTGCCCAGATCTTCAGCATGAAAGATCTAGGCGAGATTCACTGGCTTTTGAACCTCAAAATCGAAAGAGATTGGAATAACAAATCGATTGCAATATCACAAGCCGCATACATCCAGAAAATCATCAGAAAATTCAATTTGGATGATGCCAAAACATTTTCCACGCCTCTTGACCCAGCCGTTAAATTATCCAGGGACCAATGCCCTTCCACAGATGAAGACAAACAGAAGATGTCAAGAGTTCCATACAGACAAGCTATAGGATCATTGATGTGGGCAGCTGTAGCCACTCGACCAGACATTGCATTTGCAGTGTCATTACTTTCTCAATTCCTCAAAAACCCAGGTTTAACTCATTGGAATGCAGTCAAACGTGTCTTTAAATATCTAAAAGGCACGATGGACTACAAATTGACACTTGGGAAAGACCAAACCAAGCTTGCATTGCAATTTGCACAGGTCTCACAACAAAAGACCTACAACAAGGAACGACTCGCAGATGAGTTCGAAGTGGGTAATAAGGTGCTCATTAATCCACATTCCCTTCAACTGCTCAGGTCTGAAATGGGACGAGGTAAAACGTTACAAAGGAAGTACGATGGCCCTTTCGAGGTTTCACAAAAACTAGGGCCCACTACTTACCGGCTTCACATGCCCGGATCTTATGGGATGCACCCTGTTCTCAACATCACACACCTGGAAAGGTACTCCACTTCAGACCCGGAATTTGGTAAGCGACCCTCTAAGCTTCTCAACAGAGCTGACTTCGAAGCTATACCTGAATTCGAAGTGGAGACCATTCTACAAGAACACTGGCGGAGATCTCGGAATGGCTGTAGAATGCAGGAACTCCTTACTTGATTTGTGGGCTATGATGCATCGTACGGCGAGTGGCTAACGCGTTGGCAGCTCAAAAATGCCCCAGAGATACTGAGGATCTGGGACATGAGACAAAGCCCTTATGATCAGGGTAAGGACACCTCTATTGTCTCAGTGCACTCGTGATTCTAAAAACTCTCTCCCTACGACACATCTTCCTTATAAAAAATATTCATTGAAAAAATTGTTAGCAACTCGGGGTTATGGCAGGGAAGGTTCGGTAGAGTTCTTAGAAAGCTAGATTCAAATTCACTCTCTCAGTGAATTTATTGTCACTGTTATATTAATACAATACCTAGAATCAAATTCACTACATGATTTTCAGTCAACATGCTATGAAAATATAAAGAATACTACTCGCCTCTCTCAGTGAATTTATTGTCACTGAGAGAGGAGTACTATCCTGTCTCAGAAGGCATATACGTGCACCCGGCTCTTTAGCACCCAAGGGCTCGCGCGTCGAAGTCATTTCAAACTCCGCTGGGTGCAGCCGCTTGTGAAAATAGAGATAACAAAATGAAATGGAGAGGTAGGGAGTGACTGGAAATTTTCGAAAATAATCAGGGAAGTGGATGCATGGTACAAGAACAATGTGAGAAGAGATTGGAACACCATACAATAAATCGAATATATTATGCTTGATTTTGGTGCAGGAGCATAAATGCACCCAACATGCCCCCTCAAGCTTAATATATTCCAATTCTCTCGTTGAGGATTCTCACTCTAGGACTAGGAAGTCCTTTAGTGAGAAGATCGGCTAGCATGTGTTCCGTTGGTAGGTACACAAGCTTAATTTCTCCATCTTCGACTATATCTCGAATGAAATATAATCTATGGATAATTCAGCGGTTGGAATACTTCAGAAATAAAGTGGCGCATCCATAAGGCTTCTTTGCTCGCATGAGTCAGGGCAACAAATTTGGCTTCAGTTGATGATAGGGCTACTATGGATTGTTTTTGACAACTCCACGATACTGTCCCTCCATCAATCTGAAAAATATAAGCTGAGTATGAGTGCCTGTGCTCTTGTGAAGCCCAATCTGCATCTGAATACCCAATGAGGCTGTCTCGATTCTTCCCCAAGTGTCAATTTGTAGTCCATCATGCCTTTTAGATATTTAAAGACACGTTTGACTGCATTCCAATGAGTTGGACCTGGGTTTTCAAGGAATTGAGAAAGTAATGACACTGTGAATGCAATGTCTGGTCAAGTGGCTACAGCTGCCCACATCAATGGTCCTATCGCTTGTCTGTATGGAACTCTTGACATCTTCTGTTTGTCTTCATCTGTGGAAGGGCATTGGTCCCTGGATAATTTAACGGCTGGGTCAAGAGGTGTGGAAAATGTTTTGGCATTATCCAGATTGAATTTTTTGATGATTTTCTGGATGTATGCGCTTTGGGATATTGTAATCAATTTGTTCTTCCAATCTCTTTCGATTTTGAGGTTCAAAAGCCAGTGGATCTCACCTAGGTCTTTCATACTAAAGACCTGGGCAAGGTCATGTTTCACCCCATCAAGGACTGGTTGATTTTCAGCTGTGATGGTAAGGTCGTCTACAGCTGTTGCAATGATTGCATGTCCCTTCGGTCCACGTCTGCAAAATACAGCTCCATCTGAAGCTGATTTAGTGAATCCTAACTTGAGAAATTCACCACTCAGACATTTGTACCATTCCCTTCCAGACTGTTTGAGGCCGTAAAGTGCTTTCTTCAGCAGGAGGACATCATCTTTGTCTCCGGTCTCATGTAAATAGGTTCGGGCAGTGTAGCATTCAAATACACACTGTCCACATCCATTTGGTGAATAGGTAAGCTCTGTGGGAGCATCATGCATCGAGCCTCCCAGTGATGGCAGCTGTCAATATGTGCATCTGTCAGTGTAGGCATCTAGATGCATATCCCAGAAACTGATGGCCTGGTGTTGTGAAGTGCTGGTGGGGGTTCAGATGGAGCTGAGCTCAGTGAAGAGGGGTGGAGGTGTAAGGACCCGGGCTAGCTTACTAACGCCGAGCCCTTACAGACTCCGACTGAGCCAAAGATAGAACGAGAAAAACATATATAAGATCAGACCAATTACCTGTAAATAATTTGAGACTCAAAGTACCCACATATCAAATGTTGACTTAGACTGGTTATCTCGAGTTCGCTCCCCTAAGAACTCTATTTACTTAGTCTGTCGCTATCTCTTTGAGCTCTGACCCCAACTTCCTTACATTTTCTAACCTACTCACCATCAACATCGAACTTGACACGAACTGATCACCCACTGTTGAGTATCAAGAATCCAATTTTTTTTTCAAACATATTATAAACAGAAACATGGTGACATGCTCTGGGAAAAGCTACTCAGAAGTCTACCACCATCCAACGGTACCAACGAATGGTGGAATGACCCCGCGGGACATTGAAGATACTTTGAACAATCCTAAAACAACAGAGATAAGCCCACACACATCAGTAAGTCGGTCTACCTCACCTGTTCCCGATGATGTCGGAAGAGAGGGCGTGCCAACAATGGCCCCTTCTAGGACGGTCCTTGACTTGGTCAAGGACAGCTCGCTCCCTCTTGAGCTCGAAGCTGGAGCAGCGAGTTGTGCTCACGCCCACGGCGTTGGACGCACGCTCAGTCGCCCCCGCATAGCGGAAGGAGCTGACAACGGGTCTGATAGGACTTCGCCCTACCCACTACCGGGCATGAATGACAACTCAACAGTCGCTGAGAACGACTCCGTCGCCGACAGAAGACGCTCTAGCGGTAACATGTCACCAGGGAAGGGAAGCATGAACAATGAGTCCTTGTTCTTCCCCGGCTGGCTTTCCAACGATGATTCAGCTCTGGAAGAGATGGAAAAGGCGGAAGGACGCACCTCATCGCCCCTTTGGTCTGACTACGATGGCTCCGAAGACCCCTTTGGTGCCATCCCGGAGAGCTGGGTCAGGGACCCGGCCAGAGGAAAATCAAGATGTTGCTCGGCATGTAAGAACCATACCGATGAACAGGATGTCTACAAATCCTTCATGTTAGGTATTCTAGATAATATGGACTCTAGATCCTTGCGTGAATTGATAAGAAAGTGTGCTGACCTAGTGGCGGGCCTACCAGAAATAAGCCAACTTTCGTCCCCACCACCTATGCAGGGTGTCATAGACAACTCATCCTCCACATCAGCACCCAGGAGCCGCAAGCATCTCACGGCCAAGGAAAAAGAGAAGTGGAGGGTGAATTCTACCCCTGAACAAACCCTCGATGGATGCTCTTCAGACAGAGAGCCTGATGGACAGGCAGATCGCGATAAACCTACATCACGCACTGAATGGGAAACACAATAAGGATAAACCATTGCCTGTGAGAGATAATCATCGAGATAAGACAACGGCTATCTTGCCAGGCGTATATCAACTGCGAACCATGAGGCCGGGAGGTGGAATAAAACCAAGGATGCCCCCTGCCCCTTGTTTTGGAACCCTTCAAGACTTTGGTGTTATTGCTAATGCCTCTGTCTATCAGGACATGTCGTTTACACGACTAGTAGAATACCAGTTCAATGCAGCAGCACAACTCCAGAAATAATTTAATATTTGTACCTTGGTTGCAATCTGTGTAATAACTAGTCCAAGTTATTACAGCTGGAAGGTAATGCATTTCTTAGCTGCACTGAACAATAAACTAAAAGAGTGTATAGGTTCAAGGACACTATCGGGGTCCAAGAGTATTCCTTTTAATAAAGAGGGAATAGGCTCCGCAGGAGAGTTTGTAAGTGGATTGGGTTGACCAACGTCAATGCACTGCAATAACGAGAGTGTAATGTGAAGTGGCTTCACGCACAACTTGACTTGACTTGTGAAAGTCACTGAACAGGAAAATCAACTGAACAGCTCGTCTCGGGTATTGGAGTGCTAATTGACAAGAAAATTGATTGCCAACCTCACTCTGTAGAGTTTCACCCAGTGTGTTAGGCTAAGTGGCTAAGCAGTAAAGCAACTACTTAACTAAGAATAGTTACTCTAAGCAAGAGTAGTATTCTAGTTCGGGTTAGGAACTTAGGTAAGATGTGCAAGTCACACAAGCTGTGTAGGATAGAAGATGGGTAGATTGATTGCTTAAAGCGCAGGCATAGGGCCTCCTTTTATATTGTAATGTACAGGGGCTTAGTAAGCAGGTAGAACCTTCTATCTATTAATGGAATGGGGGAAGAAGCTTGAGGAAGATGGAAGAAAGAGTTGGAAGAAACTGGCTGTTTCCAGGTGATTCTACCATGCTTCCTACCAATCAGAGCTTGATTTGTCAGGAATGACTCACTGAAAAGGGTCATGTGCCCTAGCACAGCTTGGAGTCATGTACTCCTGACTCACCAAGGTGTGCCTGGAATGGTTGAGTCATTGAGGCTGTATCTCCAGATAACCATGTATTTGGCACTCAGAAGCTGAGTAAGCAGTTCTGAGCCAATTAGGGCTCTGTAGCCATAATTACTAAGAGCACTGCTTAGCACAGCTGAGCATAGCCTGGTACAGCCTAGTTGTCATGACTGACCTGTTGGAGGAGTGACGCAAGCAAACCGTGTCACCCCGTGTCACGGCATGTGACAAATGATCCAGGTACCACTGTCTCATAGAGTGCCATTGTCCACAGTATATAGATAGATTATTCCGCAGTCTCATTGTTATATTTTCCCTATTGTTCGCTAGCCTATAAAGTAGTTAGCTAGCAAGTCCTATTCCTCAGTTGTTTGCAATCCGAGCGAACACTGAGGTAAGACATTTATTATGAGTCTTGTGTTCATTACTTATCCATATGCTTGTAGGTTTCATCGTATAGTTTATATAACTCTAATATGACCATGATCCCCATTGTTTGGTGAAGCCAAACAGGCTGCACAGTTGCTATGGCTGCATATAGCAACTGTTTGGGACTCAGCTGGAAATACTGAGAGAGCCATCCTGCCGGACTTGTGGGTGCTTGGGTGACCATAAGTCCGAAAATGCGGCCACCGCTGAGGTGCCCAGCGGAGTTTGAAATAGAGCGCCCGGAACAGAGTTGTGGGTGCTAGAGGATCCACAACTCTGTAATGACAGAAAAAAGGTAGTTTGAGCCATGGAGACTTTGGAAAAATAAGAAAAAATATAAGATAACTAGAGGAATGTTTGAAAATCCTTTCCCCAGTTATATTAACAGCATACAGATACTGTTAATTCTTCAAATATGTTTTTACATGTTGTCAAGACAAAAAGAAAAAACTAGGGCTGGTTGAGCAGCCTTCCTTGGCTGGTTGAACAGCTGTTCCCCTACACTGTCAACGCTTACATGGGATATCGACAGTGCAGACTATGATGCTCCAGATGACGGGGAGGTCACTGATGATATCTTAATGAATGCGTCCACAAGACCTATGAGTGACACTCACGCTGTAAAATCGAGAGGGAAAGTAGCAAAAACCCCACAGCCAACTCAGAGAATGGAACATAACGCTAGTAAACCAAAAGACTTCAAAAGAGTCATACCCAAGGCAATCGTAGTAATGGCAAAAGTAAACGGAAAGGGCGTACGAGCCTTGTTAGACTCAGGTTCTCTGGCCAACCTCCACAACACTGGTGGACCAACTACATCTACCAGTGGAACATCTAGCAAAGCCCTTACCATGCCAATTGGCGGCCTCAGGCTCGAGAACGATGATAAATTGCTCAACAACTGTGAATTTTGCCTATAATGAAATAAATGAGCAATGAAGATTTGACGTCATCAACCTCGAAAATTATGACATTATTTTAGGCACACTTTTCCTCTTTCAGCATAAAGTAATGCTGGGGTTCAATCCTTCAAGGGTATCTGTCGTATCTGCAATGTCAGAGAGATTAACAGGCCCTGATGTAGCCAAAATCAGCTCCATGGTGGCGGACGTAGTAGAAGGAGGATTAGAGAAGCTACGTACCAAGTTAAGGGCTCATGCAAATGATATATGCAAGCCAGCCGGCCAAACACCGCTCCCACCTCTACGAGACATTAATCACACGATACCAAGAATAGATAAATCTCTCACCTACTCATGGCGGCCTTCCAAATGCCCTGAAGCGGTAAAGCACCTTTGGAGAGAGAAATGGGACTCTTACCTAAGCACAGGGCGATGGTGTTTCAGACCTGGTCAAAACACCATACCTATGCTAATCGTGTTAAAAAATCCTGGGGAGAATGGAGAAACCAGAATCAGAACTGTATTGGATAAAAGAGAACAAAACAAGAACACAAGGAAGCTTGCAATTCCACTCCCAAATATGGAGACAATACTCACCAATGTGCTCAGACACCCGTTCAGAACATTGATCGATGGAAGAGACACATATGAACAAATCCATGTCATAGACAAGGACATGCCCCACATGACCTTCAACACACCGGACGGGACTATGGAAAGCTTGGTAATGCAGCAGGGTGATTGCAACGGCCCAGCTACATACCAAGCGTTAATGAACCATATTTTTTGGACT
This sequence comes from Gautieria morchelliformis, assembly GCA_015179125.1. Taxonomy (NCBI): domain Eukaryota; kingdom Fungi; phylum Basidiomycota; class Agaricomycetes; order Gomphales; family Gomphaceae; genus Gautieria; species Gautieria morchelliformis. Next base: position 219,249 of record WHVA01000048.1, on the reverse strand, counting down.
GTACATCGGTATCTTCATGGACATCTACTTAGATGACATAATAGTATACTCTAACACAATAAAAGAACATATAGAGCATTGTAAGTTGATTATAGACATTCTGTAAGGGCAACCCTACCTGCTCATGGTAAGTCACACAGGGCACTGGTAAGGGGGATCCAAAGATATATAAGACACTACTCAGTAACTACATAGGTGACCTACACACCTGGTAAGGGGGATCCAAAGAGAATTGGGTGAGGATCCCCTTACCTAAGCAACTAACTATACAGCTACTGAGCAGGCCAGACTACCAGACATGAACATGGGTGGGGGAGCATGGAACTCAAATTTAAGGAAAGGGAGGAACAGGCAATGACAAGCAGGTGAGGAAGGCAGAAGATAACAGAAGATAAAGGAAATAAGAGGAACCACCAGCCTGTCCCCTGACACATTCTCAGAAAGGAGAAGTTATACCTGTCAACGCCCGACAAACTCCAGTTCTTCACCAAAGAGCTGAAGGTGCTGGGACATGTCATAGACGCGTGTGGCCTGGTCATCGATCTGGAAAAAGTGGACAAGATACTTAACTGGAAAACCCCACCCGGAAGAGGTCAGCTCGCTGGTTTCATAGGAACAGTAAGTTATATTGCACCTAGCTGCAAGGGGATTAGGACACCCATCAGGGTCTCCTAACGGAAAGAACTGGTTCCACATTGATATGGCGATGGGGCCCTACAGAACAGCATGAGTTCGATGATGTAAAGAAAATCGTACAAGACCATAGAGACTCACATATAATCGCCCTGTACTACTCTGCCGACGCGCCTCTGATTAATCTGGTGTGTGATACCAGCCTAGAGGTGTGGTATCACAAGGAAACAATCCACAAATGGTGGCCCCGATAGCATTCTAGTCTGCGAAGTTCAATCCAGCACAACAGAACTATCCAGTGCACGAAAGAGAGTTATTATCTATAGTAGAGTCTCTGAAACGGTTTAGACACTTACTTCAAGGAGTACGCTTCCGTATCTTTACAGATCATAAGCCCCTGGAGTACATACTATCTCAGAAAAATTTGTCTGCACTGCAACACAGATGGATCAATGTACTGAGTGACTTCCACTTCGAAATCATCTACATTCCTGGTGAAGCAAATGTCATAGCAGATGTGTTACCATGAATGTATAATGCAGAACCGGCAGGACTGGTAAGAGCAGCATCAGAGTACATAATTGAGGAGGACATACCAACGACACCAAATGAAATAAATAGCGGTCTGTACCCTCTGAGGATGGGACATGAGGCCAACGCTTCCTCACTAATGCACCTAAATATGACCAGTGTCGCTATTTGGCCCCCTGGGCAAACATGAGCTGGCCAATCAATAAAGCCGCCTAAAAGGTACGATGAGCTCGATGCTGCCGTAAGACCACTTACCACGAAACCTGCCATGAACACTGCCAAAGAAAACAAGGCCCTTAGAGGGACACGAAACTGGAAGGCGCAAAGAAAAAGTTACTCTGACACCCACAATGTGGCCAGTCCTTCCAAATTTGTCACTTTGTAAGCTCAGATGCTGGAAGAGGATACAAACCCAGAAATCGAGACCCCTCAAATTAATGAGGATCTATATTTGGCTCCACCAACCTTTGGGGAATTGGTTTCGATATTTGACCCTTCGTTTCAGTTTCCAGCAATACTAAAAGATTTGTATGTCAAAGATGAATTTTTCAAATTAATTGTGGAAAGTTTACATGAACACAAAAACTTCCGATGGCAGGAAGGTCTTCTATACATAGAAATATGCGGAGAGAATCGGCTGTGCATACCTGGGGGCACCCATGGGAATAAAGGGATACGGGAGTCAGTCATATCACATGCACACTCGTTGCTAGCACATCTAGGAGGATAAAAAACTCACTATTATTTACGGTACCACGTATGGTGGCCAGGACTCTTCACAGACACAAAAGATTTTTGCAATAGTTGCCATACATGCGCTGTGGCAAAACCAAGGAATCAAAGAGTCTATGGTTTGCTGAAACCATTAACAGTGCCCTCTTGCCGCTGGCAACAGGTCGGGATTGACTTCGTTGGGCCCCTGCCAATGTCATCAAACAGAAACAGAGAATATGATATGATATGCGTACTAATTGACCACCTGACATCGATGGTGCATCTCGCTTCATCCAAACAGTCCTACGGCACCAAAGAGGTCGCAGAAATGGTCTTCGATACAGTATACAAGCTACATGGAATACCTGAAGTGATTGTAAGCGACAGAGATTCATTGTTCACTTCAGCCTTCTGGGGACACCTACACACTCTCATAGGGGCTGAATTACGCATGTCCACGGCGTACCACCCCCAAACAGACGGGGCAACTGAAAGAGCTAATAGAACGATCACTCAGATGCTTCGCATAGCAGTAGCTGCAGACCAAAAGGATTGGGTAATGAAACTCCCCGTTGTTGAATTTGCATTCAACAGCGCTCGGTCTGACACAAGAGGTTTCATGCCATTTTTTCTCAACTACGGTAGCTTGCCAAGAATGACAATCTGGGACTTGGACAGAGAACACCAGACGATTCACACAAAAACTGAAAGATGCGCTGATGGCAGCGCATGATTCAATTATATCACAAGGAGTGAAACAAATCCATACCGCAAATAAGAAGAGGAGCCCCGCCCCCTTTAAGGCAGGAGACTTGGTTTATCTGTCGACAGTGAATCTCAATCTACCAAGAGGAAGGGCGCGCAAGCTGTCACCTAAGTTTATCGGGCCCTACAGAATTACAAAAGAAGTCGTGGAGAGGACAACATATAAAATAGCCTTACCTGATGAACTGTTAGCGTGGGATATACATCCTGTATTCCACACTAACCTATTAAGGATACACATCGCCAACGACAACCGTCGCTTCCCAGGAAGATCAATGTCTCAAGTGACAAATCTAGGGGATGCGCCGTTAGAATGGCATGTGAAAAGAATAGAAACTCACTGCAACTCTGGAAAGAATGCCTGGTTCCAGGTCCTGTGGTAGAGCAGTGACAGGACCTGGCTTCCCTTCGTGTTGGTAAAGCATCTGGTGCGATGGACTCCTACCTAGACGAACAAGACATAAGTAAGATAGAAGATCTGCCGAAGGGCCCCCTCCGGATATAGAACAGATGTTGGACTTACAGAACAGGAAAGAGCCATGTCCCCGATTGACAGCAACGCAATCACGCTGATAATACCAATCGACAGAGACATTTCCTATAAAATGAGGGATAAGACAGGACTGAAACTTTCTGCATCACTCACCCCTATGTCTGGCACCAACACTGACACTCTGCAACCCGCTCCCCCAGCCACACACCAGCTGTGGCACAATGCTTCCACACTCCATAAGTACACAGGAGGCCCTGACCCTGGACCATGTGTGGGAACTGTTGTGAAAAGCCTCATGAAAAAAGGATTAAAATCGCTTTAAAACCTTGTTTTCCCAGCTAATAGTAGCCAATATATGTGGCTATTATTGGGAAAACTCTATTCAAATATTCCTTGAATTTCCTCTTATTTTTTGCCATTTAACTTGGCTTCCCTGGCTCAAAAACTCCTTATTCTGTGAGGCAGAGTTATGAACCCATGCACGTCCACAACTCTGCCACAGCCGCTCAGTTTCAAACTCCGACCGGAGCTTTCCACGAACTGTGAATTCGGAGTTGCAGGCACTCAAGCACCTACAACTCCTGTACCTTGGCTCACTCAAACTCAGCCACTGAGACTGAATGCATCCTCTACCACTTACACAAGCCTGTGCAATTCAAACCCAGCTGGCACATGACTTGCATCATAGCAACCATGGCTGTGCAAGGTTGCATACAAAGTCATACAAAGACGTACAAAGCCAAAAGTAGGGTGCAGATTTAGCAAAGCCTATTGAATGAATGAATCCTCCAAACGCAGTACTACGACATCCCTTGATGTCATAGGGGCTGTGCAGGGCTGTGCAAGGCTGTGCATAGCTGTGAAAAGCTGTGCAAACCAGGGAAGGTGATTGGCTATCTATTTCCAATTTCTTTGCACAAACACACCGCAATAGTTAGGAGGGTGTGTTTTAGCAGTGCAAATATTTACATATGACATCACTTGCCTAATAGATAGAAGAACCCCATTTTATGTAATCCTGTGTATTTTACAATATAAAAGGAGGCCATTCTGACCCCCTTGAATCATCATTCTAGCAATCTAACATCTTCTATCCACGTGACCTCGTGTGACTTGCATCTTACTAAGCTGCTAATCCCAGCTAGGGTTACTCACTTACTTTAGTGTCTAATTCCTTGTTAAGTAGTTACTTTACTGCTTAGCCACTTGGACTAATCCTCCGGGTGTAATTCTACAGAGTGAGTCTGTCAATTGATAGTCCTGCCATTCGCACTCCAATACTTGGGACCATCTGATCAGTTGATTTTCCTGATTGGAGACTTTCACAAGTCACTTCCATACAACTCGTTCATCCCCCGTTTTATTGCTGTGCGCTGGTAGATTATCAGGGCAGTCCATTTATAAACTTGCCTGCTAAGGAGGATAATCAAAATGGTCATGTGATACAGCATATATGAGTATATAATATATATTATAAGAGTATTAATAACAACATACAGGAATATATAGTAGTATTTATAAGGAGAATAATAGATGTTATTAGAATATTCTGTACATGTTTAAACATCTCGGAGATATATATACATATGAGAGAGTATCTGACTACAAGATAGAATAACAAATAGTTGGATAGATACTTCTAATAGATATGAGTAGGAGTATTAGTATGAATAGTTATAATGATATAGTGTATCTTAAAAGTGGGTAGAAAAAATAAGAAGAGGGGTAAAAATAAGAAGAGGTGTTCTCATCGGTGGAGCCACCACTCGGGGAGGGACAGACAGAAATTTATTTATATCCCAACAATAAGATTGGCATGTACTTTCATCCTCTTCTTTTCTATAATCTGAGAATAAAATGGGTGAAGCTACAGGTAATAAAAAGTTGTGAGCATCCACCTTGAACCCATTCTCCGGGCAAGCATTGTGATGGACTGTTATTATACGATCCTTCGTAAGGTTGACCGAGCTCGGGGGTGAAACCCGAGGTACGGTCCGAGGTTATGGGACGAGGTTCTGATAGGGAAGTCGGAGAGGGACTAGGCTTCAGCTTATGTGCTGCGCCGACCCTACGCACAAGTCCCAACTTCGGAGGCAAACGAATAAGAGGCGAGGCTTAGAAACTAACTAGGGATCAAAGTATACATAGTTGATTTTCAGACTGAGGAGTAGGAATGCATACAAGGGGGTTTATATATGAGCGAGGGTACGAGTCAGGGGTGAGCAAATGCGGGGGAAGGTCAGGGCGAGGTCAGGGCGAGGTAATATACGAATGATGCGTGATGGAGCGGAATCAGTAACTAAGGGGATTCGGGCATGGGGTCAGGGTCGGATATGAGCTCTAGCTCGGGCTCAGGCTCAGGCGCAGGATTAGAATCACCAGTACTCAGGCACGAGTATCACAAGGCTCAGGCTCGGAAGAAAGGTTATACCGGTAAGTAACCGGCCTTTGGCCGGGTTCTTACAGTATCCCTCCCTTATGGCTGAGACCCTTGAGGCCTTAATATGAACAAGGTTCACCTATCCTTGAATCTATATCCCGGCCCGATGTTAAGTAGCTGGAAAGGCGAACCTGCACCCGTCAATCAACCCCATCGCTCGAGCAGAGCCATCTCACGGCTGGACTACCGGCGCCTTAATGACCCATTCCTGAGACCGAGGTCACCGCCTGATCACGATGACCCAGGCCCTGAGGGGGGCGCAGCAGCCAGTGCATCAATTATTCAGGCCTTGGAATACATATACAATGGGTCTGACATTGCTAGAGCGTACACAATCTCACCAGATGAAATTGAACTTGCATTCAATGCCACAATCAAAGATGACCGTGTCCCAAAGACATTCGCCGAAGCAATGCAGCGCCCTGATGCACCACTATGGAGAAGTTCGACTGACGCAGAGATCCAAGTGCTCCTGAACAATGGCACTTGGGAGTTAGTATGGCTACCACCCGGAGAGAAAGCCATAGGCTCACGATGGGTCTTTCGAATCAAACTCAACTCTGATGGAACGTTAGACAAATACAAGAGTTGCCTAGTTGCAAAAGGATATACACAGCGGACAGGCATTGACTACGATGAGGTATTTGCTCCAACAGCACGATGGGTGTCACTACGCACCATACTAGCTCAAGGAGTGCTTCAGGGAGCGTACATCGAATCCATAGACATATCCAACACTTACCTGAACAGAATACTGAGCGACGATGCCCAGATATACATGGAGCAACCGGAAGGCTACCATCAGGGGGGTGCCGACTGGGTATACAAGCTGAAGAGGGGACTCTACGGACTGAAGCAAAGCGGGAGATTGTGGTACGAGCGACTCGGGACAGCACTGGAAGGCTTGGGATTCAAGCGCCTCCAATCAGACCCAAGCATCTACGTCTGGACAAGTGATGAGACCAAAATAATCATACCCGTATTTGTTGATGACTTGACGCTGGTATCGAACTCAAAGTCAGAACTCGACCGAGTGAAGAAGAGATTGGCCAAAGTATTCAAACTGAGGGATCTAGGTGAAATAATGTCACTATTAGGCGTGGAGGTGGATTACAACCACTCACAGAGAACACTGAAACTCACACAAAAGCAGTACATTGGAGAAATTCTCAAGAGATTCCATATGTCAGACTGCCGCCCTGTGACCACGCCGATGTCCCCAGGATTGAATCTAAATGCAACCATGGGACCATCAACGCCTGAGGAGATAGAAGAGATGCGAAGCCTACCTTATTTAAATGCAGTCGGAGCATTGAACTATTTGGCCATCGCGACCCGCCCCAATATTGCCTACGCCGTCGGATGCCTCGCACAGTTCAACTTGAATCTGGGCCCAGCTCACTGGGCAGCAGTGAAACATCTCCTCCATTATCTAAAAGGGACCACTGATTTAGCACTCACCTTTGCACCAAACAACTCTACCGAAGCGTTCCAGACATGGACGGACACTGATCATGGAGGAAATCCGGATAATGGACGGTCGACCTCAGGATTCCTCGCTAGAATTGGAACCGGAGCTGTCAGCTGGGCCAGCAAACTACAGAACATCGTTACCCTATCCACGACGGACGCCGAGTTCGTAGCAGCGGCATTAGCTGGAACCGAGATCGTGTGGCTGCGCACTTTATTGGATGAGCTCGGCTCGACGATAAATAAACCATCTCACCTCTGTATCGACAACCAGTCCGCTCTCTCTGTTGCCAAAAATCCAGAGTATCATGGACGAATGAAGCATCTCGACCTATGGTACTTCTGGCTGTGGGAAAAAGTCCCACATAAAATCATCCAAATGAATTACATACCCACAAAGGACATGCCGGCGGACCTATTAACAAAGGCCTTGCCTCGCGAGTCAGTGGAACAGCATCGCCGAGCCATGGGACTTTTCTAGGGTAGATTGCCTGCGTCAGGGGGGTGTGTTGCAGCAATGTTGTCACATAACGCGATCAACTGCTTAGTCAGATGTCGTGCTGTACAGTACCCTGAGTTCGGAGTGTAGAAGCCTCACTTACTTCTTCCTCCGAACTCAGGCAAGTAGCTAGTCCCCTAGTGTAGTAGACGAACTCACTTACTTCTTCCTCCGAACTCAGATCGGAGTAATATACTTGTACTGCGCTAACACCAGATTTGAATCAGACCGAGCCTAGCAATGCAGATGAAGCCTTAAATGATCCTATGTGGAAAGCATTGATGGATAAAGAGTACAAGGTGCTACTCGACAAAGGTGTATGGGAAGTGGTTAAACCACCTCCTGGGGCAAATATTGTCGGAAATAGATGGGTATTCCTCTGGAAACGCAATCCAGAAGGTGAACCCATTACACCTAGATCAAGGATGGTCGCCCAAGGCTTTACACAAAGTTTTGGAGTCGACTACAATGAAACCTATGCACCCGTTGCTCGGATGACTTCCTTATGGATTATATGTGCCATTCTGCCAGTGTCCTATTGTCATTGCGTAGGCATCAGTGCATATAGTGCAGGCCAATAGGTGATATCATTCATGTTCAGGTTTGGTTCCAACCCCTCAAACATCATCCACCCTCCAGTACCCATGCCACTGCCATCCTCTCCTGCCACTGGCGGGTGTGTGGGGAGATGGGGCAACGTAGGGAAGTGCCATGCCTGGGTGGTGTGGGAGGTGTTCTGCTGTTGGGGATGGAATGGGTGGAACAGGGATTCTGCAGGGAACATAGAATCTGCAGGGATCAGTGGAGGGCTGCAGGGATCGGTGTCTAGCTGTATCATCAGATTGAAAATAATTATGAAACCAATGTGAACCGATTTGAACTGTAGTTGCGGTCATCCATATGTGAACCGATGAAAGTGGTTGCAAAACTCGGATCCAGCATGATCAGACCGGGACCATGGTTTTCACCAACCTGAACCGCTGCGACCCCGGACCTGGGTCGATTGTCACTGGGGATGAAGGCGCAAGAGGGAGAGGTCTGCACAAAAAGATTCCGAATCAGCTGTATGGCAAAAAATTTTGGAACATTAATACCACCTGTAGCTACACACTGTAGGAAGAATAAGCGCTATATTTCAGTTCCGCTTGCACTACAGCTAAATTACAGTACCGACTTGTACTGAAATTTAGCCCCCAAAATATAATTTCAGAGGACTAAAAATCAGTACTATACAAGTACTGAAATTTAAGTACAGGACAAAATGCAAAGTCAAACAGTACCAATGACCAATGAATTATTTTTTCTACCTAATCATGATCAATCTCCGGGTCCACGAACACCGTCTTCGAAATTGCTGTTGACTATGCAGAGCGCTGCTTGTCCACCATGGCATGGATACGCGTCACTGCTTTTTTTTCCGTAAGTCTTTTGATTCTCCACTCTAACCTCCTTCCTTCCTCGACCCCATTGCAAGCGCATACATCTGCTGCCTTGGGCGGATCAACACGCCGGTGCTGAGACATGTATTTCCTCGCTCTCAACGAGTTACACTTTCGTCCTCATCTTGCTGCCTTTCTCATCTATTCTCATTCCTATTCTCCTCCTCATATTCTTCTTCTCCACCCCCACCTCAAGAAAGACCCTGTTGTTCGCCTTGAACATCATCATTGTCCTATTGGGTATGGTGGAAGGCGTCCTAAATACCACGTGCAGGTGCAGGCGTCCCATGTTCGCGAACGCATCAGCTGACAGCGACCAGAGCATCATAATTCTCCATCCCAAACATCCAGTGGACGACTCCCTCTTCCTTTCAAGCATCAGACTCACTCTTTACACACCCATTATCGTCGACTGCATTCTTATCCTCAGACTCAGCGCGGTCTACCCTGCTAGTGTCACACCGCGCACCTACAGAATCCCCATCCTGGCCGTTCCCCAACTCTGCACTATTGCCCGAGTCATCTGCGTGTCTTTGTTTTTATGCCAGTGGGCTATTGCTGGCCTTCAATCCAGCGCTTTGATGGTGAGCGATGTCGTCTGGCCCCAGAACCCTCTCATCATTGCAGATTGGTCCATCCAGCTCTTCGAGAACTTTTATTGCTCCACTCCCTCAGTCGTTTGCGGGGTCACAAAGTCTTCTCTTCTCGCATGTATTGTCAACGTGCATGTATTACGTCCTTCATGTGCGGTTCCACCTAATGTCCCCTCAGAATCTATTGCTGCCCATCTTCGTGCAGTGTTTTACATCGCTACATCTAATTTTTGCATCCCTGCATTTCTTGGCATCTTTCAGCTCACCTTTGTTCTGCACGATCGTGATGCCATGCATAGTGCGATGGTATTGATGGTAAACAATTATATCAGTATTATCGGAATCGGTTTTTGTACCCTTGTGAGTCCTTCTCCCCGTCTAACCATATTGTTATTCTAATTATCGCTCGTAGTGGTGTGCCAGCGACGTGTGGAAGGACACACATAACCACGGCTCTTCGTTTGGACCCAACTACCCCAAAGTGATCTTCTGGACTGAGCTCACCTCGGTTGATATCAGGATACTGGCAAAGAGTAAGAATGATCGTGATAGCATATGCGTATGTAATCTTCACTAACGCCGCCCCTCGTGACTTGCCTCCGGGTAGGCAATCGCCAGCGCGCCTGAATCGACTACGAAAGCCTATGTACGTATGTTTGTCTTTGAATAAGGTTTAGTGGATTAAATTGTTTTCTTTCTGGTCGGGTTTTTTGTGTTGTTTGGACTGATCTGTGTAGATGCTTGGCGGCATATCATGGTTCTCAGTACCGTGGGCATTCGCGAGCTGTCTTGGCCTGGCTGCCCGTGCATTGATTACCAACGTATATAGCAATCCTTCATCACATCATAGAGCGGAAAGTTGATAAAGAACTCATTGCTTATCTGACTGTTATGTTCAGCCACTATTCCCCACTTATCCCCAGCCGCTCTCCACATCCCAGGTATGCACTTTTGTGCATCTTTAGCTTACCGTCGACCTATTGACTTCATTCCGCAGACTAGTGCCGGACTGGCTGCACCGGCCGCTGCTGCTGTCCTGATGGGCAAAGGGGGCACAGTGGCAGTTCTCCTCGTCGTCTTGTACGTACCGTGGCCCACCATATCCCTTAGATATGCGTAAGATATGAGGCCTGATGGCTTCCACCCGATCCTCTGCAGCATGGCCGTCACGTCAGCTGCCAGCGCCGAGCTCATAGCTGTCTCCAGTATTTTGTAACGTTCTCTCTCCGTACGTACGTAAGGCTTTCCCGGACTGACTGAATTGCCTGCAGCTCCTACGAGTGAGCCTTACTCATCAAATCGGCCCTCGCGGTTCATTTACCCCTGGTTTGCATTTGATCAGTATATATCATACTTACTGGCGTAAGAATGCGTCCGGAAGGAAATTGTGCGTGTGTCTCATTATTTCATCGGGGGTTGGGCCGTTTGGATGGGAGCATGGGCAGTTATTGTCAGTAAGATCAATTCTGGAGTCTTATTCCCCTTGCTTACTGGCCCCTCCTTAGCTGGCACCGCCTTGCACCCGCCGTCATCCTTGTACCTCCTTAATATTTACCACAGATCCGCGCCTCACTGCTTTCGGTTTCAGTCTACGGTCCATCGCGAGACATCTATCACCCGCTTACTGGTACATCGCCTGATACATTATGATGCAGAATGTGTCTGGGGTGCTTCATGGCGGACACGGAGCTCGTAATTATGTTCGACTCTGGCAATACGCATACCCCGAGTTCTCGCTAGGCAATGATGTCTGTACTTAAAAAGTAGTTCTGAATGTACTTTTTATTAGTCCTAAACAAGCTAGAATTCAGCTCATTTTGAGCTAAAAAAACAGTGCAAAGTGGGACATTTTCACTACTAGAAATCAGTTCATGGTCAAAGGGGCCGAGAACGCTTCGGGAGCTAAAAATCAGTGCTCATTTTTAGCTGGATTTGTACTGAAACTCAAGTTCCGTTTCATCTGATTTTTAGGTGCCGGCGCTTTCTGCAGTGTACAGTAAGTACACTACAGAGATCACCGTGACGCCTGGTGGCGCCTCAGAGTCTCGTGACAGGCCAAAATGGCTCAGCTCAAAGGTCAGCAAATGGTCGTATACTACAGTACCAACATATTTACACCCTCTAGTACTCTATGAATTTGATAGCAACGAAACTTAAGGTACATGGCCTTTGGAATCACTCCATCTCAACGAGTTCTACGGCTCGGCGGATCACTTCGTCTAACGGCCACCGGCCCTTCCGGGGCCGATACTTCATGTGAAGTATCTCCCCAATCTCATCACACGCACGCAACACGGTGTCGCAGTCCTCCTTTGTATGTGAGGCGCTGACGCAGAAGCGTGCACGACCACTCACGATCGGCGTAGCAGGGTACGCCACGACGACGACGACAATGGGCGTCTTCCGCGCCAGCATGAAACGCGAAAAAAGCGTCATTTTGCCAGGGTTAAATAGCATGAGCGGGATAATGGGCGAGTCGACATGTCCGGAAGTGAAAAATCCGAGTTTGTTCAGTCCTCGTGAGAGGTAGCGCGCATTGAATGCAAGACGACGAAGGCGCAGCCGACCCTCTGACCCATCCCGCAAGTGCTGCGGGAGATTGAGCCAAGCAGGCATAAGCACCAAAGGCGCGGGACCCGGATGAACATGTACATCCTTTCGCATTAGGGCTGCAGAGGGAGACTCGGCGTTGGGCGAGCTGTCATCGAGTACGGAAGGAGAGACGCCCATGATAGAGCCCATTGATGAGATGATCTGCGTGAGTACGGCCGGTGAACTAGATTCGGTGTAGCAGCCAGCATGCGAGCGGGTGCGGAGACGCGAGATTACATCACGTGAGCCAGCGATGTATCCCCCTGACGCGCCAAATGATTTCGTAAAAGTGCCCATGAGAATGTCAATGGATCGAGGATCGATACCAAAGTAATCGGCTACTCCGCGTCCATGGGGACCAAGAGCGCCAATGGAGTGGGCCTCGTCAAGGTAAATGTAAAACTATAGTGCATGTCAGACTAAGTGTGACACAATTGATCAAATATGGATGGATACCTTGTACCTTGCCTTGAGCTGCATGATTGCCGGTAGGTCGACAAGTGTGCCTTCCATCGAGTAGAGTCCCTCGACGACAAGAACAATCTTCCGCCATGGTCTATGGGTTCTGGGCTGCCCCTGGCTGATGACCTCTCTCAAAAGAATTTCGAGCGAGTTCACATCGTTATGTTTAAAAGTGCGAACGTGTGCCCCGCTAATCCGAATACCAAAGCGAATTGACGCATGGTTGAGTTCATCTGAGATTACGAGGCAGCCCTTGCCAACCAGAGCAGGCAAAGTCGTCGAATTTGTCGCAAATCCCATAGAGGCAATAATGGCATCTTCGGTACCAACGAATCTGGCAACAAGCGCCTCCGCCTGTAAGTGCAGGTCTGTTGTGCCACACTCGAGACGAGCACCACCCGCTGACACGCCATACCTTCGCAGTCCTTCTTCAACTGCGTCAGCACACCCACCATGTGCCTGTGCAAATCCAAGATAGTTGTACGACGAAATGTTGAGCGCACGGATGCTGGTACCCGTGAGGTGAAGCGTGGTGTTGTTGTTCGAAGACGTGCGTTCAAGCACAGTGACAGTACGTCCAGGCACTCCTGTGATAGGACGGGAAAAGCAATCGTCCATGCGGGCCTTGAGGCGTCGCGAGTAAAACGAATCAAAGTCCGAGTTGAACGCTGCGTAACCCTGAGACAAGAGAGGTCAACGCCTCATTCATGTGTAGAGACACGGCCTTACTCACATTGCTGGGAATTAAATGCCGGTAGGCTTCTGGGCAGAACCGCTTGCCAACGAAATCTCTCATGTGGCCGAGGATGATCACAAGGATATATGTCAAGTACGTTGTGATGACAATGTAATGGGGAGGCTGCTCCTCGACGTGGGGTATGTGAGCCGTGCCCGCCTTGTATGCTGAGGTGTATCTGTACGCCTCATTGAGACAATGACCGAACTCAAAGTGCTCCGTAGTGGGTAGCTGCTCAGAAGCGGGGGCGTGGGGTGGGTTGTCGAATTCATCATCGACGTCGTCCGAATCATCAGTCGTAGTCGTCCCGTTCTCTGAGAGAGAAGAACGTAAGGACAAGGCAGACTCAGATGGATCGTTATCAGGTACACCCTCGCCAGCCGAATCATCAGTCGTAGTCGTCCCGTCCTCTGAGAGAGAAGAACGTAAGGACAAGGCAGTCTCAGATGGATCGTTATCAGGTCCACCCTCGCCAGCACGACCCTCGTGTTCTGCATGAATACAAGTGGTGATGCAGGAAGTAACACTGCGCATTGGACGACTGAGGACAGAGAAGACGGGGAGGTTTTCGGATGCTGGAGAGGGGAGAGGAGAAGCTGGGTTGCGCCTGTATTGAGTGCATTGAGTGCGACACTTAAGATAAAATCCGTGTACTGTTACCTGACAGAAAGAAGACATTGAGCGGCTGGACCCTAACATGCGTCAGTGTGCGTCAAGGGACCTGTTTGCACTCCGACTACATCGTACAGAATCACAAGGAAGAAAATTCGGAGCCGAGGAGTACACCTTTGCCAGAAATATCCTTGCGAACGTAAATTTGTAAGTGTCTCTGCCAGACCTGCAGACCATTATGCAGGGCAGCTTGGTATTTCAGAAGCGGAAGAGACCTGAGATGGCATTCCAACATCACCTTGCATCAACCTGAGTGACATGTACAATGCTGACCAAAAATTAAGACCGTCCGGAGCGGCGTCAAGAGGGTACAATATAGCTAATTCTGGTGCAGTAGGATCATTCAAGGTTTCTACGTGGAGGTAAGTACTTACCACTGATCTTCGGATGTGGCGCGCATTTGTTAGAGGCACGCAAGGCACGTATGGCTTGATGATGTTTCCGTTTCATAGACTTGATAACCAAAAACTCACCGGCCGGTAAGAACCGGAACCCCGTGTATTATGGCGTCACCAGCGTGACGTTTTTGTTTGAATCTCACATTGTATCGATCCATTCCAGGCGGTTCCAGCTGGAGAGTCCGTGCGGGAGAGCGGCGCTCCGTGCGGGACGAGAACGAAGTAGAATAATGCTGTAATGAGTGCTGGATTGCACGATATGCCCAAATATGCGAGATATGACTATCCCGTGGGTTCTCACCGGGGGGATCCAGCGGGCCGACAGACTGGTGCCTGGGGGCTCCCGTACCATAATAAGTATCCCTGATTCATACCTACATGTCCCAGCCGTATAGCACGTTACTGGACTGGAAGGGTGTTAATGACGCGCTCGGGAATGATTCAGAGTCCGAAACTTAGCGCCGCGTGCCATGTTTGCACACGGGGCGGCGGGACGCGTCCCACGCACGCGTCAACCCCTTTAATGAGAGAAATGTGAGAAGAGAATCATTGAAGCGCTTCATAATGCTCAGCTTATGACCTCCATCAGAGAGGAGAATCTTCGGCACTTGTCCTTGAGGCGCTTCATAATTCTCAGTTTATGGCCGACGACTGGAATTACACAGGATCGTAAAAATTAGTACAACAGTATCTCTACACAACCAAGAGTAACAGACTAAGTTACATAGCGCGCATCAGAAAACCGGTACGTCATTACCAAGGGCAGGGAGTGGAGGGGGTGATCGGAGGTTGGAGGTAGAGACAGCGATGGAAATTGCAGACGTAGGCAAGCGCGAGATCATGGACATGCGGTTGCTTCTAGGTATACATCGAAAGGGTCAACGAAAACAACAAAGATTGGCGGTATTTGGCGGCTATGCGTAGGAGAACAGATGCCACAGGCATCAGCGGGTGAGGAGGGACTAGTCGATCCGAGGGCCGTCCTCAGCGTCTAAAGGTGGTCCGAGCGGAGGATTCAAGCACGATGGTGAAGGACGGTAAAATGAATACCTAAGAAGAGCGGGGGCGGGATGCCATCGAGGATACAAGAAGAGAGAAGCACACCTACTTGAATATAATGCAGTCTCGGATACCGAAAACCAAAAGATAAGGAATAAGTGGAAAGACCTTGAATAAGACAACCATGATAATACCCTGAGGATAGTTTGGAGATCAGGCCAGAAATAGAAACCCGTATGAGAAAACAAGGGTCTGCCGACGCGGCAACGAGTGCCTGTGCCTGCCGCTTTCCCACGATTGTTGGTGAGCCTTGGAGAGGAGATCAGATTTTGTCAGCAGTACGCAGATCGGCGCAGGAGGCAATGAATGGAGCAGGTCAGGACAACCGGAATGGCTTCCATTTCGATGCACGAGTGCGACACTGGCACAGATCAAATTCAATATGGATCGCGAGAAGATACCGTACTCTACCCCCAAAACGATGTCATCTGGTAGGGTCGTTGTTGACTTCCGATCTTCACCTGGAGAAGCGTAGGGTAGAATTACCAAGCGACGATGAATATATCCCAGTAAACTCTGATACGCGGGAACCGGACACCGAGCTGGAGGATGAGTATATTGGGGCCAAGTTGGTTCAATCCATCAAGAAGATCTGTTGGGTGATGTTTATATCGCAGACGAAGGGGAAGGGAGTATGGATTATACCTCCTCTGAAACGGCCAATTCGCTATCTGGAAGACAGCAGAAGCGGGGAAAGGCCACAGTTTTGAGGAGAGCAACAATGAACGCGTCCCCGTGTGCAAATATGGCACGCGACGCTTACATTTTTTGCCAGTCGCCCTATGAGCCCCTTCGGCGTTATGTCAGACTGATATCCCCTCATGTCAGTGTGTCCAACAACATTCACATTGTTCTGCACCCTTGGTTTGCTGCCACCTGCCCTTTCCATGAATATAATTGGACACACTCAAGGATAGAACCAACAACCCTTAGAAGACAACTGACTACGTACCTGTCGCGTGTGATCACTAAGTGATCACTATGATAGTACAAGAAGCATCTGAATATGCAAAGCACAGCTGTCATACGCACTGCTAGCTGTCAATGTGAACATGATACCACTGACGAGCTATGGGACGACAATCTGGAACTCACAAAGACCTTGCCGAAATACAACGACACAGCCGTGCTGACGTTCGGACATACGCCCGCTGATAGTCAGAAGTCCACATTACCAACCACTGACAGGACCCTCTGCGAACGGGAGGATACAATAAGCAACAACGTGGCGAAAATGATTCAAGTATGGACGGTGAGTCAGATAAGGCACGCACCATGAATCCGATTCTAGTCGTCCCATTAGGCAGAGGATTCGGTTTGCTGGAAAGCCAGCTTTTTGATGCTCCACCGGGTAAAAGTGGAGCAAAACATAGCCCAAAATTTACCAATGCGTCTGCGCCAGTGCTTTTCAACCTTGTGTGCTTTCACAGCCATAACGTAAGCCGTTGTTAGCTTCTGAACTTCGGCACCTTCTGAAAACGAATGCTCTCTAATACGAGACCCTGCAACTCTTCTCACCTCAATGATAACAATTGCAGCAAGGAAGTGCCACTTAGCCCAAGGGGTCATGCTACAGCAAAACGTGCAACTGGCCTACTGGCTTTCCGCATAGATACATTCCCAAATCCCATGGAACGACTGTCAATGAACGGGAAAGTCAATTGAATTACCGATGCTCCAAAGATCGTTGCCATGCAGGACCCACCGGGTGTCGAACTGTGGGTAAAGGTAGTACGTATGCGCACATGGTCAAGCGATATGTAAGGCTGCACGAAAGTATTTGGCGGCGGCTAGGCTGAAGATTGGCAGTGGCAGGAAGAACTTGCCCGCTCAGACATAATAAATAGTAAACTTTGACAAAACATCAGCACGCTCCAGGATGGCGATGACAGCCTGCCCTGCCAATGCACAAGGTTAACATATCAACGTTACCGTATGCAATGATGATCCAACCTTCGGGCAAGTTGGGCTCGGGGTGACCGTACATCACAACCACCGCGGCGGAGCAATCAAAACAGCAATTCGAGCTTGTCTCCACAATAGAATCAGCAGTAAATCATGTGAGTCGCGTCCGGAGATTATCGCCATACTGGAATGCTCAAATTAGCGACAGCTGCTTATGTAAGCCACTTCAGTTGGTCATGGCAAGCTTGGTGGCCATCCTCGACCTCAAGGGCAAACCCTTGATCCAACGCTCTTACCGTGATGATGTCCCACCATCATACATTGAACGTTTCTTGCCCCTTGTTCTCGAGATCGAGGAAGATGGACAACAAGTTACACCGTGCTTCACAAGCCAGGGCATAAATTACATCCACATCCGCCATAGTAATCTCTACCGTGAGTGCACGTTTTATAATATCTCTTCCTGTGTTTACTTATTCGTGTAGTTCTCGCACTATCAAAACGCAACAGCAATGCCGCCGAGATTATCCTGTACCTTCACCGTTTGACCCAGGTATTGATTGAGTATTTCAAGGAGCTTGAAGAAGAATCCATTAGAGACAACTTTGTCATCATATACGAGCTCCTGGACGAGATGATGGATTTTGGTTTCCCACAAACAACAGAGAGCAAGATCTTGCAAGAGTACGTGGCCGCTCCATTCAAATGGGCGATTGCTCACCGCAGTGTTCAGGTACATTACCCAAGAGTCACATAAACTTGAGATACAGGTGCGACCTCCCCCAACAGTTACAAATGCTGTGTCGTGGCGGTCAGAAGGGATTCGGTATCGGAAGAACGAAGTGTTCTTGGATGTCATTGAGAGTGTCAATCTTTTGGTGAGTAATTGACTATGCTTGATGTATCGTCCATGTCAATGTTCATGTACCGATAGGTCAATGCGAATGGAGCCGTCATTCGTTCGGAGATTCTTGGGGCGGTGAAGATGAAGTGTTACCTATCTGGCATGCCCGAGCTTCGGCTAGGGTTAAATGACAAGGTCATGTTCGAGAGCACCGGTAGAAGTGTGTCAGATTTGCGCGCAGTCGACAGGTGCACTTGCTTACACTCAAAACGTCCCAGCTGCACGTGGAAAGGCAATCGAAATGGAAGATGTCAAGTTCCATCAATGCGTACGCCTGTCGCGGTTCGAGAATGACCGTACGATCTCATTCATTCCGCCGGACGGTGAATTTGAACTCATGTCATATCGGCTGTCAACACCTGTGAAACCTTTGATCTGGGTTGAGGCTGCTGTGGAAAGTCACAAGGGATCGAGGGTGGAATACATGGTCAAATGCAAAGCCCAATTCAAGCGTAGGAGCACTGCCAATAATGTTGAGATCTATGTTCCAGTGCCAGATGATGCGGATAGTCCCAAGTTCCGGGTGAGCATGTCCTTGTTATAAATTTTTTCGTTTACGACAGTTTGGTCTCCTAACACCATCGAAGGCGTCAACAGGAACTGTACAATATGCGCCAGACAAGTCTGCGTTTGTCTGGAAAATCAAGCAACTCGGGGGAAGTCGCGAGTTTCTTATGCGTGCGCACTTCGGCCTACCTAGTGTTAAGGGTGGTGCGTCTCGCTCCCTTCCTGATCCGTATGTAACCGCGCCCACCCATTCATTTTGTGCCAGCAGACGAGACAGAGACTGCAAAGCGGGCGCCAATCACAGTCAAATTCGAGATTCCGTATTTTACGGTTTCAGGTATTCAGGTGCGATACTTGAAGATTGTAGAAAAGAGTGGGTACCAGGCGCTTCCATGGGTGAGGTGAGTTGCTGGAGCCATATTCTATTCGTCTCGCGCCCTAACTCTGAATTAGATATATTACACAACACGGAGACGACTACAGGTATGTTTTTCGTTTATTTTGGGATTCCCGCTCACTTGACATGGCGATAACGCAGCCTCCGGACGGCGCAAGAGAAGGGAAGTGCCCCAATAGTACCTATGTAGAGTTTTCACTCTTCTATATATCCGTGGTTTCCATTTGTAATCTGGAAGAGTGCTTTGTGCCCAGTTACGGTGATCAAGGGCGGGCGTCTATTTACTTGACGACATTCCTTTCCGAACACCCATCGTCGTTCAAACCTTCGGTTTCATGGATTCCACGATTAATGTCTCTCTGTCCAATCCATCCTCATTTCTTTACTGGGATTATCATGTGTGTAAGTAAGGACATGCGTGCATTGTCTGCATTCTGCCAACCACAAGCTCAGGTCTTCAAGATATATTTATCCAGAACAATATTTTTTGGAACATATGAACAGTCTCGTCTGAAGTTACTACGACGTCCAACAATGCAAAAAAAAAAGTGTTGGTATTTACATTACCATCCGATTACCCAAGCAAAAAGGCTTCTTGTTTTCCCCCGTAGTCCGAGATTTCCTTGTTGCCTGAGCAAAGGGGTATGTTCTCCCGCATCAACACCCTCCACCTCTTGTTCCAAGAAATCCGGGTCTCCGTTTGTAACAGTCACAGTTGGAACGTCGGGACCAATCTTATTCCCAAAATCATCTATGCGAAGCCGTGCTTGGCGGGCTTTCCAGAGGAGGCACATAACAAGAAGCGAGCCTTGCATCAGGCCTGCTGTGGCGTATGTAATCCAACCTATATAGTCGCTCAGGTTTCAAAAACAATATGAAAGTCATGTCACGTACTTGTCCAATTCGTTCCTGGCCTGTGTACGTGTTCAGCACTCATGGCATAAACAATTTGAAGCCATCTTACCTTAAAGCGATACTAAGAACCATTAGTACAGCCCCGGGGGTTTGGATACACATCATGGGGATGCTAATGGCACCAACGCGTTTCATGCGGTACGTTTTGATGAGCTGAGGAAGATACTGTATAACTGCGAGGCCAGCAGACGTAACGCCTAGAAAGGTTGCCCAAATTTGGATCTGTCGTGGTGGAGAGTGGTAAATGAGCAAGAAGAGGGTGACGAAGGTCTCAAAGGCACTAGGTGTGAAAGCGGGGGGATAGGAATGAAAGGGTTATGTCAGTGTTACAGACAGGTGGGAAAGCAACACAGTGTACATATGGATGGCAACTACCCAGGCGAGGGTGACTGCCAATCGCCAGTCGTCGCTCTGAATATTACTCCGCGAGGGTGGAAGAAGTGGCTGGGTGGGATCGGCGGGCTGTTGTGGAAGGTCCACGTACTTGAGATGAGGAGGAAAGTAGATGAGGAAAAGTACGAGTCTACGGGCAACGTCAGAAGGCGACATATCGCAAAAAGGTTAAAGGTTTACATTAGAGTGAAAAGAGCCCATTGTAACGAAACCTGTATCACACCGCCGAGGGACTCTAGGCAATAGCCTGGGCCCTGAATAGTCGATCAACGTGAGTACTGCACGAGATAGGCACTACTCACTACAGAAGAACAGCACATGATTACATTCCACTGCAGCATGATACTGGAAATAAACCCGTATCTTAATATGCGATCTTAAGGGTATGATGCGTGGCGTACACGTTTAACATCCCAGATGCGGCAGATGTGCTACCCAGCAGAAGGTACCATGGACTGAACCCTTCGGAGGTGTTTTTTGAAATAATTCGGTAGTGCTACACGCTTCCTGGCGTCACCGGTCAGTCGATTACACGCAAGTGAGGAGGCGTACTTGAGGAAGGTATGAAAGAATTAGACCAACACAAAGACCAGTCGTAAGAACAGCTCCAAACGCGTTGTGGTGCTGAAATAACATAAATATTAAAGAGTGCAACAAGGCTGTATGGAAAGACATACAGGCTCACACTTGCCTGACATGTTGCACTTGCACGACCTAATAATGTCAGCATTTCGGTCCCCGACATGCCTTTCGTGTCTGGCTTTACCCCTAGTGTCCCTGAAAAATGGTTTTTGTGTCGAGTCCACATCACGTTTCGGCAGCACATCAGTGTCGGCCCTCCACCAGGTTTCTGTCCTTTGTAAATTGTAATACATTTTCGGCGGTGCTACTATTCTATTTCTGTCCCTGTGCAACTCTAATTATGTCACGCTGCGGATGAGTTACTGTCACGCCGCCATGGCATTTCAGTCCCGAGTTTTAGCTGCTGCCCAGCCGCTGCGTCGAATTCTATATATGCGTGCTCGTTATCATCCGTAAAACCAGGAGGGTTCAGGATAATTGTCAGATCCTAGGTAGGTGACCTGGTTGGCGAGTAGATTAGCTATTTCTCAAAACTTGGATCACAGGACAGACGCGCGATGTCGGCGACCGAAAATGAAATAACATTATTCATTTAGCGTTGCAGACATCACGTGACATGGCGTTGAGAAAGACTATTTGATCTGCGAGATGGCGACTAGTACCTCTCAACCCGCCCAGCAAACGCAGAACGACCCTCTGTACGAGTTTTCCGTCTACCCATTCTCAACAGACCCCGTTTTCCAAGTTTGGCATATCTTTTCTTCTGTCTTTGAAAGGAATTTTTACATGATCGGCATAGGCGGGTCTGCGAAGTATCGTCTCTTCAACGCCTGGAGAATCGTCCGACGAACTAGAGAACATCATTGGGCAGGCAAAAGTATTTTACTTTGCCAGGTACGCATACGCCATTCCGCTGCGATAAAGCCTGGCCGAACGTTGCGCGGCGACAGAACGACGGGGTACCAGGTAACCTGGAAGAACTACCTTGAATGGCGGAAGTCACACCCTTCCCCAGGCCCTGACAACCAAGCGATTTCTGCTGGAGCGGGATCGGAGGCATGTGGCACAGCCTCCCCAGGAGAAGAGGGGGGAAAATCAGCACAGCTGACATTCCAACAGATCACGGACCTTATCAACACGGGCCAGACACACCTAATTCCCAACAATAACTTGATTCCAGAGGCCTTGCATGTCAGAGTGCTATGTACCGTCAGTCCCTCGCAGTGCTGATAATGCCGTCCAGGGCGATCCTCCTAGCGAGTCGACAAATCCCACAAGGAGGAAGCCGTGGGAGCAAGCGCAGCCAGACGAAGTACAGTATCATGATGGTGGCGCATCACGCCACAAATAGGTCAGCCCTGCGGGATTAACAGTGCCATGGCAAGACATAATGAGGTATATTTCAATGAGGGATGTGTGGATACAGACAGACCAGAATGGCACGACCTTACCGAAGGGCCCGGGCTAGCTAGTATTTACTGTAGTTGCATCTAATAGACGATCTGGGAAAAGAAGTCCGACATCATCACGACCCTCAGTCTCGGTATCGTCGCAGCTAGCATTGCATGGCCCCTGCCATCAATTAGGCCCTTTCTTTCTCAACCAGAGGTCACCAAAGCCAGCATCCAGTTCGCGTTGCGGCAACCGAGAGCCAAAGGAGCTGGCAAGCGACCGATCGCGCTGGATTTCTCCATTGACTCTCGTCGTTGAAGCAGATTATTACCCCAACCTAGCGTCGGGGTGGACACAGGCGGTCCCTTCCCTTCTCAACCAGTCCACTCTTTATCGTTTAAGTTTATCTTGATGTGGCTAGGGATTGCGGCTGGACTCTCCCTGCTCACATGCTCGCTTGCACGTCCAATCCATGCCCGCGACGTCTCCCTCAACGACCAGCAGCTCATCTACAAGGGCGTAGGGTGGCAGGTTGGAGCCGGTCCACAAGCATGCCGCAATATCAGCCAGACCGTACATACCACGAGCACCACAGGGAACTTTGTTACTTTCAACTTCATAGGTTTATATCGCTCACAAATGGTCATATACATTCATACTAACCAGGCTTCCAGGAACTGGGTTGACCGTCCATGGCCCTCTCACCACTCGCTCGACCCCCATGGCTGTTATCCTCGACGGAGATGTCATGCCAGCGACACCTCCCGTGATTGGGCCCGACGGTTGCGGAATACTCTTTACAGATGGCAATATCGCAAACGGTTCGCAAGAACATACGTTCACTATGATCTTCGCTGCAAATTCAGGGTCCGTGCTTCTCAGTATCAGCGGTATCACGTACGTCCTTCCTCCATCCTTAACAAGGGCCTGGTATCGGGTGAGCTCTTTGTTCGGCATCTGCACGTCACTATCCCAGACAATGGTGAGAGTAGTTTGTCAACGCACTAGTGCCCTTCTGGGATTGCTTCTGCGAGACGCTACATGTCCCAGTTGAGATAGACGATTGGAGATGCTGAACAGGCGGCCATCTGACATCAAAGCATGCGCTTGTTTTTCATTGTCGATAGAAACAAGAATCGTCTCATCTATTTAACACAGTGTGAAAACTCCCGATGTGGTGCCAGACACAGCTTCCATGTCACTCATAAACAAACCACCTTCTTCCACACTTCTACCGTCCTCCAGCTCGACATCCACCACGAGCACAACAGCCGCACCTTCCAATACAGCTCCCACAGTAGTCATGAACAGTGCTGCCGCCAGCGGAGCTACTCCGCCTACCACATCCCCGACGGCAGCTGCTGCGTCAACATCTTCATCCCCGACGGCAGCTGCTGTGTCAACATCTTCATTCGATACCGCCCCATCCATGACGGTCATTATATTCGGCGTAATAATTGGCGCAATCGTCGGTATGCTTACCCTCCTAGGTCTTTTCATTTTTCTTCGGCGTCGCATCACGCGCAATTCTGCACGGAAAATGGACCAGGTGACTTCTTTCGATCGAGGCGGTCGAGATTCAGAGGAGGGGAACGGAAAGATTCAGGAGGAGACTGGGTTGGCTGCGCTGTGGAGTACGAAAAAAGAAGACTGGCGCCAGCATGTTTCGAAATCCGATCTACAGAAAGCCCAGAGGTTGAACTTGTGGGCTGTCTCCCTGGTATACTTAGTTGATGTATGTCTAACACGAGCTTTTAGGAACGTTTCATATGCCTCCCCAGCTGGCGCCATTCCTGTATCTATCATGCCTGCATCAAGGTCCGCGCTTTCTCCTGATAGTTATCCAAAGCAATTAACATGTTTCCTTCAGAACGCCCCCACATCAGCCAGTCGTAGCAGTATACTCAAGTGGTACACAACCCACTACTACAAGCGTATACCCCATCCCCCTCGAGGCTGCGCACCACGGTCGCAGTCCAGAACCAGACATCGAGAACGACGACCAGTCTCCACAACAGCGACCTGTAGTCCAGCACACTCTGCGCCAGCCACCCCCACCTATTCGTATCCCCGGCAATTCACCTGTACCTCCCCCTAAGGAGTTCCCTGTAGTCCAGAACACTCTGCGCCAGCCACCCCCACCTATTCGTATCCCCGGCAATCCACCTGTACCTCCCCCTAAGGAGTTCCCTGTAGTCCAGAACACTCTGCGCCAGCCACCCCCACCTATTCGTATCCCCGGCAATCCACCTGTACCTCCTCCTAAGGAGTCCTCTGCATTGCACTGGCACACTCCTCCGGGGCTGAAGACCGCTACGACTTACAACACCGTGTCCGGATATTCAGCTGCTGCCACAGTTGGGGGTACTCCCGCTCCCGAGGGACCTCAATTCCGTGTGATCAATCGGTCGGAGAGCACACTACGGAGCACGCCATCAAGTTTTGTTTAAGGCTGAGCCCTATAGACTATCCTTTTTTATATCAGTTATTTCTTTCGTGTTTAGGGTGAACTTTTGTGACCATCATTGTACACATGTGCGCTGGCTCTGTTTTTTTACCTCCTTTTCTTGCAGGTCGTACTGGTTATATCACGTGATTTTATCCGTTTCGACACGTGATTTTATATTACTGTTGAGGTCACGCATAAGTACCTTGAAAAACTCTTGTCCATCGAACCCTTCTTCATGATACGTGCACGAGGTTACTGTGGACCATCGTATGCCCGCTTACTTCATACGACCCCTTTCAAACGACAGCGAACCTCATTCGATCCAGTTAGTGTGGACCGTGTTGAGGATGAAGTCGATGTATGTATTGTTGGCGCAGGGCCAGCAGGGCTTAGTGCAGCAATCCGACTAAAACAGCTCGAGAGGGAAAGAGGACGGGATGTCAGAGTTGTCGTGCTCGAAAAGGGCGCCGAAGTAGGTGGGCACTTCCCCTGTACCAGCCATGCGGGGTTTCTATTTCTAAATTACAATAAGGCTCGCACATCCTTTCTGGAGCAGTAATTGAACCTCGAGCACTTAACGAGCTCCTCCCTGAATGGAACGCCATACCTGGTCATCCTCTGACACAGCCAGCATCTTCTTCGAGCATGCGCTTTCTTACCTCCAAGTCGTCTATCCGTATGCCCCATCCTCCGCAGATGTCTAACAAGGGCAATTACATCCTCTCTCTGTCCCAGTTCACAGCTTGGCTAGGCGGCATCGCTGATGAAATGGGTGTCGAGGTTTACCCCGGCTTCGCTGGGGCAGGTCTCGTGTATGGCGACCAGGGAGAGGTACGTGGTGTTACTACCAACGAGGTAGGTCTGGACAGGCAAGGTCGGATGAAGGACAACTTCGAGGCAGGCATGCGCTTCCTCGCCAAAGTCACCTTACTTGCTGAAGGCGCGCACGGATCGCTGTCCAAGTCCGTCATAAACCGGTTCGATCTGAGGCGCAATGCGGATCCTCAGACGTATGGAATGGGCATCAAGGAGGTTTGGCGTGTCGATCAAAGCCAGTACCGACCCGGTGAGGTCGTGCATACCATGGGGTGGCCTTTAGATTGGAAAACATATGGTGGTGGCTGGGTTTATCATATGGCAGATCGCATGGTCAGTCTCGGACTTGTCGTTGGACTTGACTACGCAAATCCATACTTGAGCCCATACCGGGAGCTCCAGGTACGTAATAAAGTGGCCCAACTGAACTTGACTTGAGCTTTACTTTCAGCGTATGAAGCACCACCCTTACTTCGCCAAGCTCTTGGCCAATGGCGAGCGAATCGCATACGGCGGTCGTACCCTTAACGAGGGTGGGCTCCAATCGATTCCAAAATTGCACTTCCCCGGGGGCGCTCTCATTGGGTGCTCCGCTGGGTTTGTGAACGTGCCCAAGATCAAGGGTACTCACAATGCGATGAAGAGTGGCATGGTCGCTGCAGAGGCGGCCTTCGGTGCTCTAGAAGGTTCATCAGACATGAGTGTCTATGAAGAAAGCCTGAAGAAGAGTTGGGTATGGGACGAATTACGAGAGGTCAGGAATTTGCGTCCCAGCTTCAATACCCCGTTAGGTATATGGGGTGGAATAGCATATTCGGGTCTGGATTCGCTTATTTTGAAAGGACGTGTGCCTTGGACGTTCAGAAGCAAAACCTCTGATTCTGCACATACAAAGCGTGCTAGGTATGTGAATCGCAGCGCCATAAATAGCCAGTGCTGAAGCGTGATATCAGCGAATGTACACCAATTGTCTATCCGCCACCTCAACCACCGTTGTCCACTGATATCTTGACCTCTCTCACTCTCACCGCAACCAACCATGCAGAGGACCAACCTGTTCATCTGCGCCTGCCGCCAGGCCTTGACGCGCACCGAGCACACGTGCAGAAAAACGTTGGCGAATACGCGGGTTTACTTGGTCGAGCGTGTCCTGCGGCTGTATATGAGTATGTCGACGCGAGTGAAAAGGATAAGGATGCATGGGAGGGCAAGAAACTCGTCATCAATTCTCAGGTGCGTATGATCTGACTGGCAGATTCTGTTTATGACATATCGCCACAGAATTGTATACACTGTAAGTTGTGCGATATCAAAGTACCAACACAAGACATCACATGGACAGTACCAGAAGGAGGGGGTGGCCCAAAATACAGTATGTAGCCTATTAAGAATAGCGTCTCGCTGTCGGGACTAATGTGTGATCCCCCTTTCTTTCGTCGCAGATGTGACATAGTTGGAAACACCCATGGATGAAACTTGGTTTTTATACATAACTACTATCGCTCCTGATTAACCTTGCGTATATAAGCGAGCTCGCAACACTGGCGAAGCAGGCTTATAAAAGTATCCAAACTTTCATGTACTATTTGGTGTCGGGACTTCACGCTGTGAACGAGGTGGCAGCCCAGCTCGCTGTGTTAGACCAGTCGACAGTGGCAACTATCGGTACGAGACACCTTCCAGATACTTCTGATCTTTCTCCGTGTCCTAAGCACCATAGTTCTTTCAGTCCAACGCGTTGCACGTAGTCTCTCAACCGATGATAATTTAATCCAACGGCGTGAGGACCATGTGAGTCGTCAGACAATGTAAATCGCCCCCCAAACTTGATAATGCACTTCGGAGACTTTGTTAAGATCCGACTACAATACAATGTAATGTGAGCTTACCTGAATAACGTCACTTCCAGGATACGCATCATCCCAGCCCTTTCGAAACGCAGCGGCATTGAGCTCGAACAGTGCACCATATTCAATAGCATAGCGCACATTGCGTTCTATTTTTCCCCATACAAGAGGATAATCTTGAAACCTCAGTGCAGGACGGTATAATCGACAGAGGTCAAAATGACCGATGACCTCAGGGTGGAAGCGTCGCATAAGGTCGTATTGCTTGTCAAAGTAGAAAACAAAGAGACGTTCCACAGCCTGAGAATGGTCGGAGGTTTGTGGGTTTGTGAAACTATCCACAGCGTGCTCGAAGGTGGGCAGATCAAAATCGATAGGAATACTGTTCGCATGATGGACAGAGCCAACAAGATACTCTATGCGATTTCCATGCCTCCCTAGCACTCGTTCCAGGCCGACCATGTCGGCGTCCGTGATGAATTCAGTTTCGAGTCCTACCAACAGCATGATACGGTCGGCGTGGAGCTCCTTTAACCTATGGGCTTCTTGGATAAACGCGTCAAACGTTTCGCTTAAGTGTTCCAGAGAGATATCTTTCTTCACACAAGGCAGACATGCATATTGATGATGTTCTGAAAGCCTAAAGGCAACATACCTCCTCTGGATATAAATCATCCATCCGATAGCGCGGGACATGTTCAGTAAGTCCATACACGATGAAACCTTTTCGAATGGCTTCTCTGACCACGTCCTGGAGTGTTCCGGATGCGTGTTTGCAAAACTGACCAGAATGCGAATGGTGACTGAACATGGACGTGCTTTATACGTCCGAGATTACGTGGTTTGCACACATCTACTATTATGATTCCGCTGTGCCCAAGAAAATATCTATTGCTAAATTAAGAATTTTTACTCTAAGACTTTTGATAATTCTGATTCTGACAACCGCAATTCCATTACTGTAGGCCGTTTCGCACCTGGACCTGTACTGATGCCTCCACGATTTCCAACATCGCTTCTTGATTTATCATGGGATGTGTGGGTATAAATTTACTTGAATGTAACATAGATACTGTGATGTTACTGCAAGCACATCTAGAGGTGTCGTGAATCAAGTTGTTCATTGAAAATCCAATAGTATCGTACGCGGGAACAGTGCCCAGGACCGGTTTTGCGAGCTTCATTAATGCATGCGCATTGGTGGGTCTCCCGTCGTAGTATTCCACGCAGTTCCTGACGGGACCTCCCAGTCACCATAGCACCCCCAGTCCCAATCCGTTTCCCGCGAGATCTGTTTCTGTGCCTCCACGAAAGTACTCACGGAACACATCCCATCTTTGTGTTCCGGACATCCCTTGATGCCTGTGAGTGGCGTCACCCCATCATTTATGATTATGCGGATCTGGGGGTCAGGCACCGAGGAACATGCGAGTACTGCCCCGTGCATAAGTAAAGATCACGAGTAGAAGCATATGTAACCAATCTTACGTTGGAATTGTATGTTTGTTGCGAAAGATGCTAGCTGGGAAGAGACAAATGAGCGATTTGGAGGTATGTGGTCTGCGGGCAGTGGACCGGATGCTGCGAAGTTGGAAAGATTCAAGGCAGTGATGATATTTAAGACTACAACCTCGTGCGTCGCATCAACATACAAACTGTCGTTGAGTGGGAAAGTGATGGGATTGTCATTTAGCGTCCCGTTGGTTGTTGTATTATGCGTCGCGATAGGTGTGTGTGTCAGTCTCGCAATAAGTTCATTGATATAACCGATTCCTTGCACACGGGCAACAGGAGAGCCGAACGCAGAATCATACCTGTATTTCACAACTTGTCAGCTAGAGATCACGCCTCCTGGAATCGGGGAGCACCAGAAATATAAGTCCAATCTGAGCTGTGACTTTAGCTGACAGGCGAACTGACAGAGGGGTAACGCACGCGTATTCGAAGCCTTCCCACTCTTCCTCCGTAAAAAGCTCACAGAACTTTGAGTATCCGAGTGCAACCGTCTAATCACGATGTAACGATCAGACAAATAGCAACCCCCTCAAAAATACCATTGGCATTACCTCATATGCGCAAAGCTAAATTGTACTGTTATTCTATGTACGGAGCGGATATGGTAGGATTAGGTACCTGTTGGAGAATATAAACATCTTCGGATGACAACTCGTATCCGTCGAGCTGCTGTTGCAATCTCTGTCGGGCACCCGTGAGATAGATCTCCGTCCATTGCTTGAGGTACACTAGGGCTCTGTCGCTTTTTGAGGCCATTCGTGCGTTTGGACAACTGGATATGTAACACATTACCAAACATAATACTTCAGAGGTGAGGGAAGTCTTACGTGTAGTACGGCGCCAGAGTGTTGTTAAACTAGACACAAAAGTACATGTCAGCTAGACATTATCCCAGCGGATATCCGATAGACAGTTACGCCAGACGATTCAATAGTAATGCTCTGTTGATATTGACCTTCAATTGGCCATCCAAAGAATCCCAGGGCGAAGTTCATTGCAGACGCGAGCATGCGGTCCCTTAAAAGACACAATCATGGATAGCCAAGCCTCAAGTCTCATCTACGCACTGAGATTCC
Source organism: Gautieria morchelliformis (assembly GCA_015179125.1). Taxonomy (NCBI): domain Eukaryota; kingdom Fungi; phylum Basidiomycota; class Agaricomycetes; order Gomphales; family Gomphaceae; genus Gautieria; species Gautieria morchelliformis. The sequence continues at coordinate 189,055 of WHVA01000048.1, read as the reverse complement.
GTGCGGAATACGGGGAGCGTGTTGGCCTTGGTGAAATCCTGTCGGGGTAGAGTTTAGCGAGTCAAGGTGTTCGGAATGGATATTCACAAATAGGCTTACAGAGAGGAGAAATCCATATTTCAGGCGAAGTGAAACACCAAGATCGTCTGAGAAAAGGTGGCATGAGTGAACCAGGATGACGCTTGACTTGCGGTAGGCCTTTCCCCAGAGGGTACAGGCGTAATGCTCGAAAAGAAACAGTCTTTGCAGGGATACACGTACAAAGCTGCTGGCGCCCAAATGGAGTTAGGACCTACTCACGCATTACTGAGATCATAAACAGAACAATCACTGAAACGGACTGAAACGTACCTCCTCCCCAAGCTTATATGTCCATTCATTTAGGAATTCCAGATTTCCAGAGGCAGTCCAATTAGCGGCAGACTGGTGTAGTCGAGTGGCTAGCGCTGCGGGACCACCATACGAAGCTAGCCGCCCGCAGGGGTAGTGAATTACTGAACACTACTGCAGAATATAGACATACCCCAAGCAGTTGGGTACCTTGCCCCATGTCTGTGCAAGAAATGTAAGCCAGTGACTCTACAGCCCTCTGGTTCATCCGGGCCGGTATCTAATCCAAAGGCGGTGCGATCGACAGTATACCATGGTGAAAGGTTACCCCATTTTTTGAAGATATCGAACCTGGCGTTGTCGGTGCCAGCGCCTTTTGCACCTCCAAGTGAGGGCACAACAAGTTGTGGGGCACCAGTATGAACAGGATATGTGGGTGCAGTGGCAACGAGTGCGGGCTCTGCACCTGTGGGAGTGGGTCCTGCGTAGCCGACTCCTGTCGGGAAAAGCGAGGGGAAAGCATTTGTAGGAGATGCTGGGGGAAAGGGGTGGACTTCCGTCGAGCCAGCGTACGGCGGTGCCAAAACTTGCTCCTGAAGCTTGGTAGTATTTTGAGAAGATTGGCACAGTGGTGCAATAATGTATTGCCCAACCGCACAAGCTAGCACTCCAATGAAGAACGAGCCGAGGAGATGATAAATGTTATACCCTGAGCGGGTATGAAACATGGGAGGAGAGACAACATTTTCTGTGTCCCCGGACTTGTCAGACAAGAGGGCCTCTGATTCTCCTTGGGGTTCAACGGTGTCCAGAGCTTCATACTGCCCTCGCTCGACGTCTGTCATTCTGCAGAATGAATCGGAGTTTATATCGAACCTCTACGATCGATACAACAGTCACGTGACAACACACCTTGCACAGGTCTTTCTTCCTTGTTCCGTTTCTCTCATCAAGAGGTTGTCTTGTTCTTGATTCCGCCAGCGGTCTTTGCTCTTCGCCCCGAACGACGTTCTGTAGTAACACCGCCCGTTTTTCTTACAAGCTTTTGCTCTACGCCACACAGTGATTTCTATCTGTGTTAGACCTATATCACCTCAATACTTTCGCGGCAATCCATATATACCTTAGAGCCAGTAACGATATAATATCCTGATATCCACTGCAACCATATCATGTCTGCTATCGACCGAAACTCTCTCGTATGTCTAGCTGCATTTTGCGAAACCGCCGCTTTTTGAAACCTTGATGCCAGTGGTCTACTGGACACGACGAGTCCGTTGAAGTCAATCAACGTGCATTGATCGATAAGGTCCTTGCCCGCTATTCCGGAGAATTTACAGGTTTGTATTCCTCTGAAGTATGACGCCGGCGTCTCTCCTTACCATCACCGGCCTGTCTTTTCAGTCTTTAGGGAGCTATTGCAGAATTCCGACGACGCTGCTTCGAAGGCAGTAGAAATTCGATTCGAATCGAAGCCATACTTGGAGAGAGTCGGGGGAAGCGACTCTAAACAATTGACCGTTCTAGATCTAACACAACCTGTAAGGAATTTTCGTCACCAGTTGCACAATTTTACAATGTCAGTGACTTAGGTGCATCAATGGATCTTTCGGAACAACGGAATGATTTTCCGAGAAGAAGGCAAAGTAAATTTCCCCGACAAGTCTGTCCTTACTGACCGGACTCGCAGATTGGTCTCGGTTGAAGAAGATAGGTGGGAAGAGCATTTCTCGCTGACTTCTTCGAAGCTGATCCTATTTGCCTCGTCAGCTGAGGGAAATCCGGATGAGGAGAAGATCGGTGCATTCGGAGTAGGCTTCTACAGTTTGTTCTCGGTGACCGAAGAACCGTTCGTAAAGTCAGGAGACCAATGGATGGGATTCTATTGGAAAGACAAGAAGGATCAGCTCTTTGCGCGCCGTGGCGCCCTTCCCGAGTCCAGTGATTCAGATCCTTATCGACAGTGGACTACATTCGAGATGGGATTAAGGGAGGCGGCGCCGATGCCCAGTGCTTTCGATTTTGTTAGGTTTTTGACTTCAAGCATAACTTTCATGACCCATCTCGACGAAGTAACAGTCTGGTTTGATGGGAGACGGCTTGCCAAGTTGACGAAAGACAAAGGTGTAACGAAGGAGTTGCCTCTTCCCGCTGGGCTTAGAAATACAAGTGACGGAAAGATGATGTCCATGAGGCAGGTGAAGACAACCTGTAAGACACTCGTTTCTCCATGGTGCTTAATCCTTATGCTGTTCCGTAGCTCTTAATATCTCTGCAGAGGTACTTCGCCTGGTCTACACCGGAGGATCCGAAAGAAAGCCGCCGCCTCGAGCTGAACGTCGAGTTTCCAAGCTGCCCACGAATGCAGGTTTCTTCTCCTCACTATTTTCTTCTCTCTCTGCCGGGCCTAACCCTATCGTGCCTCGGACCCCACCCCAACTCTCTTCCCTACCCCTCGAAACCCTTGATCCGATGTGTTCTGTCCATTCGCATGTTATACTTTCCGTCTTCTGCGGAGAAGTTGATGTCAGTCTCAGCCAGAAGATGACAACTGAATTACACAGATCAACAAAGAAAAACCCCCCGACGAAGATCAAACTCGAATTGATTTACGTTCGTACATTTCTTTTTCCGTGGCGCGCAAAAATATGACCAGCCTCAATAGACCGGAAAGGATGAGTATGAGGCGAGCAAGAAAGATGAAGAAGGTTTATTTGAGGGAACAGGCAGTTTTTTTCAAGGCCTCCGCGCAGATTTAGACGGGTCTCTTTCTCATCACAGCCTATTATCTTCATCGGTCTGATGTGTTCTGGTATAGCACGAAATCAGCTCGGATTTTTATTGTAACTCTCCGTCAAACACACGTAGCTTAACGGATGACTGACATTCCATAGGGGCATGCGACCGGCCAGACGACAGGGATAGGCGGTTAGTGATACTTGGTGGTCAAGTTGCAGGAAACTAACTTGAATGAAGGTCACATATCGGGACGGTTTATACCCACTGTAGAGCGAGAATCCATTGATTTAGTGTAGGTCTGGCCAGTCATCTCCTATGTGTTGGCCCTCACTGTCCGTTTAGTGATCGAAACGTGGCCAGTGAGTACTGTTCCCGGGTCTTCGTCATCGACCGTTTACATGCAGGCAGTATGGAACAAAGAACTATTATATGTGGGAGGTCTGCTTGCCCGCACAGCATACGAGGTGGAATTAGCCAACATTCGTGCCCTATGGGTTGGTGCCTCAGAAGGCATCGGCAAGACCAGGGCAGGACCAGATCCCGATTTACGCATTTGGTTGCAAGGCCGATGTCTGCACGCTTTACGCTTCTTTGCCTTCCATGCCTCAACACCTAGTCCTGTGGTGGCAAACCTTCTGCAAGCCGCTTTTTTTTCGTCGTCCTTGGACGGTTCTTTTCCTATACTCTCAACTCAGGGCGTATTAGATGCGCGCAACGTTAGAGCGTTCGACCCCGCCTATGCTGGCTTTCTAAAGGAACTGCCAGTCTTACCGCTTGACATTGGTGCGGATGCTAAATCGATGACGGAGACCCTGCGTACAAAAGGGATGATTCAGGACGTCACGTTCAAAGACGTACTAGCTGAGTTACGATCACGGGCTTTATCGGAAACAGAGATGCTCGAATGTCTCAAATGGCGTATCACTCTGAACACGGACGGCATTCATTCACCATACCTCGTTGAACTGAGACGTGAATTTCTCGAAGCCGGGATATTCACCATTTCAACAGTCTCAAGCGAGAATGCTGTCGAGCGCGTTGTTCCTCTCTCTTCGATTAAGACCGTGCATATCCCACGCAATGCAACTGCGGCAATTCCCACTGAAGGACCACTACCCGACCACACCCTTCCCTTGTCCCTGAGCCGACTGCTAAAAGCTGAAGCCTTGTCATCAGTGTTCGGGTGGTCCGAGCTTACTATTCCCGTCTGGCTTGCATACCTCGTGTCCCCTTCTGTTGAGAGTAACAGCCCGGATTTTGACCTCACGAAGTCTGCAGTATGGGCAGAAACCGTTCTGAATGTCCTTGCGCGGTCATGGCCTTCGCTGTCTAGGGACCATCAAGCCCAAGTAGTGCAGCTATTAAAGTCCAAACAATGTATCCCTACCAAGTTTGGAATGAAGTTGCCAGAGGAATCCTACTTCCTCAATGCAAAGTATGTATCTTGATTTTGAAATAAGGGTTACGTTGATTTAGCTCTTTGACAGTGTATTTCCTGATCTCCCAATTGTGACTCTGCCTAAAGGCACTGTCGTTAGAGGTTCCTTAGAAAAGGTTTGGATTAATGATTGTTTACATGGCGAGACCTTATTTAACCAATTAACAACTCTTTTTTTAGGTTCTACTCGCACTCGGTGTACTGCAGCATGTAAACCTCCAAGTTGTGTTTCACAGGTGAGCATCCCCAGCATTATGTGTTATTAGAACCTTATTGTGGTCTCTAGAATGGTCGGGACCGGTGACTGGGGCATACCTGACCTAATTCGGTATCTCGTAGCGGTGGAAAGCTCACTGACACCCACGGAAACTGATCGTTTACGTCAGACGGTGGCATTCACAAAGGAGGAGGAAGAGAATCAGCCAAACGGAAATCCCAGTGTCAGCAGCCCTCAAGAAGCAAGGCCAAAGAAGAGGTATCGAGCGATGGATCTGTACGAACCTTCCAGTGTTTTGCGTGAGCTCGGTCTGCCTATTATTGCCTGGGGAGCATCCCCAAAATGGAGGATTTCGTCTGATGAAGGTTACTCATTATTCTTGATGTTGGTGAAGACATTCTCTGAAGCATTCATCCAGCTAAATTTTTGTTCAACCTGGGACTTCGGCGACATCCTCCATTGGAAGATTTGGTGTCATTAGCTGCCAGTCCGAATACTTCAATACGAGAGGCGTCCATGAAATACCTTATGGACAACACGTCATCCAAATACTCAGAATATGATCCGCAGATGTTTCTTTCACTAGCGTATGTGCCAGCGCAGAGGTCCAACGGTGACGCTTTCCTCAGCAAACCACTGGAGGTTTGTATTACCATGGATCCCCACACTGTGCTCTTACAATTTTTGTCAGGTGTTCACTGATCGTGAATTTGCAATCATGGGATTTCTGTCATTGACTCTAGTCTCCCGGCCGACTGGGTGACCAAACTCAAACTTCCTAGATCCCCACCCGCAAGTTTGATTATTGCCACTCTAGAAGGAACCCCTCCGAAGGATCCGGTTATCGCTCGAGAATGGTTCGAGCTGCTGGCAGGCCACCTGTCAGGTATGTTCGCTGCGATTTGTTTAGACCCTTGACCTTAGAGCGTTTTCAAGAATTTACTCAAGCTGAAATGCGTCGTCTCTCAAGTACTTCATTCATTCCCGTAGTCTCATCGGCAACCAGCAATGTCAAAGCAAGTTCACACTCGGAGGCACGATTGCTTGCACCAAACAAGTGTTACCTAGGCCGAGGCTCGAGTACTGCATTTCACTCCAAACTCTTCACCTTCATTGATTTTGGCCCACGCGCAAACAACTTCTTAACGACATGTGGAGTACGGAACGAGCCAACAGTAGATGAGTTGGCTCAAATCTTAGTCGCCGACCCGAGGAGCTTCTATAAACTAGCAGGCAGCTACAACAAGTACGCCAGAGCCCATATTATCTGCTTAGCGAGTCCGTGACCTGCTAACGACGCCTGAAGGTTTGTAGACGAGCTCCGCAACATTGCTGTCAATTATCATGGTGTCATGAGTTCAACTAGAAACCAGATGAAAACGACTCCTTGCCTCGTAGCTTCACGACGCATCGCGCGAGCATCTACAAATAAACGCCACAAACGGTCAGATAATACCAGCGACGAAGAAGACGAGGGTCGATTGGAACACGATCTCTTAATACCAAGCAAGGTCTGTGATTCCAAGATCTATTCCTACATTGGTCTAAGAACCCTGGCACAGATTGCCATCATAGACGACACTGTAACTTCCGTGCTCTTTGACACCGTATTTTCTGCTCCACAGGAAGACTATGTACGTCATATCATCCGTCATCGTTTTCCCACTATCTTGGGTGTATACTCAAACCCTTTGTCCCAGATTGAACAACTGTACTCTAATTTAGGCTCACCTCGATTGAGTACCTTGGTTCGTGAGGAGTACAAACCCACCGATATAATCAGGGCTTCGCAGCATGCAGTGAAGACGCGACACTTAGTACTTGAGCGATTACCCCTTTTCCTGCACGAGCGGACGCCAGCCCAAGCTGCGGTTTCTTATTCTTGGTTGGAGAACTCAGACAACTTCGTTGTCACAGAGGTCGGAAAGTTGGTGCTGACTCGGACGCTACAGTTCGGACAAACCAGAATTGTCAAGACCCAAGAAGCTTCCGCCACTGCAGAGCGAAAGGGTAAGGGCCCTATTCGGCTGTGGATCGCTGGCAACAATCAGCTGGACCTCTTTGAGTAAGAGACTCGCCTCGCTGGTTTCGGCATTACTTACACATGAAGAAACTAGAGTGTCCAACTCCTTGTGCAGAGTTATCCTCCAGCGGCATAAAGCCAATGACAGCTTGCTGTGCGTTGTGGGAATTCTGTACTGACCCGTGTTACTGACTACGAGTCCAAGATTTATGACTATTCTCTCCACGGACCTTAAATCTTTACGACGTCGCGGCTACAATGGTTTGGCAATGATGTTTTGTAGAGATCATTCAAGTTCACATCTCCATCACAGTTGATCGCCTTTTGCAGAAAGCCGTACGAGATGCAAAGGCAGCTCGCGAGCCGCAAGTTAACAGCGAGTCGAATCAGATCGGCCAAAATAACGTTCAGACAAATCCGCAGCGTGGGTTGGCCATCTCAACAGATGCGCCTGATGCACCTGGGTATAGGGGCTCATCTGCAAACAAGACCGGGAGTGGTATCTTGTCTAATTTTCGCCAGATGTTTAAGCCGTCATCGCCACCTTCAGTTCCGTCGTCACCTCCCAAGCACCTGGGTCCTCCACCTCTACTTCCTCCCAAGCACCTAGGTCCTCCACCTCTACTTCCTCCCAAGCCCTTCACCAACGGTCCCCCGGGGATCAAAGATCCAATGGCTCCATATTCTCAAGGACCTAATTGGAAGTCGGATCAGGAAGTAACTCCTCATGCCAATATTGAGCGCAATGTCCGTGCAGCCATTGAGGTACTTCACGCTTCTCTACGATGCTCAGCATTGGTTATCTCATCTCACGCGTCACTCAGGGCTGTAAAGCGGAGAAAAACTCAGTTGTGCGTAGTCAAACCCAAATGACCAGGGTCAAGGAAGCCATGGACGAGGGATACTGTGATACCGTAGGTGCACAGGTAAGATTCAGTCAATGGCAAAACTTTCATAAACTGACAATGCTCAGGATCTGGAATATTTTGGGGACATCGGCTACTTTAAGATATACATTTCTTCTCAGGGTCATATTCTATGGTTTTACGATAGTGTTTTGATGCTCATATTGCTGTTCAGGTCGCCCAGAGGTGGCAGCAACGATAACGGCCATGCACGCCGCCATAGAACGGTTCGGGGCTGTTCTGCGGCCTTTGATCGAATTATACAAGGTTCCCTCCACCAGCGTGCACATATTTTATGACGTGACAGGCCCACTTATTGCTTTCAACCGCAATGGAAGTCTTTTCATGAATGCACGATATTATATTGCATGGCATGATCTTGTAATTGCTACTATTATTCCCACGGTTTTGTCGGCTAACAGGATCGGAAACAGGATGTTCAGCAAGGCAATGTGGCACAGGCCTATACTGCCTGGTGAGCACAGAACCGGAATAATTAATGTGACACCAAACTAAGCTCTCCTACCAAAACAGGTATTTTACTTTGGCCCATGAGATCGCCCACAACCTCGTGCATCCGCATAATTCGGAACACGAATTCTACTTTTCTACGATTTGCGAGCAATACATGGTAGGATTCGCCGCCTTGCTGAACTCCCCGCAGGGACAGTCCTCGCTGGGCTCGGCGCATTAGTTTGTGCCGTGTTTGATGACAGCGGGATATTAAAGGCTTGCTGGTTTTATCGTCGGAAGTTCGATCCTTGCTCCAGCATTTGAGTGGATTCTTTGGTGTTCCTCTATATTATTTGACTCATCTTGTACAAATCACGTCCCAGAGGAAATGTATTTATGACTTACAATATGCACGTTTAATATGCATGCCTGTCAATCATTGCTGTGCGAAAACTAATATATCGGACGAAGGTCTTCGCAGGCACATATCATTGCGATCCCAATTGCCTTATTTCTATGAAGCATTTTAATGAGCCCTACACGTTGACAATAAACTGCTCACCGATGTTCGTTTTAATTGCCCTCGGGATATTTGACTGATGGAAATGCTAGTGGGCAGTGCACAATCGACGCTGTCAGCTACATCGCGTGTCTACTGGGTGCATGATGCATTATATTCTGATTGCGATATTTCCTCACCTTTTCGCCCCCTCTTCGGATACTCTTCGTGACTCCCCGGCCCTTATATAAAGTCTAGGTGTTTTGAATTTTATTCTTGGACACTTCTGTGCGATTTTTAACGCAGCGCCCGCGTCACGCAGGGTGATTCTCAAAGACCACTTGTTTTCCATGTGTACACGCACGCGCCAAGCCAATTAATATATGCCTGGAGACTTCAGTTTACCAAAGATAATTGTGCCTTAAGCCTCCTTCCACCCTCCGAGGGTGACCCGCAATCGGACACGAACTGAACTTACTCGGCTCCTTGGAAGAGAGTATATGATTTTTCTTCTATGGCCCCCAAACAGGCACATTTGTGCGGATGATGCACTTTAATTATTTAATATTTAATATTCATCGACCCCAACGGAGGAGCTGGTAAAACAGGCCCTCAGTCCGGCCCGTCGGAATTCCTGCAAGAGCTGTGTGCTAATTCCCCGCATGCATTCTTTTTCATCAGAACCAGAATTTCTTACTTCACGGCCATATATTAATTGAACAGGAGGCCAATATTGATTTGACACTTTTATAAGTCCTTACAGCGTTCTCAAAAAAAAACCTTGACGCGCGTCGTTTTACGTGTGAAATTTTTGTCAGAGACGGCAGATGCATCACTGCGTACTGGCCTTGGGAGATCCTCGGCGCCGCTGCGGCGCGGCTGACCCTCGTCACAGTTCAAGTGTGACGTACTCTCCAAATATTCTTAGCAGCCCAATTACACATTACCTCGCGGCCACTGAGGATAAGAGGTATAGATGTATTCGAGTCGTTCAAAAAAAGTCACAGGCGAGGATTTAGGCTCAGCTATTTGAAATCGCTTGTACTGCATTTCTCAAGCCGGAGACACGCACGTACTGCGTCTTCGGAGTCGTCGGCGGCCTGCGGGAGTGACAGCTGCCGTGACGACCCTGTTAGATGGGCATTCCCGATCCTCAGTAACGGATTTATAGTTCCAGAGCTGTGTGTACTGACCAGACACACACTGTACGATGCCTCTCCACGCCCAGTACATTGATTTCTTGAAACCCCTGCTAGTCGGCGCGACATTTCTAACGGCCATCTATGGAGTGGGCAAGATCCTCAACCTGCTTCTAGCACCAATGTTTTCCCCCCTTAACGACCTCCCTGGGCCAAAAAGTTCAAGCTTTCTGTTTGGCAACTTCCGTGAAATATTCAAGGCAGACACGGGAGAGTTGCATAAGAAATGGGCGACCGAGTACGGTAACACCCTGGCGAGTCGTCACGCTAGGCCATCCCTCCGCAGAGGCTGAATCCATTTCAGGCGTACAGAGTCCTCCTCAACGTGTGCATCGCTTTGATTTCTGCTTATTCATTTGAAACTCTGTTCTGACCTCATACCTACTTCTTACAGCGTCATCGACTCATGACTTTCGACTCCAAGGCATTGTCCCATGTACTAAACCACTCTTATCTTTGGCAGAAGCCGGAGGAAGTCAGAACCAGTCTAGCTCAGATCCTCGGAGAAGGTCTGTGGTGTCTCGCGTAACTTTCAACCTCCTAAACTATTCTCGAAATAGGCGTGTTGTTTGCTGAGGGTATCGTGCTCTTTATTCACCTGCATTATAAATATCCAAAGTGTTTTATTTATGCCAGGCGATTCTCACAAACGTCAGGTATAGTCTGAGCTTGCTGAAGCCCATGTTTTCTGTTGATGTAAAGCTTTGTAGAGACGCATTATGGTCTGTACTTGGCACCCTGTCGATGACCGTCTTACGCAGGAAAATTTAAATTCAGAACCCTTCCTTCTCTCTATCCTACATAAGAGAGCTTATGCCTATCTTCCATGAGAAATCTCAGCAGGCAAGTCAATTGACTATAACATTGTGCTTCTACTGACGACAGCGTAGCTCCGGGATATCTGGCTTACACACGCAGCTGAGGGTGGTGGGACGTATCGCACGGACGTTTTGGCTTGGCTTGGTAAAGCTACATTGGACATTATTGGACTTGCAGGTGCTTACAAGGCCTCGTCGCATTAAGGCATTTTTTAAATATTTTCTTGTAGGTTTCAACTACGAGTTCAATGCCCTCAACCCCCATGGAGAAGAGAACGAGTTGAATAGTGCCTTCACGACCGTCTTCCAAGGAAGCCAAAGGTTCACCATTCTCAACTTTCTACGGGCTTTCGTTCCACCACTCCGGCTCATTGTATGTGTTTCGTCACGTGGAAGGACTTTTATTGTCGGTTTACACTGTCCGCCTTAATCCCAGCCAACCTCACAGAGCAGAGGTATTGCAAATGCCGGCAAAGTCATGAGCCGTATCGGCAGGCGTCTTGTGGATGAAAAGAAGAAAGCTATCCTTGCAGCGGCTGTCGCTCAGGGCAAATATGGCTCTGAAGGGGCACAGATTGAGAAGAGCAGCATCACAACTCGCGATCTCCTTAGCCGTTTAATGGCTGCGAACATGGCGACAGACCTATCCGAAAATCAAAGATTATCAGATGAGGACGTTTTGGCACGTGCGTTGATATCTAACAGCCAAATCTATCGCTCCTGACATTGATACTGTCAATAGAAATTCCGACCTTCCTCGTAGCTGGAAATGAAACCACATCCACGGCCATGGCCTGGTGCCTCTACGGCCTCTGCCGTGACCTGGCTATTCAGGACAAACTTCGTGATGAACTACTTAGCCTTGCGACTGATACTCCCAGCATGGAGGAGTTGAACTCTTTACCATACTTGGACGGTGTAGTACGCGAGACTCTACGACTGTATGCACCGGTGAGCGCGACTACTAGAGTCGCGACAAGGGACGATGTTGTGCCTCTGGGGACCCCCTTCACGGACAAGAAGGGCCGCTTGCGACACGAGATAGTGTGAGTGTTGACGCGGCTTTTTCTAGCGATTGCCACAGTACTGATAGTTCCTTCTTAGAGTCAAGAAAGGAGGTAACGTTATTGCTCGACATGCATAAACTATCCTTACTGATGGCTGTCCCGCTTTCATGCACACGCTTAGACACCATTTTTATTCCAATCTTCCCGCTGAACACTTACAAGGGTATCTGGGGAGATGATGCTGAAGAGTTTAGGTCGGTTATTCGGTGCATCCATTTCTTCGTCACTCATTTATATTAGACCTGAGCGCTGGCAACAAGTCTCGGAAAAGGCAGCTGATGTACCAGGGGTATACAGTGGTACATTAACATTCTTAGGAGGCCCTCGGTAACGTTCCTAACATCTCCATGGCGAGTTTAACTTTTGAACTTGGCCTTTGCAGGTCCTGCATAGGATATCGGTTCGCACTGGTCGAATTCAAATGTCTCCTCTTTGCGCTGGTCCGGGCGTTCAGGTTTGAGCTGGCAGATCCTTCGACGGAGATTATAAAGAAGTCGAGCATCGTAACGCGACCTGTTCTAAAATCCGAAGTCGAGAAGGGCAATCAACTTCCTCTGAAAATCACTCCATGGAGAGGTGCGTGAGTTGTCCGGACACCAATCTATTTCTGTTGGGCTGCATAAGTTGACTGTAATTTATTATTGACACCCCTGATATACTCATCTACGCACTGGCGATTAGCTGTGTGATATAGTAAATGATCTTTGCACCGGCCGTTTGATCGATGGCTGACGGATGTCGGCCGGGCAGCCAAGGTAGACAGACTATTACCAGCCTGTCTACTATGTATAGTAGGCCTACGTCGTTATCTAACAACGTAGCCTTAGCATACTGTGGTCCCGAGTCTACAGGCCGGCCAAGCTGCAGGGGTGCTAAGTTGAAATATCCCTAAGACTGATCAGGCCCACCGGATGTTTCCCGGCGAGTCCGGCAAAAGGGCCACTTTACATAATGAGTTTTTCGGCAGCCGGAAAAGCTGTCTCTGCTGCCACGCACCGGAAGCACCGTTCGGCGATGAGTTAAAACATGACCTACGGCTGCAGCTAGCTGCAGATGAGTCGGTATCGCGCGATCTGTGCTATATACCGGCACGGCCTGGTGTGATGGTGCGCACGGCCTAGTGCCTGCTGGCCCGCAGGCTCCTCCCGGAAAACGGCTCATGATGGGGACTCCGATCGACAATTAATTTGATGATGAATTCAATACGGTATGGCAGTCCGTGCGTGGGCCGTATTTTTCACACATTTGGGATATCAGTGCCAGTACTAACTTCATACGTACTTGTATTAAATGGTACCAAGATAATTACAGTGCATCATTGTCTTAGGATCGAGCATCGTCGACCTGCAGAAGGTAGGCTCTCTCTATATTTTTGAATGTCTGATACTTCTGAGCTGGTACATGGTATCTTATAGCCGTCACTACTGACTTGCAACCAGTACTATACGTATCGTCATCGAAGTGAAAAGAGGAGAATCACACTCCTTGCATGCTGCATGTATTGAGCGCCACCCGCCCACCCTCTTCGCTCGTATCCCTGCACAGCACGTATGGTTTTTCCCACTGGGTTTTTTACTGCAGTGCGCTGTCGTCAGGTACTTTGTATTACCATCCGCTGTTTCTTCTAATTTCCTAGCTTCCTTTTCCTTTCCGAGGTGTATTTGTATTTTACAACGGAGTCGAATAAGGCACAAGGAATTCGTTAGCTTCTATGTATGTTATGTTCATGGGTGATCGAAATATGGCGAAGAATTACAGTAATTGGATGCACCTTTTCAATGCCCCAAAAATCTTTCAAGTAAAACTGAAAACTTGAGCCTCGCTGCACGAACTTAAGAAGAAGAGACATCTCTTCCACAATGTTGACCCCTCGCTGAAATCAGTGTATTAGAGACTTTAAAGCCTACTACTACAAATGTCATAAACGTGAAGTCTTCGTAATTCAGTCAAGATCCTAAAGCCTACTACTACAAATGTCATAAACGTGAAGTCTTCGTAATTCAGTCAAGATCATTCAGGCTGCGGGCTGCGAGGCCCTCGGCCTCACGAGAGAAGAGCCCGTTCAGGATCGCTCCAAGGCCAGCAGCCGCGGCACCGGATGCGACACCTCCGGCGATGGCACTGCCAGCGCCACGCTTGTCGTTGGTGTTACCCTGGACGTGGTTACCGATGGCGGTAAGGAGCCGCATTTGCTCATCAGGGGTAAGATCGGCGCTTTCGTCACGGCGCAAGATCTTGCCCAAGAGGCCACCGTTGAGAAGGGCACCAAGGCCTGCGGCTGCAGCACCCGACGCAACGCCCCCGGCGAGGGCACTTCCTGTAGCGCCGCGAGCCTCGAGTTCAGAGACATCACGGCCGTTGAGAATTTTGTTCAAGCTCGCCGATACTCCGCCGGGGGCATCGCGGCCAGCAATTGCAGCGCAGGTGCCGCTTGAAGAGCTCTCGGCGGGGGGAGGAGGAGCCGAGGGGGGCGCTGAGAGAGGCGCTGAGGGAGGAGAGGGAGGAGCTGGGGAAGGAGCCAAGGGGGGCGCTGAGAGAGGTGCTGAGGGAAGAGAGGGAGGCGCCGGGGAAGGAGCCAAGGGCGCTGAGAGAGGTGCTGAGGGAAGAGAGGGAGGAGCCCGGGAAGAGGCCAAGGGCGCTGAGAGAGGTGCTGAGGGAAGAGAGGGAGGAGCCGGGGAAGGAGCCAAGGGCGCTGAGAGAGGCGCTGAGGGAAGAGAGGGAGGAGCCGGGGAAGGAGCCAAGGGTGCTGAGAGAGGTGCTGAGGGAAGAGAGGGAGGCACCGGGGAAGGAGCCAAGGGCGCTGAGAGAGGTGCTGAGGGAAGAGAGGGAGGAGCCCGGGAAGGGGCCAAGGGCGCTGAGAGAGGCGCTGAGGGAAGAGAGGGAGGAGCCGGGGAAGGAGCCAAGGGCGCTGAGAGAGGTGCTGAGGGAAGAGAGGGAGGAGCCGGGGAAGGAGCCAAGGGCGCTGAGAGAGGCGCTGAGGGAAGAGAGGGAGGAGTCGGGGAAGGAGCCAAGGGCGTTGAGAGAGATGCTGAGGGAAGAGAGGGAGGAGCTGGGGAAGGAGCCAAGGGTGCTGAGAGAGGTGCTGAGGGAAGAGAGGGAGGAGTCGGGGAAGGAGCCAAGGGCGCTGAGAGAGGTGCTGAGGGAAGAGAGGGAGGAGCCGGGGAAGGAGCCAAGGGCGCTGAGAGAGGTGCTGAGGGAAGAGAGGGAGGAGCCGGGGAAGGAGCCAAGGGCGCTGAGAGAGGCGCTGAGGGAAGAGAGGGAGGAGTCGGGGAAGGAGCCAAGGGCGTTGAGAGAGATGCTGAGGGAAGAGAGGGAGGAGCTGGGGAAGGAGCCAAGGGTGCTGAGAGAGGTGCTGAGGGAAGAGAGGGAGGAGTCGGGGAAGGAGCCAAGGGCGCTGAGAGAGGTGCTGAGGGAAGAGAGGGAGGAGCCGGGGAAGGAGCCAAGGGTGCTGAGAGAGGTGCTGAGGGAAGAGAGGGAGGAGCCGGGGAAGGAGCCAAGGGTGCTGAGAGGTGCTGAGGGAAGAGAGGGAGGAGTCGGGGAAGGAGCCAAGGGCGCTGAGAGAGGTGCTGAGGGAAGAGAGGGAGGGGCCGAGGAAGGAACTTCCGCTACAACACGCTTCTGGTTGGCGTTACCCTGGACCTGGTTACCGATGGCAGTGAGGAGCTGCATCTTCTCATCGGGAGTGAGAATTGCGCCACGAGCAACCAATTCCTCAGGGCCGAAAAGACCGTTGAGAATGGCGCCAAGGCCTGCGGCTGCAGCACCCGACACAACACCCCCGGCGATAGCACTGCCAGCACCTCGCGCCTCAAGTTCAGAGACGTCGCGGCCGTTGAGAATTTTGTTCAAGATTGCCGCTACTCCGCCGGAGGCAACGCCGCCAGCAATTGCAGCGCCGGTGCCGCTTGAAGAGCTTGAAGAGCTCTCGGCAGGGGGAGCTTCCGCTGGGGGGGCATCACGACGCCCCATTCTGTGAGGGGCGGGGGTGAGTAAAATTATGTCAGAAATATAAGCTATGAGGGTAATCTCACGGTGCAGGAGCGGCAAGGGCCACTTGGGCAGCGGCGCAGGCGACAGATAGGACAGCGATAGAGTGCATTATGACTCGATGCATTTATTAGAGGCGGGAATTGAAAGACTGTCAAGAAAATAAACGTGGATTGGGAGGGCTTGTAGAGGTAGGGCTGTGGTTTTAGAGTCTAATGTCTAATGTAAATGGCTAGACTTCAACAACACGCATTGAACACGAGTTATTGCTCACCGACCGGCACCGGTGAAGAAGATACGAAGCACGCTGGAGGGGTGAAGAAAATGTGCCATCGTACCTCCATGCTTCGCTTCTCGTGGGTCCATGCGGTTTTCATTAATGCATATACAAATTACAGCGCAGCAAATATCGATGGCAAGGTGAGGTCGCTAAGCCATAGACTAAGACAAAAATGATGCCTATCCGTAGACCTAAAATCCTAAATAAGATGTCCTAAATCTTCTGGAACAGCGTGCCGGCCATTAGATGACAGAGAAGTGAGTTGAAACTCCGCCGTACAACCCACTGACGCCGTCCTAAACCCTTCGTTTAGGATTCCTCCCCCTAGTCCTAAACTTTTTTTGTAGTCCTAAACATTTCATTTCATTTAAATACAGCTCATCCCAGAGCGGCATACCGTCCATCTCAGCCACTAATTAGTCACGACCAAGTCCTCACATGCACAGGTTAATTGGAGTTTAAGTAGCGAAGCGTGCTTACACGGGATACGGGGGCTATCGGATCGGAGCGAGTCACAAATAGTATCGAATTCTGCGCCCGCCTGTGACTCGCCCGCAGCGCCATGCTGAGCTTCTAACTCTCAATCTTCTCCACCTCTCTCACCTTGCTTTTCTATCTCAACAGTAAGCGTTCCATGCGTTCTCACTCACACTGAAGTTCCGCTGAGCTTCACCGCGCGCTTAGGCTCGAGTCCCACTAGACGCGTCAGCGTCCACGTCATGGACAGTCATGCATGTCTCAGTGGGAGAACCACTCCCGCCTATTTAGCTTTCACACTGCTCGCAGCGCTCCCCATAGCACAGGTAGTCTCTCGTTCTTCACGTGGTTACATCTTGTGTCTCATGGCTAGCAATGTTCAACCATCCGCTTCCACCTCGTCCGCCTCAACCGGAATCGCCGCTGAGTGTCTTCGAATCGTCGAACGAAGGCGAACCAGAGAAATTACCACTGCCGATGCGTCCCTGCTTCTATTCAAGCTGCTCCCCGGCGATGAACCGGGAGAATCCGCCTACAAACGATACCTCGACCTCTGCGCTGAGATCGACAAAGAGCATGTGTTAGGGATCGTCCACAAAGTAGCTACCTATTTATGAACATTTACTAGGTAGTTAATTAGTTTCAAATGTCCTCAAGGAAGGTTGTATTAATATTTCTATGCTACACTCACATTGGGTCCACAAGATACAACAATCTCTTGATAGTTTAGCTAAGAATCCCCCACGGTCACATGACTATCACATGACCTCAAAAACAGCTCAAAGTCACCTGATCATCCACAGTCACCTGACAATCACCTGACCTCAAAGTCACCTGATTATCTACAGTCACCTGACAATCACCTGACCTCAAAGTCACTTGATTATCTACGGTCACCTGACAATCACATGACACAGTCACATGACCTCAATCCAGCATGAAGTCACATGACTTTCCTTCATCACATGATAATCACATGAGCGTGGGAGTTTCTTACATACTCTTAGCTTTACTGTCACAGAGCTGTGACTTTAACCCAATATAGCAATAGAACCTTTCACAGCCTTCCAATAGTTTCCAAACCTTTCCTGAAGCTTCTCTAAGCTTCCACAAGGTTCTTCACAGTAGTAGAAGCCTCTACAAGGTTCCTGGCAGTAGTTACATAAGCTAGATAGATGCAGTATAAATAGCCTGCAGTTTTAGCAGTGAAGCAATCAATCATCTTTCACCCAAACCACTCATACCTTGAGTAACTGAAGTGTGACTTCAACACAGCCTTGTACCGAAGTACTGGCTCACTGACTTGGCTACAGTCTAAGATTGCAGCAACTCTGATTGGCTCTGAGAAGTACAAGAGTGCTCTATTTTAATTGCAGCAGGCTTCAGTGCTAAACGATACCGCCGCGCAGCAAACCATCTCTCCCAACCCTGACCTCTTTCGAATCGTCACCCCCATTCGTGTTGATCGTTTTGAAGCCCTCCTTCAGTCGCATCCCAACCGCCCGTTGATCGACTCTGTGTGTCGCAGCCTCAGGGAAGGAGTTTGGCCTTTGGCCTTTCCTGATGAGTCCGCCCCAGTTACCTTTGATTATTCTCAGAGGGAAATCAGTGAGGCCGGACTCGTTTTCCTGCGAGAGCAGCACGACATCGAGATCCGCGCTGATCGCTATTCTCCCTCCTTCGGCACTGATCTCTTGCCAGGAATGTATAGCACGCCCGTTGGAGTGATCCCCAAACCTCACTCTGACAAATTTTGATTCATCAATGACTTAAGCGCTGGATCTCATGCTCCTAATTTGTGGATAGCTCGTGATGACTCTTCCGTCCGTTTTGACAATTTGCAAGATTTCGGTTCGATCTTGCGCAGCTTCCGCGATCGCTACAATAGACCCCCTGCTTGGCTTTTCAAGGACAATGTATCTGGCGCCTATAGACGTTGGCCCATCCACCCATCGTGGCAAATCAGGCAGATCGTCACAATTGATGGTCAGCGCCATGTCGACCGCTGCATGGAGTTCGGCGCCCGCAGCGCCGCCCGCATCTGGTGCCTGTTCATGGGCCTCGTCACGTGGATTGCCATCCACGTAAAAGGCATTGAAGACCTTTTGCATTACATGGACGACGCCTTCTCGCATGACCCAGACCCTTCTCTCTGTCTGTACGAGCCGTACGGCGAACACTATCCCGCCAAGCAAGTTCTTCTCCTCCTGTTGTGGGATGAAATAGGCCTGCCTCACGAAAAACCTAAGCAAACCTTCGGCAAGTTTTTGCGCATCATCGGCTTCGACGTTGACCCCCGCGACATGTCAATTTCATTCCCTACTGACAGTAAAGAAACCTTAGTAGCCGCCATTCACTCCTTCACTGACACATCCGCCTCCCGTCGCCACCCACTCGTACATTGGCAACGGCTTTTAGGATGGATCAACTGGTCGCTCAATGTTTTCCCGCTCCTGCGCCCAGCCCTCCAATTGTCATATGCAAAAATTGCTGGAAAATCCATTCCCAAAGCGACCCTTCATCTTAACCGCGCTGTCACCACCGACTTAAATTGGCTCGCTGATACAATTGAGACATCGAATGGTTTATGCCTCCTTGACTCCGTCACCTGGAGTACCTCAGATGCAGATCTGACCATTTTCTGTGATGCTTCCCTCACTGGCATGGGTTTCTACATTCCTCACCTTGGCTTAGCTTTCTTTTCTCCCATCCCTCAACCACCACCCTCTTTTCACATCTTCTACGAAGAATTATCAGTTGTCTCCGCCCTCGCCTTCGCTATCACCCTTCATCCTCCTCCTCGCCGACTCCTCGTTTACACTGACTCCATGAACACTGTCGATATTTTCCACTCTCTGAAAGCTCACGACGAATACAACCGCCTCCTCTTGTTTGCCATCTGACTTCTCCTCCCCCAAACAACCTCCCTCAGAGTTTTCCACATCTCTGGCGCCGACAATGCCGTCGCTGATGCGTTGTCCCGTGGACTTTTCCACGTCACCTCGGCCATTCATCCTGGCCTGGGCATTCACCCTTTTAAACCCCCTCGGGATGCGATGGGGGCAGCCAAGTGATGCTACAACCAATAACGCGGAACCGGCAACCCTTTTGGGTTGCCTGGTCCCGGGAGAAGCTTTTTCACGAGCGTGCCATCGCTCTTGGCCACTCCATAGAGCTCTCCACCGTCCACACCTATAGTTCTCATCTCCAATCCTATCTTAGCTTTTGCAAACTTCATAATTTCCCCGTCGAACCCACCACTGACACGCTTAGCTATTTCGTCACCTTCTTGTCACATCATATCAAGCCATCTTCCGTTGCCGCCTACTTTTCCGGTATCTGCAATTGCCTTCAACCGCACTACCCCGACGTCTGCACCGCGCGCAACTCTCCTATGGTCGCCCGCTGCCTCAGTGGCTTGAAAAAGCGTCGCGCCTGCCCTCCTCCACGTCAAAAGCGCACTCTATCCACCGAACATCTCTCTTCTCTGCTTTGCGCTTACCATTCTGGCTCACACGATGACCTCTTGTTCCTTTCCATGCTACTCACCGGTTTCTATGCCCTCCTGCGCCTTGGTGAAATGACCATTTCGAACTCCCCTGCCAAGCGCTCTTCCAAAAAAATCACCGCGCGCCACACCCTCTCTCTCCAGCACAATCAGTTTTCCTTTCTACTTCCCTATCACAAAGCTGACAGATTCTATCAGGGCAGCACTATCGTTGTCCTAGCCAAACACGCTTCTCCTCTTGACCCGATCCCCCTCATGTTCCGCTACCTATCGTCCCGCGACTCTCGTTTCCCTTTCCACCCCGAGCTTTGGCTCACTTCCGCCGGTTTCTCCCCCACCTCTGCCTGGTTCACCTCCCGCCTTCGCGCTATTCTCGGTCCCGATTTCGGCGGCCATTCCCTTCGTTCCGGCGGCGCCACCGCGCTCGCCCTCAATGGCGTCCCTGACAATGTCATACAAGGTATGGGCCGCTGGTCCTCCGACACGTTCAAGGTGTACATATGCAAGCACCCTGTCGTTCTCCATGCCCTCATCCACGGCCCCCCTACCATCAATCCTTCTTAACATCATCATCATTTTCTACCTCAATACGTATCGTCAATCCATTTCTCGTTGTTGCGGTGCCTCGCTTGGCACCGGCGTCCCTAATCCGAGCCACTTGTCGGGCAGACCAGAATTCGTCGGAGCTTAAGTAGTGAAGCGTGCTTACACGTGGCGAATTCTGCGCCCGCCTGTGACTCGCCCGCAGCGCCATGCTGAGCTTCTAACTCTCAATCTTCTCCACCTCTCTCACCTTGCTTTTCTATCTCAACAGTAAGCGTTCCATGCGTTCTCACTCACACTGAAGTTCCGCTGAGCTTCACCGCGCGCTTAGGCTCGAGTCCCACTAGACGCGTCAGCGTCCACGTCATGGACAGTCATGCGTGTCTCAGTGGGAGAACCACTCCCGCCTATTTAGCTTTCACACTGTTCGCCCCTGTACTCTATTCGCTCGCAGCGCTCCCCATAGCACAGGTAGTCTCTCGCTTGGCTCGCCAGCCGCGCTCTCGCTAACTCTCGCGCAGTTCTTCACAATTGTTTCGTTTCCCCACCCTTCCTCTCCCTTCTCATTCCCGCATGTCATGCAGGCTTTTTCCCTACGGGTTTTTACTGCCGCGTGTCATCGCCAGCCTCTCTACCCATCTTGTTGCTTCTTTCTCTGTAACTACATATCTTGTATCGTACGTATCACTAATTAGTCACGACCAAGTCCTCACATGCACAGGTTAACTGAAAAATAGTTTCTGGATGATTTTGGTCTTACGGTTCGAGCTATCGGTCTAAATCTGACAGTGTCTACACTCATCGTCATCGATCATCGATCATCGATTCATCGATGTCCTCGATCATCTTAGAACTTTGGATTTAGGTTTTTAGGACTACGGATAGGCATCCATTTCCATGGTGCCAGGATTGTGATATCAAACTTTAGGCATGGAGCAAGCTTCTAGCGATAGTTACCGCACAATATCTATGACGCCAACGGCAAGTTGCCGACGAAGTTCCCTTGTCGATCGAAGACAATTCTACCCTCCGAAGATATAGATCCATCGCGGTTCTATGTATTTGATGTTATGTATGGGGAATTTGTATACCGTATAAAGAAATAAAGTCGAATTTGATAATTGGTGTGTTATCGAAGTGGGAAAAAGGAAAAAAGGTGGAGGTTGAACAGCTGCGTGCGGAAATCAAGATGGAATGTGACCTTTCCAAAAAAAAAAAAAAGGCGTGGAAGGGGAAACCTACTACGAATCGAAAAGGCGGCTTATTCGCATTGGATGACAACTCGACCTTTCTCAATCTCGTTGACCTCACTGTTCAGCTGGAATGTTTAGGTAAATTCATCGATAAATCATCTAACAAATACATGCAACAGGCAGTTTGTTGCGTGCGTACGTTGGACGGAAAAAATCAAAACGCGGTACATCGCCCCCACCCCTCCCCTATCCTTTTCACTTCACATGACAAAGATAATGGTACTATTTTTTGTATCGCAAGATTATACGTTCCAAGTAATCAACATATTTCATTTAAACCTAAAAATTATAAATTTAAAACTTCTTCGACAAGGGCTGCACCGGCAACGCGGTCTCTAGTGGAACACAGGATGGGTTAAGTATTCTCAGAAGTGGTGCGTTCGCTCAAGCGGCCGAGATGTAGTGCAACATCCGCTGTAGCACCGGAAGCACAGTTCGGTGATGAGTTGAAACCTGACTACGGCTGCAGCTACAGTAAGAGTCGGCATCGCGATCTGTGCTATATACCAGCGCTGGCACCGCCTGGTGTGATGGTGCGCACCTAGCTGGCAGGCTCCTCCCGGAGAACGGCTCATGATGGGGACTCCGATCGAACAATTAATTTGATGATGAATTCAATATAGTATGGCAGTCCGTGCGTACGTGGGCCGTGTACTCCGTGTCTACGTGTCACTTCACACATTTGGGATATCGGTGCCAGTACTACGCCTTCATACGTACTTGTAAACAGTACCAGGATAATTACAGTGCACAATTGTCTTAGGAGTGTCGTCGACGTGCAGTACTAGTACTGGTAGGCTCTCGCTATATTTGTGAATGTCTGATACTTCTGAGCTGGTACATGGTATCTTATAGCCATCACTACATCACTACTGACTTGTAATCACTATACGTATCGTTATCGAAGTGAAACGAGGAGAATCACACTCCTTGCTGCATGTAAGAGCTAGTACAGTAAGGGTAAGGAGAAATCTCACCGCAATTAATCAAAAATTGCGACCACAGTCCAAACCTAGTAAACTTAGCTTCTATGAATGTATGTCATGTTCGCAGGTGATCGAAATATGGCAAAGAATGACGGTAATTGGATGCACCTTTTCAATGCCTAAAATTTTTATCAAGTAAAACTGATAACTTGAGCCCGAGTCGCTGCACGAAGGAAGAGACATCTCTTCCACAATGTTGACCCCTCACTGAAATCAGTGTATTAGAGATTAGACTCTAAAGTCTACTACTACAAATGTCATAAACATGAAGTCTTCGTAATTCAGTCAAGATCATTCAGGCTGCGGGCTGCGAGGCCCTCGACCTCACGAGAGAAGAGCCCGTTCAGGA
The DNA here is from genome assembly GCA_015179125.1 of Gautieria morchelliformis. Classification (NCBI taxonomy): domain Eukaryota; kingdom Fungi; phylum Basidiomycota; class Agaricomycetes; order Gomphales; family Gomphaceae; genus Gautieria; species Gautieria morchelliformis. The sequence goes on along the minus strand of WHVA01000048.1, from coordinate 165,984 downwards.
TCGCTCCAAGGCCAGCAGCCGCGGCACCGGATGCGACACCTCCGGCGATGGCACTGCCAGCGCCACGCTTGTCGTTGGTGTTGCCCTGGACGTGGTTACCGATGGCGGTAAGGAGCTGCATTTTCTCATCGGGGGTAAGGACGGCGCCACGAGCAACCAATTCCTCACGGCCGAAAAGACCGTTGAGAATGGCACCAAGGCCTGCAGCTGCAGCACCCGACGCAACGCCCCCGGCGATGGCACTGCCCGCACCCCGCGCCTCGAGTTCAGAGACGTCACGGGAGAAGAGACCATTGAGGATCGCTCCAAGGCCAGCGGCGGCGGCACCGGAGGCGACACCTCCGGCGATGGCACTGCCCGCACCCCGCGCCTCGAGTTCAGAGACGTCACGGGAGAAGAGACCATTGAGGATCGCTCCAACGCCAGCATGCGTGGCAAGGGAGGCGACACCTCCGGCGACGGCACTGCCCGCGCCTCGCGCCTCAAGTTCAGAGACGTCGCGGCCGTTGAGAATTTTGTTCAAGATTGCCGCTGCTCCGCCGGAGGCAACGCCGCCAGCAATTGCAGCGCCGGTGCCGCTTGAAGAGCTCTCGGCAGGGGGAGCTTCCGCTGGAGGAGCTTCCGTTGCAACACGCTTCTGGTTGGGGTTACCCTGGACCTGGTTACCGATCGCAGTAAGGAGCTGCATTTTCTCATCGGGGGTAAGGACGGCGCCACGAGCAACCAATTCCTCACGGCCGAAAAGACCGTTGAGAATGGCACCGAGGCCTGCAGCTGCAGCACCCGACGCAACACCTCCGGCGATGGCACTGCCCGCACCCCGCGCCTCGAGTTCAGAGACGTCACGGGAGAAGAGACCATTGAGGATCGCTCCAAGGCCAGCGGCGGCGGCACCGGAGGCGACACCTCCTGCGATGGCACTGCCCGCACCCCGCGCCTCGAGTTCAGAGACGTCACGGGAGACGAGACCATTGAGGATCGCTCCAAGGCCAGCATGCGTGGCAAGGGAGGCGACACCTCCGGCGACGGCACTGCCCGCGCCTCGCGCCTCAAGTTCAGAGACGTCGCGGCCGTTGAGAATTTTGTGCAAGATCGCCGATGCTCCGCCGGAGGCAACGCCGCCAGCAATTGCAGCGCCGGTGCCGCTTGAAGAGCTCTCGGCGGGGGGAGCTTCCGCTGGGGGGCAGCACGACGCCCCATTCTGCGAGGGGCGGGGGTGAGTAAAATTATATCAGAAATATAAGATATGAGGGTAATCTCACGGTGCGGGAGCGGCAAGGGCCACTTGGGCAGCGGCGCAGGCGACAGATAGGACAGCGATAGAGTGCATTATGACTTGATGAATTTATTGGAGGCGGGATATGAAAGACTGTCAAGAAATTAAACGTGAATTAGGAGAGTCTGTAGCGGTAGGGCTGTGGTTTTAGAGTCTAATGTCTAATGTAAATGGCTGGATGATGCGACGGATCGTTAGACTTCAACAACACGCATTGAACACGAGTTATTGCTCACCGACCGGCACCGGTGAAGAAGATACGAAGAAGGCTGGAGGGGTGAAGAAAATGTGCCATCGTACCTCCCCTTTTATATGCTTCGCTTCTCGTGAGTCCGTGCGGGTTTCATTAATGCAAATACAAATTACAGCGCAGCAAATATCGATGGCAACACGGGTGAGGTCGCTAAGCCCTAGACTAAGACAACAATGATGCCTATCCGTAGACCTAAAATCCTAAATAACGTCCTAAATCTTCCGGAACAGCGTGCCGGCCATTAGCCGATGACAGAGAAGTGAGTTGAAACTCCGCCGAACAACCCAGCGCCGTCCTAAACCCTTCGTTTAGGATGGCCTCCTCCCCCTCCCCGTCCTAAACTTTTTTCATCTTAGAACTTTGGATTTAGGTTTTTAGGACTACGGATAGTCATCCATTTCCATGGTGCCAGGGTCGTGATATCAAACTTTAGGCATGGAGCAAGCTTCTAGCGATAGTTACCACCTAAAATCTATGACGCCAACGGCAAGTTGCTGACCAAGTTGCCTTGTCGAATTCCCTTGTTCCCTTGTCGATGGAAGACAAACCTGCGGAGATATAGATCCGACATCGCGGTTCTGTATTTGATGTTATGTATGGGGAATTTGTAGACCGTATAAAGAAATCGAATTTGATAATTGGAAATATTCCTTGTAATTGTCAGCTGCTTTGTCAACATTGTAGACATGTACTGCATCTATCTTATCTCGTACTACATTGGGTATCCATGCGGTTTAGCCTGTCTTATGACCGTTACGCGCAGCAGGACACAAGTTTATTTTACGACGTACAACGTAGAAAAAAATATGCAGCATCGACTCGGAGGTAAGGCTGGTGATGAATCACATATCATCAGAACTGAACAAAGGTTGTCTTGCATTTGCTTAGATTGTTGAAATTCATTTTATGAAGGTTCTTGTATCAACAATGAGTTGTCATCTGTAACAGTGCTCGAGATCGTTGAATTGCTTCCAGAGGTTAATTGGGCAACAAGGATAGTAGGGAGGCTCGAAGTTATGAAGCTGATATCCGAATTACCGCGCGACTTGCAACAATGTGTTATCGAAAGAAAAAAGGTGGAGGTTGAACAGCTGCGTGCGGAAATCAACATGGAATGTGAACTTTCCAAAAGCAGGAAAAGAGAGGAAGAGGAAACCTACTACGAATCGAAAAGGCGGCTTATTTGGAGTTCCGTGGATGACAACTCGACCTTTCTCAATCTCGTCGACCTCACTGTTCAGCTGGAATGTTTTGGTAAATTCATCGATAAATCATCTAGCAAATACACGCAACAGGCCGTTTGTTGCGTGTGTACGTTGGACGGAAAAATCAAAACGCGGTACATCGCCCCCCGGCAGGATGGCCAGGGTTATCTCAGAAGCGGTGCGTGACAGCTGCCGTGACGACCCATGCATTCCCGATCCTCAGTGCTCAGTAACGGGTTTAGAGTTCCAATGCTTTGTGTACTGACACACACACAGGCTGTACGATGCCTCTCCACGCCCAGTACATTGATTTCTTGAAACCCTTACTAGTCGGCGCGATATTTTTAACGGCCATCTATCCGGGAGTGGGCAAGATCCTCAACCTGCTTCTAGCAGCCTAGTACCGTATTCCGGTTTTTTCCCTCTGATTCGTCACACGCCATTACACAATATTCCTTTGATAATATATGACAATTCATAATTTGAACCGCCAACCTAAATTGAGCAAGGTTGCTGGGAGCAACGCTCAGCACTTCTAGTTGTCATAGTCTATGGCTTAGCGACCTCACCCGTGTTGCCATCGATATTTGCTGCGCTGTAATTTGTATTTGCATTAATAAAAACCACACGGACGAGAAGCGAAGCATATAAAAGGGGGGGTACGATGGCACATTTTCTCCACCCCTCCAGCCTTCTTCGTATTTTCTTCACCGGTGCCGGTCGGTGAGAAATAACTCGTGTTCAATGCGTGTTGTTGAAGTCTAACGATTCGTCGCATCATCCAGCCATTTACATTAGACATTAGACTCTAAAACCACAGCCCTACCTCTACAGACTCTCCTAATTCACATTTATTTCTTGATAGTCTTTCAAATCCCGCCTCTAATAAATTCATCAAGTCATAATGCACTTTATCGCTGTCCTATCTGTCGCCTGCGCCGCTGCCCAAGTGGCCCTTGCCGCTCCCGCACCGTGAGATTACACTCATATCTTATATTTCTGATATAATTTTACTCACCCCCGCCCCTCGCAGAATGGGGCGTCGTGCTGCCCCCCAGCGGAAGCTCCCCCGCCGAGAGCTCTTCAAGCGGCACCGGCGCTGCAATTGCTGGCGGCGTTGCCTCCGGCGGAGTAGCGGCGATCTTGAACAAAATTCTCAACGGCCGCGACGTCTCTGAACTTGAGGCGCGAGGTGCTGGAAGTGCCACAGACCTTACCGCCATTCTCAACGGTCTCGCCCCTTGTTGAGATCCGAGCGACGTCATGTCGATGTCACCGACAATGTCACGTTGAAAACGGTTTATTAGTTACTATGAGTTGTATAATAGCTCCTTACGCAGTTGTAACCTGCTATAACTTCGCTGTTTTTCCAACAGCCCTGCGGGATTGGTTACTCGTGGCGCCATCCTTACCCCCGATGAGAAAATGCAGCTCCTTACTGCGATCGGTAACCAGGTCCAGGGTAACCACAACCAGAAGTGTGTTGTAGCGGAAGCTCCTCAGCGGAAGCTCCCCCTGCCGAGAGCTCTTCAAGCCGCACCGGCGCTGCAATTGCTGGCGGCGTTGCCTCCGGCGGAGCAGCGGCAATCTTGCACAAACCTCTCAACGGCCGCGACGTCTCTGAACTTGAGGCGCGAGGTGCGGGCAGTGCCATCGCCGGAGGTCTCGCCTCCGGTGCCGCCGCTGCTGGCCTTGGAGCGATCCTCAATGGTCTCTTCTCCCGTGATGTCTCTGAACTCGAGGCGCGGGGTGCGGGCAGTGCCATCGCCGGGGGCGTTTCGTCGGGTGCTGCAGCCGCAGGCCTTGCTAACGAATATCTATGTGCTTGGTCCGCTTGTGAAAAACGCTGTTAGCTGCGATTTCTTTTGCTCCAGAGGAATCGCAAAAGATTTCGAGTGGGAGGTCAACGGTGAAATCGAGCTGTTTTAAAAGGGAAAGTGTCCACTGTGCGTGTTTTGCACACTCACAAAGAGCCATGTACTCGGCTTCAGTGGACAAGAGTGCTGTTGTGTGTTGCTTCTGCGTGGCCCAAGCAACGGCGCCCCCAGCGAGGATGAAGATGTAGCCAGTGGTTGAGCGGCGGTTGTCGGTATCTGAGGCCCAGTCAGAGTCGCTGTACCCGACCAATTCGGTGGAATCGTTCGATCCGTATGTCAGCATGACATTTCGTGTAGCGGGTAGGTAACGGCTCTTGGGCAGGCTTAGAACCGAATTGAGAGAGGCGGTTGACAGCGAAACAGATGTCGGGTCGAGAGCCTAGCATGGCGTACATGAGCGATCCGACGATCTGTTGGTACTGGGAGGTGTGGGACAAATCTGAGTCTCTCTCGATGTTTGCGACCAGCTGCGTCCCTGTAGCAAGTGGGGTGTAATTGGGTTTGCAGCCAGACATGTTGAAACGTGTCAGCATGCGTTCAATGTAGTGCGACTGGTTGATGGTAAGTGATCTCTTCGGACGGTTTCGAGTGACGTGTAGACCAAGAAACTGACTGATCTCTGTTTTGGAACCCTTCAAGATTTTGGTGTCAGAACTAACACTTTGGTCTATCAGAACGTGTCGTATACGAAACTGCAAGAATATTAAACACTATTGGCGTAATGAATAACAAACTATTAGTCTGTAGGTTCGAGGATGACTATCGGGGTCCAAGTATTCCAAAAAGATAGGAATGGCTTCACAGGAGAGTTTGTAAGTGGACTGACCCGATTAACGTCAATGCACTGCAATAAATGAGCGACAAGGGTTTAAGAAGTGACTTGTGAAAGTCACTGAACAGGAAAGTCACTGATCAGTTCGTCTCAGGTATTGGGGAGCTAATTGACAAGGAAATCGATTGTCAGACTCACTCTGCAGAATTTCACCTGGAGTGTTAGTCCGGGTGGCTAAGTAGAAATGCAACTACTTAACTGAGAATTAATACACTAAGTAAGTGTAATAACCCTAGCTGGGGTTAGCAGCTTAGTAAGCTGTGCAAGCTTGGCAAGTCACATGAGGCACGTGGATAGTAGATGATGATGTATTGGCTGATGAAAGGTGGGCAGTAAGGCCTCCTTTTATATTGTATCTACTATCTATTAATAGACTAGAATGAGTCATGAAGAAATAGGGTAGTGAGTCATTGAGAAAAAGGGTAGTGAGTCAGAGCATGTGTTGGCCAATCGCAGTCCATGAATAGGGTGTGAGTCATGCACTGAGTCACATAGAAATGGGGTAGTGAGTCAGAGAGAAAAAGGGTAGTGAGTCAGAGCATGTGTTGGCCAATGGCGGTTCACGATTAGGGAGTGAGTCATGCACTGAGTCACATAGAAATGGGGTAGTGAGTCAGAGTGAAAAAGGGTAATGAGTCAGAACTCGTGTTGACCAATCGCAGCCCACGATTAGGGGGTGAGTCATGCAGAAATGGGGTTGTGAGTCAGGCATGAGTCATGTCTAAGAATAAGATACACCCTTATTCTTAAAGAGGATTAGCTCAACACAGCCTTTCATTGGTAAGAGGCCCCTCAGCCAATGATACGCCAGAGTCCGAGCATGAGTCACGTGCCGAGCCAGGCTCTGAGTCATGCAGGAGTCATTTCCCTAGTCACAAGACTTTGGACCAATAATGTTGGAGTCGCAAGCATGACCTATACGCGTATTCAACTCCGCTGCTGCGGTACTTGAGATGCGTGTCAGAGTTCACGTCCTTTTCCTCAGTCTATCACACACCGCTGTGAGACTGAGATCTGACCATTCGGTACAGAATCCAATAGGTTATGGGCCTTCCGTCCTCGCTTTAGTATCACTACTACGTGTGGAAGATCACATTTGTCTTGTTGTCACAGGCCGTCCACTCGACCCTAGTTTCCACTCGACTCTGGACCTTTTTTTTTCGACGCATATACCCGCTCTATCCCCCCACACGCTACCAACTCGCAATGGTCCTCGAGTATAATGTCCGGATTAAAGATGTTGAGAAGCTGAGGGAGGGTACCTGGATGCAGTGGTCCCGGGACATGGAGTTTGCATTCATGGAGTCCGGGTTCATGGGTTTCATTGATGGATCCATTGATGAACCGACCGACGCGAAGAAACTCTCTGAATGGAGACAGATTAACATTCGCATTGTCAGTACTCTCGGCAAACATGTTGATAACTCCCTTCGCCGCCTCCTTGATCCCACCTTAACCGTGAAGGAAGCCTGGGACAAGCTGAAATCTGAAGCTCACCATGGTGGGATGATCACGAAGATCAACGCGATCACCTCCGCTATGTCTGCCAAATTCTCTGACCTCCCCAGCACCGCCCGCACCATCTCTGAGATAGAGGACCTCATTTCAGACCTCTATGAGGGCGGCAAAGCTCCTACTCAGGCTGAGTTCACTATCCTCGTCTTGATGAACGCTCTACAAAATATTCATCTGGATTGGGTTCGAAAGCACCTGCTAGCCGCCTTCTCCAGCGCGAAAACTCCCCCTAGCAAGCGGGAGATGATCACTCTCGGCACGCGTGAGAAGAACCACCTCGAGAATGTGAATGTCGCTAAATCGGATCGCCGGGATAAAGTGAAATGCACGAACTGTGGCAAGAACCATCCCTTCGAGCGCTGCTGGAAGAAGGGTGGGGGTGCTGAAGACAGGGCTCCAGACTGGTTCAAAGAAGCTCAAAAGAAGAAAGACGGCAAGAAAAAGAAGACTGAAAAGTCGAATGCAGCTGCAGACTCATCCAACTCTGATACTGCGACTGCAAACCTCGCTGTCAATATTGAACGGTCTCTTGCTGATGAATCCCGTCTAAACGACGGCTATTACTCCTGCGCTGCCATAGAGGATGCAGCTGACTCCTGTCCCGATCTTCTGGATGTGAAGAATGTCAACAACGACACTGCTTACCTTGCCGCTGGACTGTCACCCTGGTGCACTGATTCTAGTTGCACTACACACGTATCCCCCATACATTCTGACTTCTTCACCCTTGTCTCCGTCCACCGTAGGATACGTGGTGTTGGTGGTCACTATATTGCTGCCGTTGGTAGTGGCACTATTCATGTGCGCTGCGGAAAGGGAAGGAAATTGACGCTCCACGATGTGCTTTACGTCCCTGAGGCTACGCTACGTTTGATATCGATTGTGCAGCTGGACAACGATGGCCTGTTTACTGTCTTCGGTGACGGCCACGTTGCTATCAAAGCCCGCAGCGGAAAAATCATGGCAGAGGGGGCCAAGATTGGTACTGACCTTTACTACATATCTGGCAATCCCAAGGCTGTTGTTGAATCTGCAAATATCGCGTGTGCTGCCCCTGATCTTGAAACGTGGCACAGATGGCTTGGTCACTTGAATTACTCTTCGGTTATCAAGATGGCTAAATCCGGCATGGCCGAAGGTATGCCCGTCGATCTATCTACCCTCCCCCCCCTTTGTGAATACTGTGTCATCGGCAAACAGACGAAATTGCCTGTTCCGAAACTCAGGAAGGGGGGAGGGCAAAGAAGCGGCTTGAGAAGGTTTTTTCGGACATTACCAGGCCTGAGGACGTTGGCAGCACGACTGGGGACAGATACATTCTGAACTTTATTGATGACTACTAATGCATGTCATGGCTATTCCCACTTAAGAAGAAGTCGGATGTGGCTGTTGTTTTCAAGGACTGGCTCGCACTGGTCGAGAGGGAGAGCAATGAGAAGGTACAGACCTTTCGCACCGATAACGGTGGCGAGTACACCTCCGACGAGTTCGAATCATACCTAAGGCATGAAGGCATCCACCATCAAATGACTGCCCCTTACACATCAGCAGAGAATGGTCATGCAGAGAGATGTCACCGTACTGTAATGAACCGCGCCCGTGCGATCAGATCGGATGCTAAGTTACCTCTGAGCCTGTGGGCTGAATCGGTAAGAGCAGCTGGCTACCTAAAGAACAGAACACATACCAGGGCCCTAAAAGGGGTGACACCGTATGAGATGTGGTTTGGCGTGGGCCTGGATGTCTCGCACTTAAGGGAGCTTGGGTGCCGGGTGTGGGTACACGTTGCCGGTGATAATCCCAAAATCTACAACCGGTCTGTTGAATGTGTTCTGGTTGGCTATTCAGAGACATTGAAAGCTTACCGCTGTCTGGAGCGACTGTCCGGCAAGATCCATGTCACTCGGAACGTGGTCTTTGCAGAGAGTCAAGACTCCCGCCCCAGGAAACTGCTCCCAGGGGTCATTGCAAACGCGGATGCGATCCCTGTCCCTGAACCTGAGGTCAACAACCCTGACCATACTGACACCGATGAACGTGAGGAACTGACTGATGCACCCACGGAGACGATCCCGCGTCGTTCTGCCCACGTGCCGAAACCATCAGCTGCAGGCGCTGCGATGAGAGGCCTGTCGTATGAGTCTGTAATGGACAAGACCCTCAAGGAGATGTGAGAGAGCAAGGCACGCGTTCGAGGGGGTGCGCCGTTAGACCATGAGGAGGTGGGTGTGTTTGTCGCTGAGTCGCAGGAGGAGTGGTGTTATGCCGGAGAGGTAGATGATCCCAAGACCTACAGAGAGATCCTACGGAGGTCAGATGCCCCACAGTGGGAGACGAGTATGACTGATGAAATGCGCTCACTGTCGCGACACGGCATGTGGGATCTTGTCCCACGAACTGAGGTCCCTGATGGTCGTCGTGTCATCCCATCAAAGTGGGTGTTCCTGCGTAAAAAGGACGTGAGCGGCACCCCGAAGAGGTTCAAGTCCCGTGTGGTGGCTAAAGGGTTTGTCCAGAGGGCTGGTATAGACTACACAGACACCTTCACTCCCGTCACGAGGATGGAGTCCGTACGAGCAATACTGCACATTGGAGCCGCTATGGATTGGGAGATCCATCAGATGGATATCAAAACGGCGTTTTTGCATGGCGAGCTAGATGACGCGGTATATATGGAACAACCGGAGGGGCGCATCGAGAAAGGGAAGGAGACTTACGTCTGTCGGCTGAAGAAGACTCTCTATGGCCTTGTACAGTCCCCACAGTTGTGGAATGCAAGATTAAACAAAGCCCTGGTGGAGGAGATAGGTTTTACCAGAGTGGCAGCTGACCATTGCGTCTATACACGCACCACTGCTGATGGTACTTCCATTCTCGCCATCCATGTCGATGACATCTGCGCGACAGCGAGCACTGCGGCAGAAATGAAGAAGGTGAAGACTGACGTCGGGGCGATCTTCGACCTTGTGGACCTTGGTGAGGTCCACCACCTTCTTGGCATGGCTGTTAAGAGAAATCGTGCTGCGAGGACTGTCTCACTGTCTCAGCGTGCCTACATCGAGACGATCACAAAATGGCTGAACTTACAGGACACCTATGCCAAGTATACCCCGCTTGACCCTGCCGTCATCCTATCCAAGGACCTGTGCCCCAGCAGTGACGAAGAGAAGAAGAGCATGCAGAAAATTCCTTACCTCACCGCCATCAGATCGATGATGTATGCTGCCATGGGCACGCGGCCCGATATCTCGTTCGCGGTCTCTCATCTGAGTCAATTCAGTGCGAATCCTGGTCCTGCGCATTGGACGCAAGCCCAAAGAGTCATCACCTACCTATATACGATGTGTGATGTGGAGCTCGTCCTGGGCGGGAAAGGTGTGCTCCTATCCGGCTGGGTAGATTCGGACTGGGCTTCGGATCGGAGTGACCGCAGGTCTGTTGCGGGCTACCTTTATTCATTAGGTGGAGGACCGATCTCATGGAGCTCGAAAAAACAACCTACCATTGCAACCTCCAGTGTCGAAGCCGAATACATGTCGTGCACCTACAGAATAAAGGAAGCACTTTGGCTAAGATCCTTCCTGAAACTCATCGGTTTTGAACAAACCGGCGCAACAAATATCTTGTGTGACAACATGGGCGCAATCACACTCACCAAGGACCCGACTTTCCATGCTAGAACGAAACACATCGACGTTGCCCACCACTTTATACGCGAACACGTTGCGCGTCGAGAGGTTGGCTTTACACATGTGCCGACAAGGGATAACTCCGCCGACATCCTTACCAAGGCTCTGAGCCGTCCAATCTTCAGTTACCTATTCAACAAGATAGGCCTACGAAGATCGTGCGTCGCGGTCGACGCTTGAGGGGGTGTGTTGGAGTCGCAAGTGTGACCTATACGCGTATTCAACTCCACTGCTGCGGTACTTGAGATGTGTGTCGGAGTTCACGTCCTTTTCCTCAGTCTATCACACACCGCTGTGAGACTGAGGTAATGTGATCTCACTTAGTTACCCTTACACATATGTATTGATATACCTGTACCTAGATCTGACCATTCGGTACAGGTATACACTCAGTCTATCACACACCGCTGTGAGACTGAGATCTGACCATTCGGTACAGAATCCAATAAATAATACTTCAGCTTGGCAGTGAGTCATGACCCTAATTATATTTAGGAGTGTAGTCATGGCACAGCACAGCCTAGCATAGCCTTGTTGCTATGGTAGCATAGGTTGGGCTGAGTTTGTATTGCACAAACTGTGTTGCGGAGGCTTGGGAATAAATTTCCAGAGTGCTGAGTCCGAACCGGTAGGTTGGCCAGAGTTTGCACGAGCTTCTGTGAGGTAGGATCATATTTTGTTCGATTTGTCATTATGTGGGCATACATGAGACATCCAAAAATACAGAGATAGGAGAGGTCGGGTTTGCATCCTGTCAGAAGTTCATATGGGGAGATATTTGAGGTAATGCGAGATGGGGCTCAGTTTCGAACATGTACCGCGGCACCCACTGTGAATTCCCAGAACCCTTGTGATATGCCTGCACTGTACAACATTGCTCGGGCCACCTCAGCTATTGTTCGGTTTGCCCGTTTGGCAACTCCGTTCTGCTGAGGTGTGTTTGGCGCAGTGAGACTATGATGTATACCTTGTTTTTCCAGGTACTGAGTAAATTCCTGTGATAGGAACTCCCCCCGCAATCAGTGCGTATATCTCTGAGCGATCCTGTCAGGGGACACCCTGGTTTCCATTTCCAGTTCCGACACCACACCCAGTTCCGACTCCATTTCCAACTCCGCTTTCGGAAATGATTCCGCTTTTGGGAGACCTTCCACCAGTTCTGTTGGCTTTGCCAGTTCCACTCCAATTTCTGACTTCCGCTCTTGGAACAGTGTCGGAAATCAAGTGACTCGCGTAATAGGTGGCATCAAGGGTCGAGCAAGGGTCAGAGAGGTCAGGGGGATGCAAGGTTGATGGCGGGTGCCAAGTGTTGTCCCTGGCTGCGCAGCGTAGTATAATACGGGCTTGCTGACATTGGGGTCCTTAGACTTTTCTCTTTGGATTTCCCCTTGTCAGGTGAGAATCCACTCTCTTGTATACTCGGTTCATTTATACATACTTTGGATTTCCCCTTGTCAGTTGTGTGGTAGTGTGACCTCCACAACCAGCCAGGGTTACCCTTACAGATCCGTTATAATGGTTTCTGACTAACCTGTGGAAATTCTTGAACTGCACAAAGGTATCAATCTTTGCCATTAAGAAGTAAATCCATTTGTGACGTGTATGGAGGATAATCGAAATGGTCATGTGATACAGCATATATAAGTATATAATATATATTATAAGAGTATTAATAACAACATATAGGAATATATAGTAGTATTTATAAGGAGAATAATAGATGTTATTAGAATATTCTATATATGTTTAAACATCTCAGAGATATATATACATATGAGAGAGTATCTGACTACAAGACAGAATAACAGATAGTTGGATAGATACTTCTAATAGATATGAGTAGGAGTATTATTATGAATAGTTATAATGATATAGTGTATCTTAAAAGTGGGTAGAAAAAATAAGAAGAGGCATTCTTGTTGGCGGAGCCGCCGCTCGGGGAGGGACAAACGTAAATTTATTTATATCCCAACAATAAGATTGGCATGTACTTTCATCCTCTTCTTTTCTATAATCTGAGAATAAAATGGGTGAAGCTACAGGTAATAAAAAGTTGTGAGCATCCGCCTATAGTCATCAACTAATATAAAGTGGTAGTAGTGACCTTGGACTGAGCAGGTATTCATGGGCCTGCTAGGTCCATGTGGACGAGCGAAGGTTCAGTGCAGTGATGAGTGGAGGGAATGAACTTTTGATGGGTAGACTTTCCTAGTAGACAGCCTTCACATGTAGCTAGTGTGCGCCTTGTACTTGACTCAATCTTGTCATCGATGTGCCGCAAAGATGACCAAGAAAGATGTCCGAGTTGAGCATGGAGGATGTCGAGTGGGGTGGCGCGGATATGTGAGACAGATGGGGCATTAGTTCGCAAGGAGAGCCAGTAGTGCTGTCCGTTTGCCTGTCCTTCCACAATGACTGTCTTGTCCTTTGATATCGTAGCTTTGGAGCCCGAAAAGGCTGTTGTAAAGCCTTTTAAACTGATTTTTTGCACACTGAAAAACCTTCCTCGAATCTTAGGTGCATGCAGCACATCATGAAGCGTAATTTTTGTTCTTGGCCATTGACTCTCAATGATCCAGTGACTGTGTCTATGCCGATGAAGGAGACAAAGGTGACTTTATCAGCGAGGTATGTGTGTCTGGGTGTGGGTAGTGAACGGTATTCTGAGAAATCCGAAATATTGTTTGTGATGTGGTCAGTGCAACCTGAGTCCAACATCCATGCATGTTCACATGCAATATAGAAGCAAACGGCGTCGTTTGGGGTCACAGTGATAGATACAGGTGCTTCCTGAGCAACTGAGTCAGGATTGTCTGATATAATGGTGCTCACTGAGGGTGCCGTCCCTTATCCTTTTTCTCCTTTTTCTTTCCCTCTCCTTTTCATGCCTCAGACTGGGCCTCTTCTCGTGAGAGGCCGCGAGCTTTGCGTGGGAAATATTTCTCCCAATGTCTAGCTCCCTTGCAGTAGTTGCAGGTGTCTTTCTTCTTTTCGCCACCTACAGCAATCATGCTTACTTCGACCTGTGAGCCTTGACGAAGCTCTTCAGATAGGATCCAAGTGCATATGTCAGACGACGAGATGTTTTTGAAGTCAGTGACAGTAGCGAGAATGGTTTGCTGGACGACTTCATATGAGGTGGGAAGGGCTGTTACAACCGTGCATTTCCGATTTCCGACCCTCAGTTCCGCACACATTCCGACCCCCGATAGTTCTGATATTCCGCCCCTTGTTCTACTCCCTTGTTCTTTCGACTCTATTACTCGGACCCACCAGACCCGCTTCATCGTTCATCAAGACCATATGTCCGGTCATCCTTGTAGTTCGTTGTCAGATATGTTTTCCAACCCCTTGTTCTTTTGCCATTGTTTTACCTTACCCTGAACCCCCCTTGTAGTCCCCTTGTTCCCCCTTAGTTAGTTCCCACATATGTCTACCCGACTTCTGCTCCCCCCGGAATTTGCTTAGTACTACCTCATTACATGTTGTCTCAGCTCTTTGTATAAAAGCCTCTCATGTATGTCTGTTATTCTGGAATCAGATAATCGCCTTCGATACTTGATTTCCTTTGCTCCATCTCCTGTTCTTAGCACAGTGAGTCTAGCAAGACCTCCGTCTCTCCGCCTTCCGCCTTCCGACTCAGTTCCAACTCAAGTTCCAACTTACCTTTGTTTCAGTACTTTCCGACTTCTGACCTGTGTTCCGAAATACTTAGGACGATAGTTTATTGGGGGCACAACATATAAGTTGAAGCCGTTGTCCTTTCCAGTTCTGACTTTGCGGAAATCTCGATACGTAACAAGGGCCTGGATGATGAAGAGGGCATGGAAAGAGTCGCTAATGGTGAGTCCGGATGCGACGATGCGGGTGCAGAGTTCTGACATGCTGTCGATCTGTTTGGTAAGAGGTGTGTTGGTAGTGAATTTGGTCGAAATGTATTTGTTGAAGTTGACCCAAGTATTGAGACCGGTGGTGGTGCCATACCTATCAGAGAGCAAGACCCAGTTTTCATGTAGCGATTTTGTGAGGTCAAGAAATTGGTAGACTGAGGTGTGGCAAGTTGACAGAACAATGGACAGGCCCTGACGAGAGCGCTTGTGAAAATCCTCAAGTTTCACAAGCTCTTCATCAGTTGGCAGTGACGATTTTGTCAGGATGGTCTCGGTGCCGTCAGCAATACCGAGTGTGTTGGTGAAAAGTAGACTGGCATGGGTACCAAAAGACCAGGTGCTCCAGTTTGTACTGTTGAACTTCTCGACCGTTATGGAAGGTCGCGAGATGGCAAAGTTGGTCATGGATGGGGATCAGACAACAGGCAAGAGTTTGTGCATAGTCAAGATAGCCAGAGTGCGCTTGTCCAAGCGTGGTATCAGTTAGGGTGATTTAGAGCATGGGGCCCATAACCTGTAGGTGCAGAGGTCTGAGACAAAGACTCTGAGGCTAAGACGACGTCAGGGGAAGCTAATGTTATTAGTGGAAAGAGCCAAATACCTAAGACGATGTCAGGAGAAGCTGAGAGGTCGTCGTACAAGCGGGCTCTACTTATACTAGCTAGAGAGTCCTTTTGTACTCTAAAAGAGGAATAGAACAATGAGATAGAACAATGGGGTGAAATACAAAAGGGACTGTGCAAAGAGGACAATGCGCTAAGTGGACAAAGGGCCGGTTTTCGGTCAAGTATGACCGGTTTTTCAACACTAGGTGCACACCATCACACCAGGTGTGCCAGCGCTGGTACATAGCACAGATCGCGATGCTGACTCTTACTGCAGCTGCAGCTGTAGGTCAAGTTTCAACTCATTGCTGCACTGTGCTTCTGGTGCTACAGCTCATTTTGCACTACATCTCGGTCGCTTGAGTGAAGTGCTTTACACTTCATCGTGGCTGCAGAGACGGCTTTTCCTGCCAGGGAAACTCAATCTGTAAGGTGGCCCTTTTCCCTGATTCGCCGGCCGGCCTGATCAATCTTAGGGATATTTCAATATTTCAACTTAGCACCCAGCTTGGCTTGTAGACTCAGGACCACAGTGTGCTAAGGCTACATTGTCAGACAACGATGTGGGCTTACTACATAGTAGACAGGCCAGTAATGGTCTACCTTGACCTCCCCACATCCGTCAGCCATCAACTGAATAAGCCGAAAGCAAAGCGATGCACATGTTGAGGAGGCCTCTGTACGCCTGAAATGCATTCAGCCTCTGAGGAGGGATGGCCTTGTTTTGGAACCCTTCAAGACTTTGGTGTTATTGCTAACACTTCAATCTATCAGAACCTGTCATTTACGAGACTCAAAGAATATTAAACAATGCTGCAGCACAACTCCGGAAATAATTTAATATTTGTACCTTGGCTGCAATCCGCGTAAAAACTATTCCAAGTTAATACGGATGGAAGGCAATGCGTTTCTTAGCAGCACTGAACAATAAACTAAAAGAATGTAGGTTCGAGGGCACTATCAGGGTCCCAGTGTATTCCAAAATATGAGGGAATGTGCTTAGCAGGCGAGTTTATAAATGGACTGACCTGATAATCTACCAACACACTGCAATTAAACGAGAGGCAAAGAATAGAATCTAAAGCGGCTTTTTACAAGTAACAGGAATTGACTTGTGAAAGATATTAACCAGGAAAATCAACTGATCAACTCTCTCGGGTATTGTGTGGGAACTGTTGATAATGAAAAGCCTCGCGAAAAAAGGATTAAAATCGCTTTAAAACCCCATTTTCCCAGCTGATAGTAACTAATACACGTGGCTATTGTTGGGAGAACTCTATTCAAATATTCCTTGAATTTCCTCTTATTTTTTCACCATTTAACTTGGCTTCCCTGGCTCAAAAACTCCTTATTCTGTCAGGCAGAGTTATGAACCCACGCACGTCCACAACTCTGCCACAGCCGCTCAGTTTCAAACTCCGACCGGAGCTTCCCACGAACCGTAAACTTGGAGTTGCAGGCACTCAAGCACCTACAACTCCAGTACCTTGGCTCACTCAAACTCAGCCACTGAGACTGAATGTGTCCTCTACCGCTTACACAAGCCTGTGCAATTCAAACCCAGCTGGCACATGACTTGCATCATAGCAACCATGGCTGTGCAAGGCTGCGTACAAAGTCACACAAAGATGTACAAAGCCAAAACTAGGGTGCAGGTTTGATAAAGCCTATTGGATGAATGGATCCTCCAAACGCAATGCTACAACACCAAATAGGCCCCTTGATGTCATAGCGGCTGTGTAGGGCTGTGCAGGGCAGTGCAAGGCTGTGTAAGGCTGTGCAAACCAGGGAAGGTGATTGGCTATCTATTTCCAATTTCTTTGCACAAACACACCGCAATAGTTACGAGGGTGTGTTTCAGCAGTGCAAATATTTACTTATGACATCACTTGCCTAATAGATAGAAGAACCCCATTTTATGTAATCGTATATATTTTACAATATCAAAGGAGGCCATTCTGACCTCCTTGAATCATCCATTCTAGCAATCTAACATCTTCTATCCACGTGACCTCGTGTGACTTGCATCTTACTAAGCTGCTAATCCCAGCTAGGGTTATTCACTTACTTTAGTGTCTAATTCCTTGTTAAGTAGTTACTTTACTGCTTAGCCACTTGGACTAACCCTCTGGGTGTAATTCTACAGAGTGAGTCTGTCAATTGATAGTCTTGCCATTCGCACTCCAATACCCGAGACGATCTGATCAGTTGATTTTCCTGATTAGAGACTTTCACAAGTCACTTCTAAAACTCGTTCATCCCTCATTTTATTGCTGTGCGCTGGTAGATTATCAGGGCAGTCCATTTATAAACTCGCCTGCTAAGTACATTCCTTTATATTTTGGAATACGCTTGGACTCCGATAGTGTCCTTGAACCTACATTCTTTTAGTTTATTGTTCAGTGCTGCTAAGAAACGTATTGCCTTCCATCTGTATTAACTTGGACTAGTTTTTACGCGGATTGCAACCAAGGTACAAATATTAAATTATTTCCAGAGTTGTGCTGCAGCATTGTTTAATATTCTTTGAGTCTCGTAAACGACACGTTCTGATAGATTGAAGTGTTAGCAATAACACCAAAGTCTTGAAGGGTTCCAAAACAGGTATTGGAGTGCGAATGGCAAGACTATCATTGACAGACTCACTCTGTAGAATTACACCCGGAGGATTAGTCTAGGTGGCTAAGCAGAAAAGTATCACAACTTAACAAGGAATTAGACACTAAAGTAAGTGAATAACCCTAGCTGGGATTAGCAGCTTAGTAAGATGCAAGTCACATGAGTCACGTGTAGGATAGAAGCAGTAGATTGCTAGATTGATGATTCTAGGGGTCCAGAATGGCCTCCTTTTATATTGTAAATTACACAGGATTATGTAAAATGGGGAGCTTCTATCTATTAGGCGAGTGATGTCATAAGTAAATATTTGCACAGCTAAAACACACCCTTGTAACTATAGTGGTGTGTTTGTGCAAGGAAATTAAGAATAGCTAGCCAATCACCTTCCCTGATTTGCACTGCTCAGCATAGCCTTACACAGCCCTGCATAGCCTTGCATAGCCCTGCATAGCCCTATGACATCAAGGGTCCTAATTCAGGGGTTGTAGCACTGAGCTTGGAGGCTCATTGTCCAATAGGATGGATTGAATATACACCCTAGTTTTGGCTCTGCATATCATTGGGCAGTCTTGCACACAGCCTTACATAGCCATGGTTGCTATGAAGCAAGTCATGTGCCTGCTGGGTTTGAACTATATTTAAGTGTACAGGCTTGTGTAAGCTGCACCGGATATTCCCAATCTCACCAGCTGAGATTGAAAGAGCCAAAGTGTTGGAGTTGTGGGTGTTTGAGGACATGCGGCTCTGAATTAGCGTGTTCGAGGATCGCTCCGGTCAGAGTTTGAAGTTGAGCCCCGATGTCAAAGTTATGGACTCTCATGGGTTCATAGCCTTTGTCAAGTACAATAAAGCAGTTTTGAGCCAAGGAGGTCAGAACAATTGGCGAAGAAATGCAAGAAAATTCGAGGAATATTCTAAAGACAGTTCCCCATCAAAGCTGCATGTATTGGCTGATGTTAAGATGGGAAAAAGGTTTTTTTACAGACTTTTAATGCTTTTTTCGAGATTTTTAGAATAGAAAGATGGTTCCTACACAGGCCTAGCATGACGACCCGCCAGGGTGTTACCATACTTGGTGCCCCATTTCTTATGCAACTCTCCTGTGTCTGCCTTGAATATTTCACGAAAGTTGCCAAAAAGAAAGCTTGAACTTTTTGGCCCAGGGAGATCATTTAGGGGGGAAAATATTGGTGATTGGAAATTGTGCCATTATCACTAGGTGCAAGTCACTGTTTGTTTACCATAACCTATGGCAACAAATAGTGAAAAAAGAGGAAATCTTGTAATAATTTGAAACTAGGGCAAATGATGAAGAATACTTTCTTTTTGTTTACAATTTAAAACATCAAGAAAATCTGAATAAACACAGATGAACATTTATAAGAAATAAATTGTGACAAAATAAATACTATTCACTGCATAAGATGCAAGAAATTATTATTTGCCTTTATTCAGATTTTCTTGATGTTTTAAATCATGGACAAAAAGAAGGTATTCTTTACCATTTACCATAGTTTCAAATTATTACAAGATTTCCTCTTTTTTCACTATTTGTTGCCATAGGTTATGGTAAACAAACAGTGACTTGCACCTAGTGTATAATTACAGCTGTTTCGCTTACATAAGGCGGAGTTATAATTTGACTCCGAAACTGTTCTGAATAAAAGAATGCGCTGTATCTCAATGATTATAACCTATTAAGGCTGATAGATTGTGGTCAGCATCTCCCATAGCATATGTACAATAATATAACAAAATATATGCGTAACGTGTAGTGTCCAATATGCCGGTTTGGAGGACTGCAGAGGCAACTCCCAGCCCAAATTTCTACAAAATGTCCTGATATTTTAGATATACAGTATTACACATGTTATCTTGGATTTTACCAAAGGGATTTGCAAATAACTCACTTGTTGGCTAGCTGCAGGCCACACTATATATGCACTCAAACAAGTAGTCTGTGCACTCTACTGGCCTTTACAAGATTTGTTTTGGCATTATATATTACAATAAGACTGTTATTTACAGTGCACATATGTTTTATAGGCTTGATGCTAGCTATATTGTCTACTCTGTTCTGAGGTGACAAATGTGATGGCATGTCACAGAGTGTGACTCCCTCCTTGTTTTGGTCTCAGATACCATGGTCAAGACACCCTGACATCCAGATTCACATTGCACCCGTCGGTCATACTCAAAGGATGTGCGTGGCCTTGTAATATACCAGCGATCCCCCTTGGATATAAAATTGCGGCCATATCCACCCATCTCAACATGTCACGACACGTAGTTGAGAGCATTCTCAAGTTGTGGGGAGAGACAGGGGAGGTTATCTCCGAAGGTCCTGGAAGATCGGGAAAGAGATCTAGAGTGATGGATGGGGAGGAGATGGAGGCATGTATGATCTCTATATACCAACCATTCACTGACATTTGTATCCAGTTCCTGCTCGCTCTTTTAGAGCACAATCCTGATATATACCTTGATGAGATGAAAGACCTGCTTCAGCAGCAGCATGGCATCATTATAGGTATCTCAACAATTTGGGACACATTGACTGAGTTTGGCATTACGCATAAGAAGGTGCGGCTTATTGACTATTGGCACGAAGTACACTCACCCTGGCCTTCCAATAGCTGTCCAAGGCTGCAGCTGAGCGTAATGCAGTGAGTCGTGCACATTTTCAGTTTCAATTTGGTGCCGAATCACCAGATCGTCTAGTATTTATTGACGAAAGCAGGATCAACTGTTGGATGACATATGGACTTTTTGGGTGGTCATATAAAGGTCAGCGTGCCAGAGCGAGCGCAAAGTTTGTGCGTGGGCCAGGGTACGTGCTTGTTTATCCATGTACCAAGCCTAACATTGCTCTTAGGTTCTCCATACTTCTGGCCCTTTCTAGCGATGGAATAATATTTTCAGATATTTGTGCGGGCACGTATGATGGCCCCGCTTTCGTGTGATACATCGAGCAGTTGCTTCCACATATGAACCCTTGGCCAGCATGTCAAGATTGGATTTTGGGCGTTAATATCGCATGTTAGTGGCGAATGCCTGAATAGCGTGTGCGATCTAGCGAATTGCCCAGCGATCAGTACCGAAGAGGTAAGGGATAAAAGGTAAGAGGGTTACTCGAAAGGAATTCGCCCTGATCTACAGTCGTAGCGAAATAGCCCGTGGCACTTGACGATGTAACGTGCAAGGTGTCACAGAAGGGTTGTCTAAGTAGCGACAATCCCTTCGCCGGCGAAGGTGCTCCTTCAGAGCCCTTTTCCGACAGCACAGAAAATAACTCGAAGGCTAAGGTAATGAAGATGAAGTATGAGAACTCACCAGTGAGGCCTAAGTCCTCTTCTGGTCGAAGATAGAAATCTACAGAAGAAGGCTCAAGATGATAGTCACAGTGAGGTCAAGTTTGCACAAGATGGACGTATGATAATTAAACTGGAGAATATACATGCGAATGTAGACTACTTATACCGAATGCTCATATGGTGCTAGCGAATAGGAAAGAGGCCGTCTGGAGTCAGGATTGGATAGGGGTGCACAGTCAGGATACATAATAGATGAAATAGACATACAATAGAATGGAAGAGGGGTGCGAACATGAAACGACGGAGAGGAAAGAAGGCGAAGGCCCCTATGTACGAAAACACGCCTTGGGACCTGCATATACACCACCCTGCATGGACTCTTCATCTGCTGGGTTGGTCCCACATGACCTATGGGTAGGATGCCCTGCGAATGCATTCTGGACATAGGAACACCCAAAGGGGGTTGAGTTGAGAAGATGATGGGACCAGTGATGAACCATCAACCCGGGTAAAGGATGTCGATTGTGTTTGATGGCGTGCCTGCTGGCGAATGATGCGAGTAGCGAAGGGTCATATGGCGAATGTGGCGAATAGCGAATGGAGCGAAGACACGCGAACATGGAAGAGTGGTGAAAGGGACAACAGGGATAGCTGGGTACAAGAAATAAATGAGTCATGACAGCCTGCACCTCCTTGCACTTCATGATAGGACCAGTGATGAACCAACAATCCAGGTAAAGGATGTCGATCGTGTTCGGTGGCATGGCTACTGGCAAATGATGCAAGTAGCAAATGGCCAGTTGGCGAATGTGGCGAATAGTGAATGGGGCAAGGGGTGAATGGAGCGAAGCCGAGCGAACATGGAAAAGTGGTGAAAGGGAAAACAGGGATAGCTTGGTACAAGAAATGAATGTGTCATGACGACTGTGTAGTGAAAACTTCAGCGAAGCTAATTCGTCCTGCGCTGCAGTGGTACGAGTCCCATTGAGTCCAACCTGCATGGTGGCTGCAACTGACACTATCCGAATGCATCCTGAGCATGTGGGTCTGTCATGGAGTGGGAGTTTAACAGATGATGGGTTCTATGATGGATGAGGGCTCCAACACCTGGCGTGCTGGCAGGAATGATGCGAATAGCGAATGCGAAAGCAGTATGGCGATGAATATTTTGGCAAGATATTCGCTGGTTCAGGAAGTCGTTCGCTGGTTCGGGAAGTCATTCGCCTTGTGCTGAGGGATGATTCGCAGAATAAACGAATCATGACACAGCACCACTGAGTGTATTAGTAATGGATAATTGCTCAATCCACCATCTTGCTGATGTTGCGCCAATATGTGCTGCCTGGTACATCACATTCTGTTGTTTTCTCATAAATCTTTTCAGTGGTGTGCGGCTTTACTATCTACCTCCATACTCCCCTGATTAGAACCCCATTGAGGAAGCGTTCTCCTATGTGAAGTCTGTCATTCGACGCAATGGTGCAGAATTCCGTTCCGCAGTGGATCACAAAAATATGCATCGAGTGCATTTTTTTTACACAACTCACTTGCAATGATTACGCCAGCAAAGGCACAAGGCTGGATGTGACATTCAGGTTATTTATGTACCGAAGCATAACAAACATGTATAACAACCTTTGCTTCGAACGTGGCGTGGATGCTACCAGGACACAAGCGCAACGATGGTATGGCAACAGGAAGAAATTATCAGAAGTTAGCCAGATAAATACAATGTATCACCTATTTTCCTTCCACAAAATGCAGCACATTCTCTTCTGTCCGAGTGTCTTTCTGTTTCGAGGAGGGACAGAAGGTTGTACCTTCCTATGTACCTGTTGGTGCATCTCACTGCGCAGGGAGGGGGTGGTGCTGAACCTTGCCACATGGGTGCCTCCCTTGAGTTGCATATGTATACCTGCCATGTTCAGGAGGACACCATGAGAATCTGAGGTGTTGTGCACATATCCGCATGAGAGCACAGGAATGCCGTGTCTCAAGAGCTCTGACAGGTCCTTGTACACATGCGACAGGGAGGAGAAGAATGCCATCACACACGTGCATCGGGTCAAATGCGATGCAGTGTCACAAAGGACCACAACCCTCCTTTCTCTCCTTGTGGCAGCACTGAATGCATCGACCACCTCATTGCTGCTGTAGTACAATCCCTTGCCGTTCGTGCGCTGACTCAGTCTGCTACCACGTTCACTTTGCAAGATGATGCTGTACAGCAACACACCCACACGTGAGAGGACGCACAGGGATATGTTGCTTGAGATGTCCGAGTACTGCAGTGTCACAGGGATCCTGAGGTTCAGGGCTCTCTTCCCGGGGGAGATGCGAGACCTGGACGTGTCGCATGTACTTCAGAGGAGAACGGTGCAGTGCATAGGGGATGTGATAGGCATCTCTCGTGCAGAGGAATTCATGTCGCAAATGTTGTCATGTCATGCCATCATTGCAGGATGCACAGTCAATGCAGTGATCGACGGTCCACTAGCTTGAAGATCAACACTAATGTCCTCATCACCGTCTGCATGGGTGACACCAGGGGCTAGTAGGATCCTGTGAGCATCAAATTCCACATATCTCGGCTCGGACACTAGGCTCAGACCCAAGCCAACGGAATTGCGACGTTCAGGGGTCATTCCGTGCAAAATACCAGGGAAGGGCAATGACTCGCGTCTGTGACGATTCTGCGCTCCCATTGCAATATTTTCAGCCTTCGCGCTTGACTCCTTCAAATTCCGCAACACATCTTCAGGGACTGATAACCGTTTGAATGTATCAAGTAGCCGACGCTGCGGAGAGTGGTTTGCCTGAGCAAGCGATTTGTTGTTAGAGATTGGGCTGTGGCATGGCATTGCGGAAGTGATCCCTAGTTCCAACATTCTCGCTGAGGCACTAAGGAGATCTCCAGAAAAGCAAGCACCAGTTTCTTCTTCCATGTGAGGCGGTCTTACTGTTCCACCATGGTTGGAACTTGATCTACTGCCCAACAGAGACTTTTTGGAGGGTTTGCCAGCAGATGATGCTAATGTAGAGTGTGTCTGTGACCCCGAGAAGGACATAGTGATAGAATGTGTAATGAAATAGTGAAGACGAGATGGAATAGAAGGTCAATGACATGGGGTAGAAATGCTAGTGAAGTCACGGTCCAAAGGTTCGAAGGGAGAGCGTCAGCACCAGGGGAACAATGCTCGCTTAACGAGAATTGGGTGTGTGTGTGCTTGTGGAGGAGGACTGAGCTCTGTTAGAATAAATGGGATAGTTATATCACACAGTATTCTAAGGTCTAACAATCGTCTAATTGAGCTAACTATCTGGGAGAAATAATCCATGCACCAGTAGCAATGCCTGCCCTGGAAAGCAGGCACCTGGGCCCTGGTCAGAAGAACTATTGCTATGGGACTAATAGTCCCATACAGGGACATCGGACACGATGGAAATCACAGTACATAGTCCTATCTATGGACGTACTGAATAGCTACCTCAGGAGAGAGGTACAGAGATGGCAAATGCCTTGCCAAGGCTGCTGTAGGCACACAGCACAGGACACACAAAGATTCTTTTCTATTCAATTCCCCTGACTAGCCCCACTGATTACGAACAGTATTACATGTTGAAAGGGGCTTTGTATACTGCTCCAAGGTCCCAGCTTAGATACTTGTCAGTAGGACAAGTATCCCCATCATTGTTCCTGCCCCACAGCTGTATGCAGCCTGTGGAGCATTTTCCACATTATCCTGACCCATTCACTCACTATCTTGAACACTGGTAGTCACTACTATTTTAGTATAAGTAGCTACCATAAATGTACGAACAAAATATCCAGAAAATATCCAGAACAATCCAGAAATTGCTGTTTCACCCCCTGAAGTTACTGTAGACTTGTTTGATAGCTACAGAACTTAAATCTTGATAGTTTTCTCTAATTCTTTGTTGAGAGTCTATTATAACTGGCTACACTACACTGCTCCGAAAGCGAAAGCTTCGGACCCCTTGTTCCTCTGTTCTCACCTGTTTCTTCCTCAACTCAGTCACGTGACCTACATCAATCAGTGACGCGCTCGCTCCACAGAGCTTAGTCAGCTCGTGCATATACTGTGCACAGGGGTGCACGAAGGATTCCCATTCCCTGAGTCATCAGATATATCTATTCTGATATATCTGATATATTATTCCTAAAAAGCTCTGGGGAATAGGCTGATTCAAAACTTTCAGTAAAGGGTTTTGAAGATGGGGTGGAAGTCCGAGGCTGAGCTTGAAAAGTGGACATAGCGAGTACATCCGAAGACGCGGTGAAATTGATACATCCCAGAAAGGAACGTGTAAGAGGAGAAGTAGACAATCCTGGTGGATTTTGACTGCTCGGTGGCATCCACACTAGGTTCGAGGGGGGGCAATGAATTGTTGTCGGCATAGAATATGTTATCCCGACCATGAGGAAGACCAAGCTCAAAGGTTTCTGGAAGTGCGGGTGGAAGATAGACTCTAGTAGGGAGGCTTTGGATATCCATGTTGAGCAAAGAAATATCTGAACGCGAACCTGCTCTGGGTCACGGTGGTCTCCTAATGACCTGGATATCGTGTGTCCCTCCCTCAGGTACATACAGGAGAGGGACATCAGCACCATAGACCCGAAAAGTGCAGCAATGGTCCTTGAACTGCGCAACAGACTGGACACCATGATCGACGTCCTGTATGCTGTGGGGTACTTCCCTGTCATGTCAGGGTACCTGTTGACCGACCGATGCGAGGACCAAGCTCATGTTCATGGACCAGGTTATCTGTCGTATGTGCGTGAGGTATACTTATATAAGTGAACCAGCGAACTTCTTCATGATTTTTCTAAAATAAAATCATGCGTCAATAGAGCTGTGTATACCATAGTGAATTTCTCTACTTTGAGTCTACTCTAATTAGTGGTGCTTAGCCCGTTTCGTACTGGTACTGCCTAAACTAGAAGCATACCTGTTCATACAAGACTCCAACCACTTCGTTAGAAAACTAATCTCTGCCAAAATGAATTGGAACCCATTCGCACCATAGTCGCTATGTGGAAGGGTCGCCAGATCATCCAGATCCATTGTAAGAAAATCATGTGCATCGAACTTTGCATGTATAGCAGGGAAGTCACGCCTTTCTGCACCTGTTTTGTCTGAAGTGATGTCAGCCACTTGCCAACTGAGGGATAGTGACATCCCACTAGCTTGTCGGCAGGCAGTGAAGGAGAGTGGACATGCTTCCCTGAATGATGATAGTCCGGTGAAGAAGTCGCTCTGCCAGACGGTAGATAAACAGTTCGAGACTGCACACAAGGAATGGTCTGGACAGGGACTGAAGCATCAATGATAGCTGGTATGTGCCAGTGATCCTTGCATGATTTGTACTACTGGTGATGTTATGGTGGAAGTCTGTGAACACTGTCAACTTCGGTGGTGTCATAGTTGATACGTTTGATATGCCAGCACACTGTGCAATAACCTGTCAGCGCAAATGTGTATATAGAAGAACAGACACACCATTGCTGAGACCCAAGCATGAACCATCTCCAGTGGGATTACAGATGTTTCGGGTACACAAGGCGGAGTATGAAATTCATGCCGTGCAATGCCACCTGCAAAGATCGCACTGTAGCTCGTCAACCGTTGAAGAATAAGACATTAATTTTGGTAGATAGTTTTTCCTGTATATTACATACAATTTCATATAAAAATTGTAGCTTATTATGAAATATTGAATTTTTGGAAACTTGAGCCTATATGCATCATTGTGACCCCAAATAGCATCAATCTGGGAGGTAGCAGGCTCAAATAAAGTAAGGGTGTGCATTTAGAAAGTAAGGCCTTGCATGTATAAAGTTCTTGAACACTAATAACTAGTGTATAAGGGAAGTGGGGGCTGCATAGTTTCCCAGTCTTTTAGCTTTCTATAAAGCAAAAATTCTAATTGAGAGAGTGTACTACATGTACATGTAATAAAATATATAATAAGCAGACACAAGTTTATACTTGCCTTGACTTCCCATCTTGTGTGGACTACACGCAACACATCACGTGATTCACGTGACATTACATATCTTGTACTTGTACCATATGCTGTGCTTTCTGCCTGAACACCAACGTCAGCGTCAAACCTACTCTGAAGACCTTTGAAAATGAGTGATATATCAACGGTTCACGTGGGAGAAGAAGATCGACGAAATCGCGCTCTATCTGAACATGTCAAAATGTGTGGTCGAGTGCATCCTCCATCTATGGTGTACTACTGGCGAGGTTATGTCGCAGGAACCTGGCAAGAAAGGCAAAAGGAGGAAGATCATGACTCAAGAGGAATTGGAGGCAAGTAACAGGTCTTTCTGCCATAGAATAAATGTACTCATAACTCCTTATCCTAGTTTCTTCTTCAACTTACAGAGGAGTTCCTCGACCTATATCTGGATGAGATACAGGGCCTATTGCAGCGTCTGTATGGTGTGATGGTTGGAATTAGTACTATATGGGATACAATGACAGGCCTTGGCCTCATGTGCAAAAAGGTATGCCTCAATATATTATTTTGCGTCATCCAATCTAATCGGCCTCTTCGTAGCTATCCAAGGTTGCTGCCGAGCGTAATGCAAACCTTCGAAGTTTATACTGTTTCAGGATTGGTCACGAGAGTCCTGAGCATTTGGTATTTGTCGACGAGAGTCGAATTGATTGTCGCACCACATATCGCCTGAATGGATGGGCTGCAAAGGGAAAAAGAGCTTCAGTAAAAGCTCACTTCGTCCGAGGGACTGGGTAAGTACCTTCTCATTTGTTCATTTGCTGCTGACTTACGCATGATCTAGTTATTCAGTCCTTCCTGCTCTCAGCGCTGAGGGTATCATATATTCCGACCTGCATGAAGGCCCTACGATATGAACGCGTTTGTTCAGTTTATCCATGACCTGATGCCCCATATGAACCCATGGCCCCTACCACGCAGCATGCTTGTGATGGACAATTGCGCCATTCATCATTCAGAAGAAGTGGCAGAACTTTGCCAGAAACAGTAAGTTTTCTTCTCCTAGTCTTCTGTATATCTCAAGGGAGGCTGAATCTTATGACAGCGGTGTCCGGCTATACTACTTACCGCCTTATTCACCAGACTTCAACCCAATAGAGGAAGCATTTTCTTTCCTGAAAGCCCACCTCCGGCACCATGGTTCAGACTTTCATGCAGCAATTGATTCTAAGGATGAGGGGGCAATCTTGTTGTTCTTTCATAGTGCTCTTGCCACCATTACTCCAAAACACTGTGAAGGCTGGATGACCCATTCAAGGTATTTGTAGATGCAAGCAGCCTTGTAGTAGCAGTGTAGCACTTCATCACAATTGTAACCTCATATGCCCCTCTGAAAATTATGTTGCAAGGTTTTTATTAGCTAGTCAGTGTTGCCATGACAATCTCAGAGTTGGGTTGAGCCTGTGTTTATTCAAGCTAGATGACTGGTTCAGTGTCACCAGATATTCAGGGCTCATGTGGCATCATCATGTTTGATGTCACTTCAAGGATCATGTATAAGAATGTACACATGACATTCTGACCTGAGGGCCTGTTGGCTGACCAGTGTGGCCAGACTATTCAGGGCCCGTGCGGCACTGTCATGTTTGATGTGTAGTAACTCGGTTTGGGCAAGTAGGAAGTTATAGACCAGTAGTTCAATGGATGGAACCTTCAGGAGACTATTTGGTGTTCTCCTCAGTGATAGTCAACATTAGTAATATAAGGGAAAGCTACCTATTTAGTGTTCTACATGCTTTTTCAGTTAAATACTACGAAGATACACTATTAAACTCGCCTCCTCAGTGATAGTCAACACTGAGGAGGGAAGGGCATGCATTGGCCTGTTTCACTCGCATATACGAAGTTCTGGCACGCACGTCAGGCAATGGTGTGAAGGTCAAAGATGACATGGCAAGGTACTACAACCGACACCGGGTTCCGGAGTACCAAATTGGAGACAAGGTATATTTGGATGCAAGTGATATCCGCACCACATGCCCTTCACAGAAGCTTGCCCACCGCTACCTTGGGCCCTTCACAGTGATGCGGAGGGTCAGATGAAACGCGTACCGTCTCCGACTTCCGAACTCCATGTCCCACCTCCACCTGTCTTCAATGTAGTGAAGTTGCTCCCAGCACCGCGGGATCCAATTCCAGGCTGGAGGTCTCATCCGCCACCTCCATGGAAATCGTAGATGGGGAAGAGCATTATGTGGTGGAACGGATCCTGGAGAGCCAGTTCGTGCAAGGACGATTCCAATTCCTCGTGAAATGGGAAGGATATGGGTATGAGGAAAATTCATGGGTCCCGGAGCAAGATGTCTCTGCCCCGGACAAACTCTGAGAGTTCTACAGGACACACCCTGGTGCCCCTCATTGAATCCATTCGCTAGCCTTTCAATCCCTCGTGTCCCGTGCTTCGAGGATGCAGCACACTAGAGGTGGGGTGACGTCAGGGAACACCCTGTTTTCCAGTTCTGACACCACACCAAATTCTGACTCCATTTCCAACTCTGCTTCCAGTTCCGCTTCCATCTCTGACTCCACTTTCGGAAATGATTCTGCTTCTGGGAGAACTTCCACATGTTCTGTTTGCCTTGCCAATTCCACTCCAATTTCTGACTTCCGCTCTCGGAACAGTGTTGGAAGTCAAGTGACTCGTGTAGTATGTGGCATCAAGGGTTGATCAAGGGTCAGGGACGTCAGGGGGATGCAGGGTTGATGGCGAGTGCTGAGTGTTGTCCCTGGCTGCAGACTAGTGTAGTATAATACAGGCTCACTGACATTGGGGGTCCTTAGACTTTTCTCTTTGGATTTCCCCTTGTCAATTGTGTGGTAGTGTGACCTCCACAGCCAGCTAGGGTTGCCTTTACAGGTGTGCAATCAGGATACAAATAGATGAAATGCATATACAATAGAATAAAGGAGGAGTGCGAACATGAAATGATGGGGGGGAAAGAGGACAAAGGTACCTATGTAAGAAAACACGCTTTCAGACCTGCATACTTGTTACCCTGCACGGACTCTTGGTCTGCTGGGTCAATCTCACATGATCTACAGGTAGGACGTCCCGTGAATGCATCCCGGCCATAGGAACACCAAGAGGGGGTTGAATTGGGAAGGTGAAAGGGCCAGTGATGAACATCATGCCAGGTAAAGGATGTTGATCGTGTTTGATGGCGTGCCTATTGGTGAATGATGCGAGTAGTGAATGGTCATTTCGGTGAATTCAGCGAGGAGAGAACAGAGCGAACATAGAGGTAGAGGGATAAAAAGGGAAGAAGGGGGTAACTTGATACAAGAATAAATGGGTCATGACACATATGCACCCAACATGATGTCACTTCAAGGATCACATATAAGAACGTACACATTTGATATTCTGACCCGAGGGGCCTGTTGGCTGACCAGTGTGGCCGGACTATTCAGCCTGTGTGGCATTGTCATGTTTGATATCACTTCAAGGATCACATATAAGAACATACATATTTGACATTTTGACCTGAGGGGCCTGTTGGCCGATCAGTGTGGCCAGACTATTCAGGGCTCATGTCACTGGAGGCATATAAAAATTTTCTGCTCTGAAAAACTATTCAAAAACCTGTAAAGATATTCCAAATTTTTTTAGTGTTTTTAATGTAAAAAAACTTAGACAAAATTTTGTGCTTTTGTTAGAATTTGTTGAGCAAGGAAATTGTAAAAAAAATTTAAAGTTTTTGCAGGGTTTTTTATGTGTTTTTATAAGTTTCTTTGTGAAAACACAAAGAAACTGATAAAAAACCCTGACAAAAACTTTGAACTTTTTTACAATTTTCTTGCTCAACAAGCTCTAATAAAAACATAATTTATTACAGTTTTTTGAACAGTTTTTCAGACAAGAAAAACTTTATATGCCTGCAGTGTGGGGCATCATCATGTTTGCATCATCATGCTTTTGTTCCTCACTTCAGTGTTTCTTGCCATGAACTCAAGATGTAGATTTCCCTAGCACTTGTGACAAACTAACTATGGTAATCTAGTGGTGTTTAGCCTTCTTGGCCCCCTTCTCCTGATCTCCAACCTGAAAGCCATACCTCTTGCCTGCTACTCTGAGCTGGTCTGTGAGAAACAAAGCATCTCCCGCCTTCAGGCCATATAATGCCTTGAGCGACTCAACGGCGAGCCATGCGATGCTGGTGATGGGGGCCCCGAGGCTCTCCTCCTCCGCAAATCTACCCTGCAGAAAATCGAACCTGGAATATTGGAGGCCTTCAGCCTCTAACTCTGCGAGCCAAACACCGATAGTGGGAGTGGGAGTGTTCCGCAAGAGAGGGTTGGCCTCAACATCAGGACTTGCCACGTGATCGCTAGACGGCGGCGAGCGCGATCGCATTCTCTTTGGGGGTTGCGAGGAGGGACGGAGGATCTGGATAAGCTCAGGGGGGAAGTTGATGTTGATAGGAGGAGGTGGGGGGATCTGCTGAGGTGCTGTGGGCTCACTGAAATACCGTGCTCCACCTCAACGCAAAGGAGGCTCAGGCATTGAATTCTCAATGCCAGCGTTCGCATGAGAGAACTTGAAGTACTCCACCTTCGGTGGGGTGTTCAGATCAACGCCCGGCGCATTTTTCAACTAATAATAATAATTAGTAAAAGAATAAAAGAAGAAAAGAAGAAAAAAAAAAGAAAAAAAAAAAGAAAGAAAAAAAAGAAAGAAAAAAAGAAAGAATTTTTTTTTTTTCTCGCATCAGCTCGAGCACCCATACCAGCTCTCCTTCGAAGTTAAGCACCTTGTGGTACCCATTAAGGGCACGTACTAAGCATATTGAACCTGGATGTTATTTGCAAGACCAGGTGGCAAGTAATTGCTTGAGTTGAGCCTGGTATGCCTTGGTCTTTGTGTCATCGAGGCCACATTTGTGGAGGGGGTGTTCGGTTTGGTTGGGTGGTTTTGGCGTGAGGAAGGGGTTAACGAGCTCTTTCTTCTTTGCCTTCGGTTTACTCGCGGTGACGGTCTGAGCCCTGACCGCTTCCTCTAAAAACTGGAAAAACTATAAAATTGCAATTGATTAGTGCAAAAATGTAAAAGAAATAAAAATTACTTACCTTGGGCATGAGAACAATCTCAATGGCGGCTTCAGAAGTCCTTTTTGCCACCTGACTGGCCCACTCGTCCTTCAAAGTGATCCAATCGTCCTCGGTTTCCAGGGCGAAACACCGTTTGGCCGGATCCTTGTAGAAGTGGGTCACCAGACCCGCTCGCTTCTCCTCAGGTATGGCATAGAGCCCTAGGACCTCATGGATGGTAGTCTTCACAATGTGGAGGGTGCTTGTCGGCTTGAGAAAATGCGTGTGATTGACGATCACGCCAACCTGGTTACGAAAAGGGATGATAAATTTCATTTCAGTAGATAAAGTGTCAGGTAAACATCACAAATATACAATAAAACACTTACTATCAAGCATAGAAACCACTGCCTTTGCTTTGGCCGCCACTTTACCCTTCTTCTTGGGAGGCTCAACCAGAGAGGAGAGCGGTTCCACGTCGCTGTCGGGATTATCGTCGCTGCTGGGGGACTCGAAGTCTTCTGACAGGTCTGCGACCTCTTCCTCCTCGTCCTCTTCTCTCTCAGAGTCTCCAAACACATTGGCATGCCCAAGATCATCCTCACTGACTAACCCCAACCCTGGCTCTCGATCCCCCTCATCCTCCTCGTCCCCCTCGTCCCCCTCTTGCTGGTCCTCCTCGGGAATTGTGCTGAGAACGAGGCGGCCGACGATAGCGTCAGCGGCACCGGTTTTCCTGGTTGCAGGGTCGCCGGACTTGGACGGCCCTTTGGAGGCAGAGGTGGATGTCGGGGCAATAGAGGGAAGGGGGTCTTTGGCAACGGGTGGTTTGGAGGTGGAACCATCGTCGGTAGCTGGCACCTTGCTGCCTGCCTTCATCTTTGAGGCAGGAGGTTGAATTGGGGGGATCACACCAGCATCATGCAGTCGAGCTGACGGCGTGCAACTATGCTTGTGTCATGACCTGTCTATTTCTCTTACCCCACTGCCTCTATGTTCCCCCTCGTCACTCCCTAGCATCTTTGCCAGAGTTCACCTCACCCTCTGACCACTCCTTCTCTACATCCACTCTATCCACTGTTTGCCCCATTCTCTGAACCACTATTCGCTGCTCGCGCATTTCGCCAGCAGGCACACCATCAAATACGATCAATACCATTTACCCAGCGCGATGGTTCATCACTAACCCCATCATCTTCTTAATCCAACCCCTTTGGGTGTTCATATGGCCAAAGGGTGTTCGCGGAACATCCCTTCCATAGGTCATGCGGGATCAACCCAGTAGACCAAGAGTCCGTGCAGGGTAGCATGTATGTGGGTCCCAAGACATGGTTTCGTACATAGGTGCCTTCGCCACCTTTACTCTCCGTCGTTTCATGTTCGCACTCTTCCCCCACTCTATTGTATGTTTACTCCATCTACTTAGTATCATGACTGCGCACCCCTATCCAACCCTGACTCACAACGGCCTCTTTCCCATTCGCTGATACCTTACGAGCATTTGATATAAGTAGTTTACATTCGCATGTATCTTCTCCAGTTCAATTATCATACGTCGTCCATCTTGTGCAAACTTGACCTCACTGTGATCATTGTTTTGAGCCTTCTCCTGGAGATTTCTATCTTCGACCAGAAGAGGACTTAGGCATCACTGGTGAGTTCTCATACTTCATCTTCGTTACCTTAGCCTTCGAACTATTTTCTGTGCTGACGGCGAAGGGATTGTCGCTACTTAGACAACCCTTCCATGACACCTTGCATGTTACATCATCAAGTGCCATGGGCTATTTTGCTACGACTGTAGATAGGGCGAGCTCCGCTCAGGCAGCCCTCTTACCTTGTGAACATTTATTGGTTCACCTATTTGCCGAACGGCATACTTATTCGCACAAGTCATTCGGGCATTCGCTGTGTTCCCTAATACACGATATTAATGCCTAAAAACCAATCTTGACAGCTTGCCATCCACGATGAGGGCAGGGTGGACCGAGTCCCCCTGGCAGGTTTTCGGCATGTTTGAATCCCCAAGTAGCTCAGCTTTAGCTTTCTTTTTCTTTTTGCCAGCCATGAGAGGGTTATAGATAAAGCAGAAGAGAGGAAGGCGTTGAGTGGTTGTGGTAGGAGGGAAGGCTGCTCGTCGTGCGTGGCAGGAACGAGGCTGCAATGAGGCGCCAGGCAGTCACATGACTCAGTCACGCTACCCTGCGTCATAGCACAACGCGCTGCTGTCATGCCAGGTATGCTGAAACTACAGGTATTATGTTTTGTTATGTATAAATATGTACTTTATTCTTATGTAAAGCTGAGGACTTGATGTAGAAGGTTAAAAGGGCTGGGAGCAGTCAAACAGACATGCACATGATGCACCTCTCCCCCCTTCCACAGCCAGATGATTTCACCCTTGTTTTCTGTTTAAAACATTTGTATATGTATATTACTATAATCTGACCAATTTATGGCCTTTATTGAAAGAATTTGAGGTCATAATGATGCATATAAGTGAAATTATCCAAATATTAAATAAATCATAATAAGCCAAGATTTGTATATATAATGGTAGCTAATATATAGTACAGATTATATACAAAGTATAAACCCTTAATCTCCAATGGTTGTGGAGATACAGGTCGATTTTTGCAGGCGGCACCGGGTGGGATGAATTTCATACTCCGCCTTGTGTACCTGAAACAGCTGTAAACGATGCTGACCATGCTTGTCCAGCAGGCATAACTTTTCCTTATGGCTGCAAATGTGGCACTTGTTCAATTCGACTAGCAGATCATCCCTGAGATTCTGTTTTGGAATCCTTCAAGACTTTGGTGTTATTGCTAACACTTCAATCTATCAGAACGTGTCGTTTATGAGACTCAAAGAATATTAAACAATGCTGCAGCACAACTCCGGAAATAATTTAATATTTGTACCTTGGTTACAATCCGCGTAAAAACTAGTCCAAGTTAATACGGATGGAAGGCAATGCGTTTCTTAGTAGCACTGAACAATAAACTAAAAGACTGTAGGTTCAAGGACACTATCGGGGTCCAAGCGTATTCCAAAATATAAAGGAATGTACTTAGCAGGCGAGTTTATAAATGGACTGCCCTGATAATCTACCAGCGCACAGCAATAAAACGAGAGGCAAAGAATAGAATCTAAAGTGGCTTTTACAAGTAACAGGAATTGACTTGTGAAAGATATTAACCAGGAAAATCAACTGATCAACTCTCTCAGGTATTGGAGTGCAAATGGCAAGACTATCAATTGACAGACTCACTCTGTAGAATTACACCCGGAGGATTAGTCTAGGTGGCTAAGCAGAAAAGTATCTACTTAACAAGGAATTAGACACTAAAGTAAGTGAATAACCCTAGCTGGGATTAGCAGCTTAGTAAGATGCAAGTCACATGAGTCACGTGTAGGATAGAAGCAGTAGATTGCTAGATTGGATGATGATCCTAGGGGGTCAGAATGGCCTCCTTTTATATTGTAAATTACACAGGATTACATAAAATGGGGAGCTTCTATCTATTAGGCGAGTGATGTCATAAGTAAATATTTGCGCAGCTAAAACACACCCTTGTAACTATTGTGGTGTGTTTGTGCGAGGAAATTAAGGATAGATAGCCAATCACCATCCCTGATTTGCACTGCCCAGCATAGCCTTACACAGCCCTGCATAGCCTTGCATAGCCCTGCACAGCCCTATGATGTCAAGGGTCCTATTTCAGGGGTTGTAGCACTAAGCTTGGAGGCTCAGCATCCAATAAGATTGCTTGATTATGCACCCTAGTTTTGGCTCTGCATATCATTGGGCAGTCTTGCACACAGCCTTACACAGCCATGGTTGCTATGAAGCAAGTCATGTGTCTGCTGGGTTTGAACTATATTTAAGTGTACAGGCTTGTGTAAGCTGCACCGGATATTCCCAATCTCACCAGCTGAGATTGAAAGAGCCAAAGTGTTGGAGTTGTGGGTGCTTGAGGACGTGCAGCTCTGAATAAGCGCATTCGAGGATCGCTCCTGTCGGAGTTTGAAATTGAGCGCTGATGACAAAGTTATGGACTCTCATGGGTTCATAACCTTTGTCAAGCAAAATAAGGCAGTTTTGAGCCGAGGAGGTCAGAACAATTGGCGAAGAAATGCCAGAGAATTCAAGGAATATTATAAAGCCAGTTCCCCATCAAAGCTGCGTGTATTGGCTGAGGTTAAGATGGGAAAAAGGTTTTTTACAGACTTTTTAATGCTTTTTTCGAGGTTTTTAGACTAGAAAGATGGTTCCTAAACAGATTCTCATACACAGGATCATACTCATCCTCATCTTGTTTCCCAGCAGTGCTACCAAGTGTGTCGCTATCAGACTCGAAAATAATTCGGGTGGGTGGCTGTAAATAACCTATGTATATATACCAGTTATTACATAATCCCAGTGGGCCCCTTAGGGACCCACTGTATAGTTTATGCATGGGAACCGGCCAGCAGTTCCCATCGCATCTTGCTCTTACCTGTCACTACGTAGCATTCAGAATACCACATCTTGGTCAAGTTCTGATGTGCCCTTGTGATACAAGGCGTAAGATCAACATATTTACAGTGGCTCCCTCCCTCCTGTCTTGCTTTTCATCAGTTTCTTCCCCTTTTTGTGCTTCTTGGCCACTGCTAAGTTTTTGAGAAACTAAAACAGTCTTAGTATGACTTAAGATGTTAAAATTTGATACATACATTGGTTGGGAGAAGAATATTCGCAACTGAGGCTGAACCTTTCTTGTCAACCTCGATCACCCATTCATCTTTTAGCGTAGTCCAGGCTTCTTCGGTATTTAACGGATATTTGAAAGCTTTCATGTCCTTGGACAAATGATAACAGAGCAAAGGGAGAGATTTTTCATGTACCGTGTCACAGCCGATAATGATGTAGATTCCATCCTTAACCTGCTGTACTGAGTCATCTACAGATATGTTTGCAAACATGACGAGCTTCTGTGCAGATGACTCATTGAAGGGAATGCGGAACCGAATATCTACAGTCATTTGAGTTATCATAGCAAACTAAAGGACGGAAAAAAAGACTGAGTCTTTTTCAACAGTGCATTTTCTTCCTCCTTTTTACCCTGCATGTTAGTTTTCTTTGGTTTTACAGCCACTCCTTTTTTGATGACAGTGTGCGCCATTGGTTCTGGAGATGGTGCGAAGGTAAAAACGGAGCTGCCGTCCATGAATTCCTCCTCTATATCTTTTAGACCTCGGTGTTGTTTGACTGCGCACATATCTGCTGATTCAGCTGCACGAGTGGCAGCAGCAGACGGTTTTGGGATGTGCTGGCCCTCGAGGATGAGTGTTGGGTCTGGGGTGTCACGTTCTCTATGTGTAAGAGCTGGCTTAGTCTGTTTTTTACCTTTAGGCAGTCCAAACCTGACCTGTGACGGCATGGTGGACTTCAATGTAGGACAGCTAGACAGCAAGGTGCAAGCGGAGTGTCACCTCAAGCAACGTGTGTGTCATGCTCTGTGACATGCCATCGCACTTGTCACCTCGGAACAGAGTAGACAATATAGCTAGCATCAAGCCTATAAAACATATGTGCACTGTAAATAACAGTCTTATTGTAATATATAATGCCAAAACAGATCTTGTAAAGGCCAGTAGAGTGCACAGATTACTTGTTTGAGTGCATATATAGTGTGGCCTGCAGCTAGCCAACAAGTGAGTTATTTGCAAATCCCTTTGGTAAAATCCAAGATAACATGTGTAATACTGTATATCTAAAATATCAGGACATTTTGTAGAAATTTGGGCTGGGAGTTGCCTCTGCGGTCCTCCAAACCGACATATTGGACACTACACATTACACATATATTTTGTTATATTATTGTACATATGCTATGGGAGATGCTGACCACAATCTATCAGACCTTAATAGGTTATAATCACTGAGATACAGTGCATTCTTTTATTCAGAACAGTTTCGGAGTCAAATTATAACTCTGCCTTATGTAAGCGAAACAGCTGTAACAAGAATCAATCTTTTAAGATAAAAATCCAATGCCCAATGGGGAGCATTGCGATTGATTAAGATACATGAGGTCTCTTAAACAGGGATGCTGCATCATTGGCATTTACGATCCTTCATTTGGATAGCGACTGTGGTGGAGATCTGGGCAGGACAAGGATTCACATCTTGCTAGTTGGTCCAGTTAACATTATTAGGGGTGTTCAGTCCTGAGCTGAGAAGCAGCTTGTTGGACCAGCTGGGGTCACTGGTTGAACAAGCTGCTGGTGCAACAAAGGCACCTGTATAGCACCTATTTGTAATCCTGTTAGCCGCGACCCCACATGTGTGGTCAGGGGCTAACTGGATTATTCTTGGTGATAGGGCTATACCGTGGCCTATTCCACTGGGTACGTCTCAAGTAGCAGGGGTGACTTGTGTGTCCATGTCATGTATGGACCATGGGTCACTGGGCGACATCTGGCCTCAACTGCGGGAACTCAACCTCGCTGTCAGCCAGACATCCCTCGGAGCCAATGCTTGTCGTCGTCGTCGGCGAGCATGACACCAACTTGTATAAAATTATTTATGTACCAAATAAAGTTGTACAAATATCAGAAAATTCAGGAGTGTTCAAATATGCGATCAGGCTCATCATGTCACGTCCCTTGGAGCCGGTGCTTGTCATTGGGGGTGGCAAGCACGACACCAACTTGAATAAAATTATTTATGTACCAAATAAAATTGTACAATTATCAGAAAATTCAGGCATGTTCAAATGTGCGATCAGCCTCATCGTGTGCACAGCAGGAACGTGCTGTCCTCATTTTCATCATCAACGAACATCGTGAGTATCAAAACCTGGCAGAGTATCTATCCTTTTGATGTCCTTCGTCTGCCCTTCTTAAACTAGGCAGCACCTTGCCTTAATTGGGAGCCTGCCCCACTTGTGAGAGCTTTGCCCCTACCTTTGCCCCTCGCGGTCACCTTCCTTGTTCCTTTATGCCCTTTCCCAGACCCGAGCACCTCATTTTCTTTGCCCAAGGCCGTCTGTCATGACCGGTTTATTTCTCCTACCGCGTTACCTCCATGTTCCCCCTTGTCACTCCCTAGCATCTTCGTCAGAGTTCGCCGCACCTACCGACCACTCCTCCTCTACATCCACTCTACTCGTTTTTCGCCCCATCCTCCGAACCGCTATTCGCTGCTCGCGCATTTCGCCAGCAGGCACGCCATCAAATATGATCGATACCATTCACCCGGCATGATGGTTCATCATTAGCCCCATCATCTTCTTAATCCAACCCCATTGGGTGTTCGTATGGCCAAAGTGCGTTCGCAGGGCGTTCCTTCCATAGGTCGTGTGGGATCAACCCAGCAAACGAAGAGTCCGTGCAGGGTAGCATGTATGCAGGTCCCAAGACATAGTTTTGTCCATAAGTGCCTTCGCCCCCTTTTACTCTCCATCGTTCCACGTTCACATTCTTCCCTCACTCTATTGTATGTTTATTCCATCTCCTTAGTATCATGACTGCACACCCCGATCCGGCCCTAACTCACGATGGCCTCTTTCCTATTCGCTAATACCTTGCGAGCATTCAATATAAGTAGTTTACATTCGCATGTATGTTCCCCAGTTCAATTATCATACGTCGTCCACTTGTGCAAACTTGACCTTGCTGTGATCATCGCCTTGAGCCTCTCCTTGAAGATTTCTATCTTCAACCAGCCAAGGACTTAGGCATCACTGGTGAGTTCTCATACTTCATCTTCGTTACCTTAGCCTTCGAACAATTTTCTGTGCTATTGGCAAAGGGCTCTGAAGGAGCACCTTCGCCAGCGAAGGGACCGTCGAAACTTAGACAGCCCTTCCGCGATATCTTGCACGTTACGTCGTCAAGTGCTGCAAGCTATTTCGCTACAACTGTAGATAGGGTGAGCCCCGGTTAGGCAAACCCTCTTATCTTGTGAACCCTCATTGGTTCACCTATTCGCCTAACGGCATACTTATTCGCACAAGTTATTCGGGCATTCGCTGTGTTCACTAATACACGATATTAATGCCTAAAACCCAATCTTGACACTGTCGTCTTCTTCACTTTGGCAGCAACGGACCCCTTCTTTGCTTTGGCAGTCATTGCTTCATTCTCTTTGGCAGCAGCGCTATCCATATTCCCTTTATCGCCTCCATCAGATGTGCATTGTCTCTTTGGATCAGTCTCATCACCCCATTCTTCATCCATACTTGAGCTCTCATCAGATTCCGACTGTGCCTGGACCTTTCGCTTCCATCTTTTCTGTGGAGCCTTGTCAGCAGCTTCGAAATAAGTAGCCTTGCGAGTTTCCCAGTCAGCTTCGGATAGGGTTACCCAGCGGCAACGCTTGTCCCCATCTTCATCTGTTAGAGCATTGTGGAGGCGGCGGAGGTCGTGCAATGAGCCGATCTTGGATGACGTGACAAAGGGGATACCTTCGGGCCAATTAAGGAGTTCAACCCCTCACCCAACAATGATAAGCTTCTCATATTGCTCAAATTGCATCGTGGCATTTTGATCACCTGTTATACTTGCTGTAATGTGCTTGTAGAACAAAGATAGTGTGAGAGTATGTGTACTTACCTAGTCCATTGCGAATAAGCCCTCGGATTTTACCCTTTACATCCACCAGGCGAGAATTGTGGTTCAAGAGGAGCCCTTGTACCGATATTATTATCAGTATGCCAAAAAGAATTAAAATAAAACAAAATACCTTGCACATCACCAAGCACATAAGCCTCAAATTCCTTAACAAGATCTGAAGTAGGCTTCTTCATCCCAAGGAGCATATAGTGGTGGCCTTTCTCTGAAGCCACACAGAATCTGTCCATTGTGTGTTCAGGTTTTCCCTTCACAGCAAATAACACGGTCTGCATATTGGTACAGGCCATAAATGCGGTGAGCTATCAAATTTGGATTAAACTAAAGTTAATGACAATGGGGGGAGGCCCTGTCAAATATGTATCACATACCTCATTAGCGACATGCTCCAAGGTATGTTGGGTGTCCTGGACCACTGCCTGTGTGCTAGCACGAAGAGATGTATGCTTCTGTTCATGCCATGTGAGTGTCCTTGCCTTCAGGAATTGCTGCATATCTAAGGGTAGCTTGGCTGTGAAAGACAGGCCATTTAACTCCTTGAGTTTCATCTGGATTTCAAGAAACCATGTCTTATCGGCCTCATTACACTCTAAAATTGCTGTTAATAACAGAAAACACGTAGATTGAGTGTGATATAGTCATACCGCCCTTGTGTCCATCCAGGAAGCAATCAATTTGTTTTGCAGCATTAAAAACACTCACAGCTCGTCTATTATGGACAACACAGCCCCCTTGGAAGAACTGGTGTTGAAACCAGGCTACTGAGTGGTGATGCTTCATGCTAAGACGTTTGGCCTCCACATCAATGAGTGACAGCATTGCATCCATATCAGTATTGATGGACTGGCGATTATATCTCATGGTCTGACGAGCCAACTGGCATTGGAGGTAGGAGAGGTATGGACTTTTGCACTTCTTGGTTGTCACAATGGTAGTTGACATCGCTCGTGGTGTTGGCTAGTAAGGTAGTTAACTTAGCTTACATAAGTAAGCTAACTCCACCATTGCATCTGGAGTTCGGCAGTGTAAAAGCTTAAATCGAGCTAAAATCAACCAAGAATAGTATTGTCAAGTCACTAGTTGTCAATGGATATCCAGAACATGTTTGAAACCTAGGTAGTCAGTGACTGAAGTGCAGCGCTAGCCAGCACTTCAGCAAGAGGCGACTGGACTTTAGCCTCCTGCTCAATGAGAGCTGTGAGCTGAGCGGGTGGCACTATATATGCCATCTCCATGAGCCATTCAGCCCACTCAAGCACAGTACTCTCTCCCAGAAACTGAATTGTTTGCACCAATGTCAGTAGCGAGCTGGGGACCACCCTGGGTGGGGAACAGTGGCATACATCACGTCCTAGAGACTCTGGTGAGTAGCGGTCAGCCCTGGTGAGCTCATTGGAAAGCCAGGCTTCAAGATGTCTGTGTGGGACTGTGGTAGGGGTAAATGCCTTAGGAGCTGGGGTTGCTGAACTGCCGCTGATTCTCGAACTACCACTTGTGTCAACTCATTGGCTAGGGGGACGGGACATATTTGTGTCAACACGTCTGCCTGGGGAAAGGGATGCACGCTCAAGCCTCCCCACAAGAGGACTCATCGGTTCTCTATGTGGACTGTCGAAGCTCTGGCTCTGGTGGTTATCGGTTGGCATATAACTGCCTGCAGCTATCTTGGAATCAGCGGCATGCCCAAAGTGGTGGTGGATGAGACTTACATTTGGATTTGGAGATATACTTCTACCTGATTGCGCGACTCTCCCATTCATGCCTCCATGGCAAGGCAACTGTCTCAGTCAACAGCTTTGCAATGTCAAGGATTACTTCCTTATTGTCAGATACATTGTCACCAGGGATAATGACTGTGTTACGCTTGAATAGGTAAGTAGCTTGGTCCTCTGGCGCAAGCTTTGGGTCATGCTCAGGGTGCGTGGCTAGGAAAAGGCATGCAGAACCAGTAAGGTTATTATACATGGTGATCTTGTCATTAGGGCCATTGATTAACCATTACAATCTGATAAAAATACAAGAGAACTTACCATGTCATTAATATCCGTCAACAGATCATTGCGAGCCTGGGTGTGGTCCTGCATGTCGTGGAGCCATCCAGGTGGAAAATATGGAGTAGATTGGAGGTCCCAACGCTGTGATCCAAATCCAAAAGCACGGATGCGCCTCTCACCTGCAAGACTCACAGGAGAAGCAATGTCACCGGCTCGCCCACGGGAATCAGCCCAGTGTTTGAGATTTTTGGGTGATAGGGATTCGATGGGATGGACAGGTGGACCTGGTATCCCAATGGTTGTCACAGGTAGGAGATTATGGTTATAGATCATAGTGAGGAAGAGACACGACTAGGAGTGTCTGGGATGGTGGTGGGACCAGACTGATAATGGCGGTTGAGGAAAGATTAATGGTGTCACAGTATGG
Organism: Gautieria morchelliformis; assembly: GCA_015179125.1. Classification (NCBI taxonomy): domain Eukaryota; kingdom Fungi; phylum Basidiomycota; class Agaricomycetes; order Gomphales; family Gomphaceae; genus Gautieria; species Gautieria morchelliformis. Next base: position 122,787 of record WHVA01000048.1, on the reverse strand, counting down.
TCACTACATAAATTAGATATTGTGACATGCTGTCTCTACATCGGAACAGAAACCTAGATAGATTGCCAACAAGTCAAAGTTTGTTTAGACCTGTCATGACGCGTTTATTTCCCATACTCAGAAGCTCAGTTTTCCTATTTTCTCACCCACCTTCGTGATCGTTCCGATCACCATTGTCATGTTCGGCAACCAATTCTCGCTGTTCACACCAACTACCATAGCCACGCCGTCAAACACATTATCGATGTCTTGGGACTGACTCGGCAGTCATCACTGGGCCTACCACCTCCTCTGCTCGACCCTCTTCCGATGGTGTTCTGATAGTTGGGTTGTCATGACCTGTGTATTTCCTGCACCTTGGTATCCCCATTTTCCCTTTCGCTACTCCTCCTCAGTGTTCATTCGGCTTTGCCCTCCACCTCGACCTCTCCTCCCCTATGTCACTTCTGTTCGCCCTTCCTTGCATTTTGCCGAACGGCTATTCGCTGCTCACATCATTCGCCAGCAGGCACACCATCAAATACGATCGATACCATTCACCCGGCATGATGGTTCATCATTAACCCCATCGTCTTCTTAAATCCAACCCCATTGGGCGTTCGTATGGTCAAAGTATGTTCGCAGGACATCCCTTCCATAGGTCGTGCGGAATCAACCCAGTAGACCAAGAGTCCATGCAGGGTAGCATGTATGCGGGTCCCAAGACATGGTTTTGTCCATAAGTGCCTTCGCCACCTTTACTCTCCGTCGTTTCATGTTCTCCCTCTTCTCACATTCTATTGTATGTTTATTTCATCTATGTTGTATCATGACTGTGCACCCCTATCCAACCCTGACTTGTGACGGCCTCTTTCCTATTCGCTGATACCTTACGAGCATTCGATATAAGTAGTTTACATTCACATGTATATTCCCCAGTTCAATTATCATACGTCGTTTATCTTGTGCAGCTTTGACCTCGCCGTGGTCATCGTCTTAAGCCTTCTCTTGGAGATTTCCATCTTCGACTAGCAGAGGACTTAGGCATCACTGGTGAGTTCTCATACTTCATCTTCATTACCTTAGCCTTCGAACCATTTTCTGTGCTGTTGGCGAAGGGCTCCGAAGGAGCACCTTCGCCAGCGAAGGGATTGTCGAGACTTAGACAGCCCTTCCGTGAGACCTTGCACGTTACATTGTCAAGAGTCACGGGCTATTTCGCTACGACTGTAGATAGGGTGAGCCCCGTTTAGGCAAACCCTCTTACCTTGTGAACATTCATTGGTTCACCTATTCGCCGAACGGCATACTTATTCGCACAAATTATTCGGGCATTCGCTGTGTTCACTAATACACGATATTAACGCCTGAAAACCAATCTTGACAAGACCCTATATTGTAATTGCAATTCTAAACATCCTCTAGTGTCAATCTAGCAACTCCCTCCCAGATATAGTCAAGCAGCTCATTCTAAGCATCATCCATGTCTGAAGCATAGTCATCTCCTGTAATGACAACTCCCTCCCCATCTCTGCAGCCAATCCCAGTTTCACCTGTGTATCCTCAAATCTTGTAAATGTGAGTCAGTGTGGCACACAAACCACCATTGATTCGAATGTGCTCCTGGGCCGCTTCCTTCATGGTGTTCGCAAGTGTAGGATCCTTTTCCATACAACCAGTGATCGCTTGGTCCCACTCATCCTTTTCGTGTTCGACCCAGGTTGCTAGTCTCTTGATTTCTACATTGAGCTGTACTATCTCTTCCTTGGCCCACAAGAGTTTCAAATGGCATATAGTCGCCTCATGATTTCTAGCATCAGCCCAGCCTATGTTCCGAATGTCTTCACATGCCCCTGTACACAACAATTCAACCTCGGCAATTGTTGTATATTCAACAATTTGCACCCATGTCAGTTCTGGATGAGGGGGGTCAAGGGCCTGTGCTGCCTTATTGTGAACCTGCAGGGCATGTTGTATAGCTTTGGACCATGACTTGAGAGCCTTGGAAATGTGTGAGCGCATCTTATAACCTTCCCATCAGTCAGCGGTGAACCTCTCAGAAGAAGTTCAATGTCAAACAGTACCAGTTTGAGACGTGTTTGCCTTTGTAAGTTCAACCAATCGCTGCACTACCAGCCCTTTGAGTTTGTCAACAGCGAGCTGATACCCTCAAATTCTTATGTATTTGAGAGCATGCTGGTATTCGGGTGTATCAGGGGTCCATCACTCACCAATATCGAGCTGGGCTTCAACCTCCTGTAGCTCCTTCTGCAAAAAATTCATACCCTCCCACATATCATGAGTGACCTGACGTAAACGAGCCTTATCCTTCGTGCCTGTGACTTCTGCTGCTAGCCTTTGCGTTGCCTCCCAAGTGGAACTGAAAGAGAAACTTCATTTTAATGTCCGATGGAGGGTGAAGCACAGGACTCAACTCCCTGAAAAGTGTGGTACTTGGTAAGCAGTTCAATGTATTCGATACCTAGCACATCTCTATCTGACTCAGTTTGCTTCATATCAAGGTATTCTCGTTCCTCTCGAAGCCAGGATGCAAATTGGGCATCAGAACACTGTATCCCATTCAGGAGAGTCTGTATCCGGATAGGCATCTCTTCAAGCGCCTGTAATGCTTGTCTGTAGTTGTTAAGCAAGAAATTACCTAGACAGTGCATGAGTGCCAAGTTTCAAGTGTGAAATACAACTTGCCTAAGTTCTCATACTTTTCGGCATCCCATTGACTGAAGAACATATCGATGAACTGTTGGGGATGGAATTGTGTGGCATCTTGTTAGTTGTGGTGTCGCAAATAGCTAGTAGAAATATGATTCAAACTCGTAATAGGAGTCGAATCGAGAAGTGCTTGAGAAAGTAGGGTGTTTGCACATATAACAGCGTATATGCGTCTTACAACAGTGCTTACTGAAGCTAGTAGCTAAAAGCGCAATAGAAGTGAATGAGTAACTGTTTTCACTGTTTCACTATCGAATGTAGTGTACAAGGTCGAGTATTTAACTATCAAGAAAAGAACTTGGCATTCTTGGTGTCTTACAAGATAGGAACAAGAGAAACATCGTATGGGGTAACTGGGATAGGTTTGAGTATTAGGAGTAGGAGGGACATGTGTGTGGAATGTGATGTGTAAAGTATAATGGTGAATGGGGAATGGGGAATGAAAAAGAATAGGAGAAATGGTCGAGACACACGCAGGGTCACCTCAGCATGTCACGTCCCTTGATTGGATCACGTGCACATGTGATGTGTAGCATGTGGGAAAATGCTTGGCTCAGCTTGGCTCCACAGTGCTGTGATGATATTATTGGTTTGGTGATATTTGTATATGTGCTTGGTGGGTTTGGTAGTGCGTGTGTGTATGATGAGATGTGTTGTGACTGGTTCATGACAGTTAAGCGCTGGGGCGGCCACGGTGTGTACGCTGGGTGTCTTAGTGTGACAGTGTGACATGCAAGTCGTAGCATGTGTGTGACTTGCAATGTCCAAATAAGGAAAGTTGTCCACAGTTGTCCATAGAGTCGAGATGATGTTTTTGTAGTATATCAGCGTGTTATAGTGATGAATGTTATGTGGCATAGCTTTGGTTGTGTTTTCATAACATGGCATGCCGAGTCAGGCATGCGGCGGCGTTAGACCCTGAGAATACACGTTCACACGTTTCTAAATCTTCTAATTCAAAACCTTCAGACATAATAACGTGGAAGCGTAATTGGCACCGTCAATTGTGTGCATGTCCATGAAATGCTGGGACGACCATCGGCAAATTTGCCTGCCATGCGGCTATGGCAAGCGAACTCCTCATGAGAGTACTTGTAAAAGAGCATGCAATGTCATAGCCTAGGCCCAGTCCATGGGGTAATATCGACATTAATTTAGAAATTGTTGCCAAAGGATACTTGGCCCTACATGCTCAGATTAGAAAGTGTTATAGACTGAATACAGGGCACTTACAGTTCACCACTTTGCATCATGTCCAATACGGTCAAATAAATCCATGCCGACATACCAACACGAAAACACCTGTTTTTGCAAATGCCTTATACATGCCTTTGACAGTATCTGCCATAGCGGCACGCCAACGATCAGTACAGGTGGCAGGTCCAGCATGCCCATCGGTAGGGTCCCCCTCTATTTCAACTTCCACCTAAATATGTGTGAGATCAATTGGACCAAGGGTAATAAAAATATGAACTTACTGAACCATTCTCAGACTTTGGGATCCTGCGCTTGACTTCATGCGCATACTGGTCCACATATTCATGAGAAAGAAAGTAATCACTGTCAAATGTGAATGTGTCAGAGTTTCTATCATGCCTAGCCAACCTCTTGAGGCTGTTGTTCCCATCCAAAGCACCCATCACCGATGGATTGAGCTTGGGTTCCCCCTCAAGCTGGTTTGTGTAGTAAGTCCTCAGTTATTTGTGAGTTAGTAGGATCACGTACTCGGTATTGACATGCTGGACAAGCATGAAGAATTCTCCAGGTAGGTAGATGTCAGGGTTCACGCGTTTCCTTCCACAAGTTTCTATTTCCTTCCATGAGTTTCCGTCACCTTCCGTCAGTTTCCATAACCTTCCGTCACCTTCTGTCACATGTCACATTCTGTCACTTTCCGTAACCTTCTACAAGTTTCCATCTCCCCTATTATGTAAGCCTTGCCAGCGCTATAAGACTGTAGCCCATGTGGTGGCGTTTCCTCAGCTTGATCTCTGAGGATACCCACTACACAGGCAAGTCCCCATGTATCTATCATTGGTAGAGTTATAAACTGAGGATACCCACTACACAGTTGGTCATTGTCCTAGTATCGGCTCTTATCTCCTTGAGTATCTTTGGTTGTGGCTTCGTCATTAGTGTTGCCCTCACAGAAGATCAAGCTCATAGGACGACCCCACACACTTTTCTTAACTAGCCTTCATCTCAGCCTATGGCAGACCAACTCCCAGACGCATACTGGGACGCCCTGGGTGACCATGGGCCATTTCTTCGAGGCCTCCTTTCGAGCCAAGCACAGCAGTTGCAGCAACTTCAACTGCAGAATCAGGAACTGCACAATCAGATTGCTAACGTTCACGACCACTTAGCCAATGCTGCCACCAACGCTGCTGTTGCTGCTGCTCAAGCCCTTGCGCCCTCAGTACCTCACAGTGTCCCTCCATCTACTCGCTCTATCAAAGCAGCAGAACCGGAGAAGTTCAATGGAGACCGTGCAGAGACTGAAGGGTTTATCAGGTCTATCAAGTTGTCCATCGCTGTCCAGCCAGCATCCTTCCCAGATGAACGCACAAAGATCCTATACGCTCTTTCCTTCATGACGGGAGGCTCTGCAGAGATATGGGCACACAACGAGACACAGGCTGTCATTGATGGCACCTCCTCTATATCCACTCTGGAGGGGTTTATTAAACGTGTGGAGGAGGCCTTTGGTGACCCAGATCGTGCCAGAACGGCTCGCACTAAGCTGCATGACCTTAGGATGGCGTCAGGAATGTCGGCAGATGAATACACGGCTCAATTTGAGATCCTGGCAGGCAGGACAGGCTTTAATGATGAGGCACTCGAGGATGCCTATGCTCGTGGCCTTCCAGCAGGTATCCTTGACAAGATCCACGCCCAGCCCTTTCTTCCATCCAACCTCAAAGCCTGGAAGGAAGCAGCCTGTCAGATTGACCGCAATCATCGCCATCTGTTAGAGGTCAGGAAGGCACAGACACCTCATGTCCCTAATTGCCCTCCTCCTGCCCGACCACTCCACACTCCTGCTATGGCTCCTGTTGCCACAGCATCACCCAGTAACGCGACACCTATGGACATTGACTCATCTCGCCGCCGCACCAAAACACGAACCTGCTACAACTGTAAGAGACCTGGTCACATTTCACCAGACTGTCCTGAACCTCGCAAGCCATGAATCCGTGCAAACCTCACAGAGGCAGACATTGCAGCAATTGTCTCTAAATCTGTAGCAGCGGCGATAGAGGAACGCAAAGAGAAGGTGGAAGCCCCTGTCCAAGGGGAAGGAAAGGGTTTTTAGGCCAGTCAGCGGTGAAAGACATGCCCCGCTCGACGAATCGGTTTTCAGTTCTCGAAACATGTACAATAGGGATCACAGGCGATATGATGCATCCTTCTCCTATGCCTGATCGAACTGAAACCAAACCAGCCATGCCAAAAACCCAACCAATCGCTCCAGTTGCTAATGCAAACCTTCCAGTCCCTCTATATGTCCGTACTGCTGACCTCCGCCGATGCACCAAAGTACCTCTCAAGGTCCACTCCGTTGACACAGGGCATCCACTTGCAATTGACTCCCTCCTTGACAGTGGTGCTACAGGGATGTTCATCGATGTGGAGTTTGTGAGGGAACACAGGCTTCGGACCCGCCCCCTACCCCGTGCCATCCCCGTCTACAATATTGATGGTACCCCAAATGAGGCTGGCTCAATCAAGGAAGAAGTCGACCTCATTTGCACCTTTGGGGATCATACGGAACGTGCCACATTCTCTGTCACGAGCCTTGGACGACTTGCCATCATTCTTGGTCACACATGGCTTGTTGAACACAACCCAGAAGTTGACTGGCGTACAGGAGATGTGAAGATGACACGCTGTCCCAAGTCATGTGGGGGCAGACCTGTTGTCAGAGGGCCCACAGTCGAAACTGTTCCAGAAGAGAGTGTAAATCAAGAGGAGGTTCCCATACAGCACACCCGCTCCCTACTTGAGGAAGGAGACAGGACCTTTGTCATCTTTGTGAATGAGAGTCCTGAAATGATTGGCGCAGGCCAGACTGTCTCCCAACAGCTTGCTGAACGGGCCAGCAAGTCTGCACCAGTCAGATCCTTCGAGGACCTTGTCCCTAAACCATACCAGGAGTTCAAGGATGTGTTTTCTAAGGAGTCATTTGACCAACTGCCTCCTCGAAAGCCCTGGGACCATGCAATTGAGCTCACTCCAGGTGCACAACCCTTCAGCACAAAGGTTTACCCAATGTCACCGGTTGAGCAAAGGGAACTGGATAACTTCCTTGAGGAGAACCTGAAGAGCCATCGTATCCGTCCCTCCAAGTCACCTATGGCATCTCCAGTCTTCTTTGTGAAGAAAAAGGATGGCAGTCTTAGATTTGTGCAAGACTACCGAAAGCTCAATGATATAACAATCAAGAATGCCTATCCTTTGCCCCTTGTTCCAGACATCATGAATAAGATTGCTGCTGGAAGGGCTAAAGACTTCACAAAGCTTGACATTCGCTGGGGATATAATAATGTACGCATAAAAGAGGGAGATGAGTGGAAGGCAGCCTTTCGGACAAATAGGGGCCTGTATGAACCTCTAGTCATGTTCTTTGGACTCACGAACAGCCCAGCAACCTTCCAGACGATGATGAATGACATCTTCAAGAGTCTCATCGATGAAGGGATTGTGGTGGTGTTCATGGACGACATTCTCATCTTCACAGAGTCGCTTGAAGAACATCGTAGGATTGTACGACGTGTCCTTGAAATCCTCCGGGCCAACAACCTGTACCTCAAACCTGAAAAATGCCTATTTGAGCAACTAGAGGTGGAGTATCTCGGCCTCATCCTCTCTCAAGGACAGGTGCCATGGACCCAGTCAAGGTTGCAGGGGTGCGGACTGGCCAATACCACGTAACGTCACTGAAGTCAAATCATTCCTTGGTTTCATCAACTTCTACCATAGATTTGTGGAAGACTTCTCACACATTGCAAAGCCCCTCAACCAGTTGACAAAACAGGATGCCCAATGGTCTTGGGATCCAAATGGCCCAGAGCAAGCGTCCTTTGACAAGCTCAAACTCCTCATCACCTCAACACCGATCCTTGTCCTCCCTGATCAAGACAAACATTTCCGTCTTGAAACAGATGCCTCAGCCTATGCCACAGGAGCAGTACTGTCCCAGCTATGTGATGATGGCAAATGGCGGCCTGTGGGGTTTGTCTCCAAAAGCCTCAATGATGCTGAATGCAACTATGCCATCCATGACAAGGAGCTTCTTTCTGTGATTGGGGATTAGAGGAATGGCGCCACATTTAGAGGGAACAAAGCACAAGATTGAGATTCTCAATGACCATCAGAATCTCACCTACTTCCGCACTGCTCAAAACCTGAACCGTCGTCAAGCACGCTGGTCACTCTACCTCTCTCGCTTTGATTTTGAGCTGATCCATTGTCCTGGTCGTCATTCAGCCAAGCCTGATGCACTCTCACGACGCGTGGATCATAAGCGGGGGGAGGAAGACAACCAAAATCAAGTCTTACTTACCCCTGACTTGTTCCACATCAAGGCGAATCCCTCAGAGGCTGGTGCACAGTTAGTCCCAGGTGAAGGTGATGCTTTCCTCAATCGAGTAAGGAACTGTGTAGACCGGGATGAAAAGGTTGTCAAGGCTCTCAAAGAACTGGGCTCCTCTGGCAATTTACGAGGAGAAGAGTGGTCTGAACAGGATGGGCTTGTCCTCTATCACAACAAAGTGTACGTGCCGCTTGATGCAAAACTACGACATGACATAGTGAAAGCGCACCATGACATGCCTCTCACCGGTCACCCTGGTCGTTGGAGAACCACTGAACTAGTTGCTCGGAGTTACTGGTGGCCTGGGATGGGACATTACATTGCAAAATACGTGAAGGCCTGTGACCTGTGCAACCGGACAAAAAAAACTTCCCTGCTTCTCCCATTGGCAAGCTTCTACCAAACCGTATCCCAGACCGTAGATGGCAGGTTATGTCTGTTGACTTGATTGTAGAACTGCCTACCAGTCATGGCTATGATGCTCTCCTTGTTGTTGTCGATCGCCTCTCAAAGCGTGCACATGTCATTCCCACCACTTCAGATGTAACTTCGGTGGGAGTTGCCCGACTCTTCCGTGATCATGTTTGGAAACTTCATGGGCTCCCTGAAGAAATCATCAGTGATCGAGGCACACAGTTCATCTCCCAGTTCATGCGTGAACTGAACAAACTTCTTGGTGTCAAAGTCGCTGCCTCTACTGCTTATCACCCCCAAACTGATGGACAGACTGAAAGGGTTAATCAGGAGATTGAGCAATACCTTCGACTATTCATCAACCAGCATCAGGATGATTGGTTTGAATGGATATCCTTGGCCGAGTTTGCCTATAACAACCGAATCCATGCCTCAACCCAGACTACACCCTTCATGTTGGACAGTGGCCAACATCCAAGGCTGGGACTGGAACCAGTCCGGGAAACTCGACTCGAGGCCCTGGATGAGTTCACAACGCGGATGGAAGCGGCCACGAGAGAAGCTTGTTCAGCCCTGTCCAAGGCAGCAGAGGACATGGCACGCTTCTATGACGTGCACCATAAAGCAGCCCCAGTTTATAAGCTTGGTGACAAGGTCTGGCTCAATGCACAAAACATCACAACCACTCGCCCAATGAAGAAGCTAGACCACAAGTGGCTAGGTCCCTACACGGTTAATAAGGTGGTCTCACGAAATGCCTATGGTCTAAATCTTCCTGCATCCTTTGGTCGCACACATCCAGTGTTCTCTGTCGTCCTGCTTCGGCCATATGAAGATGACCCAATTCTTGAACGTCATGCCCCTCCACCACCCCCCTGTCATACGGGATGGAGCCGAAGAATATGAAGTTGAAAGGATTCTAGACAGCAGGATGTTCCGTGGAAGGTTGGAGTATCTCGTGCGCTGGAAGGGCTATGGAGCTGCTGACGATCTCTGGCTACCAGCAAAAGATGTCTCTGGGGCAAAGCGACTCATTAAGGAATTTCACCGGCAGAACCCAGAGGCACCTCAGCGTATCTCAGCAGCCACATACATGTCCCTCCCTTTCCAGAGATTTCAGAACTTCACAGAACCTTCCAGGCAAACTCTCTTCGACTGGACAGCAGGCAGGGCTTCTACTCATAATGTCAAGGGTCCAGGACCCCAAAGATAAGCGATATCGGCCTCCGCCTAACCAATTCATTCCGATAAGCTATATATCCCCTCTCCACCTGTGACCGCTCGCTTCTACTGCATCGACCCCACCACATCCATCAACCATGTCCTCGCCCACCATTGAGCTTGTTGCCCTCCCCAGCTTCACCCAAAACCTCTCCGACCTGCCAAACATGTCACGTGTCGATCCCACCCTCCTGCACTTCTCCGGCTTCTCATCATCCAGAGCAGCCAGTGAAGCCAAGCTACAAAGGATGCTTGACTGCCATAATCTCGACGTCGCATGGTCTTCAAAGTGGTCCGTCAGCTCTGAGGACCTCACACCAGCGAAGAGTCAGGCGCCCACTCGCCCTGCACTCGCATTCCTCAGACCCCGACACAGACGAGAGAACACGTACTACATCGGCAACCCTGTCTTCCTCAACGATGGAACCCCCCCGTGCGGAACCCCCTACACTTTCGAAGGCTGGGTGGGGCGACGTTTCCGTAACATGGCAGGAGAGCGAATACGTCGAGCAAGGTTCCGAGGGCCGCACTTGCCCATGGACCCCAATCCCCTGAGCTCATCATTGACCTGCGTTACCAGGAAGGGAAGGGTCAGGAGAGATGGTGGTCCCGCCTGTGGCATACTTGGAAACGATGTCTCGGTGGATGTTGGGGGCTAGGTGGCAGCTGTGCTTGTCGGGACGACAAGCATTGAGAGGGGGGTGATGTCAGGGTTCATGCATTTCCTTCCACAAGTTTCTATTTCCTTCCATGAGTTTTCGTCACCTTCCGTCAGTTTCCATAACCTTCCATCACCTTCTGTCACATGTCACATTCTGTCACATGTCACTTTCCGTCACTTTCCGTAACCTTCTACAAGTTTCCATCTCCCCTATTATGTAAGCCTTGCCAGCGCTATAAGACTGTAGCCCGTGTGGTGGCGTTTCCTCAGCTTGATCTCTGAGGATACCCACTACACAGGCAAGTCCCCATGTATCTATCGTTGGTAGAGTTATAAACTGAGGATACCCACTACACAGTTGGTCATTGTCCTAGTATCGGCTCTTATCTCCTTGAGTATCTTTGGTTGTGGCTTCGTCATTAGTGTTGCCCTCACAGCAGTTCTTGAGCTACTGCTTGAAGTAGAGCGGGGTCACGGTCGGATCTTGAAGCGCGTACCAGATGTTGTGTGAGTTGGCAAAATTGTCAATAATTATCCCAATGTTCAGAGGATAATGATATTGATTACGGTTTGCTGCATTGTCCTTTATAAGGATATCTGAGAACCTTCGTGCCAATGTCGCCTGTTCAGGCGACTGCCGCCAGAGCCCTGTAACTTTCCCAATGTCGTCAAGATTCAAATAATAGTGCCAACCCTCTCCTATTGCACATTTTTCCTGGAGACTATGAATAATGGCAGCAAAGTCCCCACCTAGTTCATCTATGTCATTGCGACTCTGTGCTCAGGCATCGTTGATCAGATTGGATACTTGACGTGGTTTGAGGTCATGCTCGGGAAAGACTGTGAAAGGATGGCCTGAATCTGGCGCCCAGAGAAGGATGGGTTGTTGGCATAGGTCTGTATGAGGGCACGCTGTGCATCTGTGGCTGGACGTGGAGCTGAGGCACCCACTGCCAAATTATGGTTATGGTTATGTGTGTAATCGGCCCAGGTCAGAGTATAGACAGTTGCGCCAACACAACGGTTAAGATTATAGTGCGCTTTACAGTCTGTTTTGATTGTCTTGCCTTGCCGGTGGTCACTCAGGTCAATAGCTGGGTTGTGCATTGGCTGGTGAGTCCGATAGCTGTGACACCGCATCGTTATTTTTTTGGGAAGCCCGTCCTCATCACCTTCCATCCTCTTGCTCTGACCAATGCGTATCTTATATCCTCGTTTCTCCTCGTAGCGGATAATCTCCACCTTGGCCTCATGCAGATTGGAATATGTTGTGCCAATACGTGGGGCACCAGATGGGACCGCTTCAGTTACTGGGTAGCCATACCTTTTGACATATGGCTGCGAGTGAACGGTTAGAGCCAACGATTTCGAGTGTGATGATTTGGGCATAGGAAAGGCCAGTGGGGAGTCTGTTAAGTCAATTGGACTGTCATTGAGCTGAACTTTTACATAAGAAGACTGTTTCTGTGGCGTCTGCGGTGAAAGTACATTCATGTGATGGTGCTTCTTGACCAGCCATGATGTGTTCTCGCTATCTGAAGTATCATATGACCGAGTCTCCGGGCTCCAATCCAAATCCGAGTCCGAGTCAGAAACCTCTATAACTGACATTTCATGCAATCCTGGCGATGATTGCATGCCTGTCAAGTCTATTACAGAAATGGGGGAGTCTGGAGCCACTGGCAAGTTGAGTGTGAGAGCTGCTGGACCAGGTTCCATTTTAGCTTGCTTCACTGAAGGTACTATTATCGCATCTAATTGGGGATCACGACCTTGGAGTTTATCCAGTGAGACAAAAGCTATAGGTGGTGGTTTTATGTGCAATGCTGGCTGAAATACTCATTATGGAAAGTTAACACATAGACGGACATGAACTTACTAGAAGTGGTGCTGAGACACTTGCCTTAGCGTCAATGCGCTTCACGACCTGGTCACTGAACGTGAAAATGGCGTCGACACGACAAGCCCGTGTCCATTCAGAGGGTAGCTACAACAAATTAGTGAGAAATAATAGATCTCAGTCTCAAACTGGAAAACATACCCCATGATGCTGCGAACAAAGGTGGTACATGATCAAATCATATATCCATTGATCACGAACCACTGTTGATCGAGCCGGCGTCCAGGTAGGAACTGTGGCATCCATGCGTTGTTCAATCGCATTGAGGGCGATCAAGGTACAGCTGCCACTGCCGGCAGGCTGCATTGGCCCACTCTCGACAACCACTGCCATAATTTCAGGAAACCTTAAGCCTGACAAAACCCAATTCATGACTGGGAGTACATCAATGTGAGGGGCCTTCCCCATAGAGTCCCGGTGCTGTATAGTGCTCGGACGACTATATGTATATAGATACGCAGACACATCTCCCTGTTCAATGATTTCGAAGCTAAAACCGTGGATGCGTGCAGTTGCAAGTCGGTTACGGATGCCGATGATGTTTTTACTGTATAGACGAGGGTTTTGGTGGTATAGTACCTTTGCATCCTCGAAGAATAAGGTGGGAAATACCAAGTGATGAGCTTCGCGAAGGGGATCTGCTGCAATGGTTTGCCAATAGATCATCTCTGAGATCGCATTGACAACATCATCGTAAAGCCAACGTTCTCCAACTAGTGTACCGAGTTGCCACAAGGGCATGCCTGAGGCGGTTGAGAAACCTGACACCATAGTCGTGATCCACTCATTTTCGAACTTGATGAAGTTAGCAGGTGTAAGTAGCTTGGCCTCTGTAATACGATGTACAAGGGCACGCGCAAACATCACATGTGGTGTGTGGTTGTTAATTGAAACATAGAGTCGTACCTACCCACACATATCAGAAAACAACAAAGAAAAAAACTAGTAGGCAGCGGGACGCACTTTTGAGAGATGCACCTGAACCGTCTTTGGTCCTCTTGGTGTATTCATAACCAGTTCAACACCACTGATGCCACCAGCGGATGCCTGCTCCAGGCCGGGTAGAATATCTTGTAGAGAAACGATGTTCATGTCAGGGTTCACGCATTTCCTTCCACAAGTTTCTATTTCCTTCCATGAGTTTCCGTTACCTTCCGTCAGTTTCCATAACCTTCCGTCACATTCCGTCACATTCCGTCACCTTCTGTCACACTCCATCACATGTCACACTCCGTAACCTTCTACAAGTTTCCGTCTCCCCTATTATGTAAGCCTTGCCAGCGCTATAAGACTGTAGCCCGTGTGGTGGCGTTTCCTCAGCTTGATCTCTGAGGATACCCACTACACAGGCAAGTCCCCATATATCTATCGTTGGTAGAGTTATAACCTGAGGATACCCACTACACAGTTGGTCATTGTCCTAGTATCGGCTCTTATCTCCTTGAGTATCTTTGGTTGTGGCTTCGTCATTAGTGTTGCCCTCACAGTTCGGTATGAACTCGTCAATGGTGACTGTGGTGGACAATTTGGCGGAAGATGGCAGCGACAGGAGATATGTCCATTTGTGGAGAGCATCGGCAGATAAGATGGTGGGTAACGCCAGAGACTTAGCTTCTCGGAAAGTCACAGTTCTGAAAAATTGCTCAGAAAACAGCACATATGACGAGGAAGCATTAGCGAAGAGACCAGACATGTCCTAGAGCACTGAGTGTGGTAGCGTGAAAGGAAATGATATTGACTGTATTTATAGCTCACGAGGCAGCGAAGAAGAGGGAAAAAAAAGGAGAATACGTGTATTAACGGCAATACGGTTTGATACATCGGTCAGGTAAGGCCGCAGCCCTACTCAGCCTGAGAGAGAGACTGTACTGAAGGACATTTCACGGTCAGCGTATTACCAGGTGCGAATTCACTTCATAGCTCACCTAATAGCGAAGAAGGAGAAAACGAGGACACAAGTGTGTTAATGGCACACGCACAACAATTTTGATATGTCGGTCAGGTAAGGCCGCAGCCACCCTTAGCTGCTGAGAAAGATATCGCATCGTCCCAGTGTCATTCCATGGTCTGAGCATCCCAAGTGCAAACTGACCTAGTGAGAAGGCGGTGAAAGACTAGGGCTCGGCGCCGCACCGTATACGTGTACAGCCGTACATGGTACGGTGGCATTACGGCCACCTCATCCATACCGTATGTTGGGTTGCTAGAACACCGACGTATTGCAGTACCAGTGCTCATCGGGTCATTCAGAAAGACCCGATGAGCACTGCAACCGCGACCCATACCTATTTGGCCCTGGAGGTATGATGATATAAGCGGCATCCGAGAATTCCGAGAATTCGGTAGCAACCCTCGCAAAGTTCATCTTTGCGGATGATTCAGCAGAAAACCCGGGTTGTTTTTCCCACGGGGGTTGCCACACAGAATTATCCCACGTAATCACCCACTTACAGGGTGTACTCGTCCCGATCAGTTCTGTCGGAGTTGCAACCACTGAGTGCTTCAAGACCTACGCGCGTACCGGTACGCCTCGCGCAGAGAGTCGGGACTAGCGCTGCGAGATGCAGGATCCAGATGCGAGATGTGGGGTCCGACGAGAACTGAATACCCTGAAGGCATGTGGCAAACAACTGCGGTAAAGTGACCTACAGACTCTGACTCGGAACAACAACCATACTTATTCATCTGAATTAGTAGGACAACTTGAATTCAAGAGCGAAAGCCAAAGCGAAAGACAAAGGATCGTACTAAACGGTCGACAATAACATGACTTGTTATTGTTCCTTTGTCTTTCCATATTAATGTCTCAGCTAGCTGCTAGTCTTGCTAGGCTAGCAGACCACTGCTCGCACCTAAAGTTACATAACAGATGTCTGGCACCTAAAATAGTTACCGCCAACGGCCGCGTTTGTACTTCAACACTATTAGGCAGGGCCTGGAATGGCCCGGGACTCGGAGGTACTACAAATTAGCGGCATGGCGTGATGCATGATGGCTTTGACGCTCGCAATGCAGCATGCCTGTCAGGTACGTCACCGCAACAACGCTGTGACGGTGTTTGGGTGATTTGGTGGTGTACTAGTTTGTGTACTGGTGTATTGGTGATTGGTGTACTATTGTATTGGGTATACGGCTCGCGCAGGACCCGCCTATTCTTCTCGAGCTCACCCCTGGCACACGCCTGCCACAGGCAGCTTGCGTCGCGGTGGGGGTGCGGGTCGTGCGGGAAGAAGCCGCCGCTCGGGGACAGGTTGGCAAGAGCTTCATGAGCTCGTGCCCGTGGGCGGCGGTGCGGGACGTGAGGGGCGGGCAGGTGGAGTCCAGGGAGCAGTGAGTCGCGTTCGGTACGAGACACTAGGGACTGGGCAACGGGACGTACCGTCCGCGTCTCCAGGGTCTGTGACTGGGTCTGGGTCATGCTGGCGGATGGATGGATGCCAAGACGTGGTGGAGAAGCAGCAAACGCGTCATGAAATACCATATACTGCGCTCGTTCCTCTTGCTGGCCTTATCTACATCCGGCGCATACACACATATCCTACCATGCCCTCCACTGGCAGACACCGGAAACATCATTATAGGTTCATGTCCGTGGCCACGAGAGGGCGGTGGGAGATATGGCTGGGAGGGGAGGCTGTTAGTGTGTTATGTGGGGGGAGGTGAACTGACATTTGGGGTGGACGGGTAAAATCGTTTATGTTTGACTCTGGATCCAACCAGGTTAGCTTGTTACCGGACGGAATTCAAAGGGAGCTGACATTACGACGGCTTTTTTTTTCCAATCTGACTTATCGAATGTCTGAAAGACATGCCAGACATCCAATATCGTTTATTCTCGCTAGGTCACACGGTCCCCATTGTAATAATATCATCAACGTCGCATATCCACCTCAGTTGGTTCCTGTAACACACTGGGGATGTGATATCACATCAGTGAGCTGTGTCGCAGTTGGTTTTCGTGTGGTGTTATGCTGACACTGCACTGTCAGTCGGCAATGAGAGCCAAATGTGCCTACATGTCAAGCTCATATGGATCTTGGGAGACCACTTCGCCCAGGCAAATCGGATGTAATGACCGAAGCCAAGCGTCAATTACTCACCTGAGCCCGGCTAACTCCATCTGGTGGGTGCTTGACGTTGTATTGCTAACTTTAATTCCTCTACATAGAATGTTCGTTCATCAGACCCATCCGCCTTGCATATTGTGTCGTGCCTTGGCACCGATGGGATGTCATGAATGCCTGGCAGTACCCATGGCCAGAATCTTATATAGACCCTCGCGGTCCACTACTCCAACCCCACATCGCTACACAAAACTTAGTCCCTCGTCTGCATCCCAATTGTTTCTATCTTATACCATGGCTCAGGTGGATGCCTCGGTTGATATCCAGGTGCTATCAGACCTGTATGTACTTACCACATTGAGTGAGATGCAGAAGAACTTACCCGAACTAGCTTTGCGGTCAACTCTGCCACCGTTGAGTATGCGTACATGACCCCTATCTAATTTCCACAACTTCCATAGCTTGTTATACAGAACTGATCATCTACGACACTCTTCTCACACTCCAATCTGAGATCAAGCACATTTGGTGCAAGACTGTCAAAATTGGCACCATTCTCTATTTATTCGCTCGCTACCTGCCCATCGTTCTGTTTTCCGTTGTCATATATGGCAATTTATCTAACATGTCCAATGAGGTATATCACAACAATGCTCTCATGTGCAATACCCTTACTGATTGGAATGAATATCTAGTATGACTTGCATTCTTTATGAAGAAACAACATAAAGACTCACATGTTCGAAGGAAATGTAATACTGTAACTCACCTAGCTGATGCTCTACAAGTTCCTTTTGTGTTTGGAGTACAGGGTGAGTGATTATATTTCTCAAGTTGAAGGACAAACCAAATTACTTGTCTAGGTCTTCTGCTAGCTCGCACCTATGCTATTTCCCTTCAGAATAAAAGAGCTTTGGGTGTTCTTGGGCTCCTTATTCTGGCTACTATTATCCTTGAAGTGGTATGTCCCTGTGTAGACTTCATATAAATAGCATAAATTCATTTCACAGGATATAGTACCAGTCTGTTTTGGAAAACTGCAATTTCACTACTTCACATTTTAATAACTTCAATTTGTAAGTAATGACTAGGACTTTCTGCCTAGAGTTATACTAACAATTTTTTCAGGTGTAAGATCTAGGGGTCTGTATCTGCCCAATTTGTTTCTGAATACCTTTGACAGCAACTACCATTGGTAATGTTACTGTACTGCTTTTTGACACTGGAGTTGTAATAGTGACTATTCTGAGCTCAATTCAAACCCTGAGGCTTTGGTGGAATGGTGAGATTTGGGATAAGAAATCACTCTAGTTTACTGATGTACCAAGGTGAGTTTACACTACATTGCTTATATGTGTGGACATACCACTAATCTACAGGTAAGGCTTTGTCAGATATGGGTATGGAATAATATTCCTATGAAATTTCATATGCCTCATTCATATTCAGATTTGTGCTTACCATTAGTGTAGCTAGTGCTACCATATATAAGGTACGGTTACTTATAAACCTGTTGAGCTTTCAGAGCTTACTTTGTGGTCTTTTACATTTCAGTTATCGAGGGTATGTAAGGCATTGATCTTAATAATAAAAGTAGCTAATCTCAGTTGCTTTGGTAGCCAAGCATTGGTGTCATCTTAGGCTGGCCTCAGACCAGGTATATTCTCAGCAAGTTAAGAAGAAACACATGTGATTGTGCTAACAGTGCACATACAGCTTGTCAGCAATTATCATCTGTCGCTTTCACCTAACTCTCAAAGAGACACAGTCAACGTAACAGCCCCTCATTACCCTCTTTTTCATTCCCCAGCTTCCAAGCAGCTAGACAAAGTGTTCACAATGCTATAGTGGCTGAATTTGGGAACCCTCACTTGAGCCAGGAGGATTTTATTGCTGAGAATTTGGAGGACGATGTGGCTGATCAGGAAAGCCGGCCGTCACCTGGTGAGGCTGGGTCAGCTGGGATAGAGCTAGATGAGTTTCCTTGGGCAACTGGATGTCCTGGAGATGTAGAAATGGCTGCACTGGAGCCATAGAAGAATTTTCTCATCTGACAACTTGTTCAAAAAAACCGTAAAGATTTTCCAAAAAATTTTAGTGCCTTTTTTTATGTAAAAAAACTTTAACAAAATTTAGTGTTTTTAAAACTTTCTCAAGCCCAAAAAGGTGTGATAAAATTGTAAAAAAAAAAAGTGCAAAAAACTGTAAGAAAACAATTTTCTTTCCAGTTTTTTGCACCTTTTTTTTTTTTTTACAATTTTATCACACTTTTTTGGGCTTGAGAAAGTTTTAAAAAAACAAAAATTTTGGAAGATATTTACAGTTTCTTGAACAGTTTGTCAGACCAAAAAATTCTTCCATGCCTCCAGTGCTGGGCCAATTGTCTCTGGTGAGCAGTTAGCATCTCCTTCAGGTATGGGTTAATGGTTTAGTAGGATATGAAAGAACAGCATAGGCTTAATGACAGCATGCAAGCTAAGGCATCATAGCCATGATTGCAATACAAACCCCCTAGCAGAGTAACACACAGCAACTTACATTAACCTATCTTTCTAATCTATTGCAGTGCTTGGAAATTGGTTGCCATAGAAGATGTGGCTATCTGCTCACTATGGCCAACCCATACCATTAAAAACCCATAGATACATATATATTCTGTACCGTTTCAAAATTAACTAGGTTCATAATTTATTATTACTGTGCTTTGTGAAAATATTGTTCGTGCTTTGTTGCTGGGCATCTGTGAACTGTGTGCCAATTCAAGAATTGCATCTTGAGGAACATGCAGAGGCTGTCTCAGGAAACAAACTGCATGTAGTGCTTGTGCCTCAAAACCCGAGTTCAGCCCTGGTAAAGCCAAACTACAGTATGACTCTCAGTCTTAATACCTACCTGTATTAAGACTGAGATTGACCCAGCAGACCAAGAGTTTGTGCAGGGTAACAGGTATGCAGGTCTGAGGGCATGTTTTCTTACATAGGTACCTTTGTCCTCTTTCCCCCATCATTTCATGTTCGCACTCCTCCTTTATTCTATTGTATATGTGTTTCATCTATTTGTATCCTGACTGCACACCACTATCCAACCCTGACTCACAACGGCCTCTTTCCTATTTGCTGATATCATACAAGCATTCGGTATAAGTAGCTTACATTCGCATGTATGTTTTGCAGTTCAATTATCATACGTCTATCTTGTGCAAAACTTGACCACACTGTGACCATCATCTTAAGCCCTCTTATCTAGACTACTACCTCTAACCAGAGCAGGGCTTGAGCACCACTGGTGAGTTTCCATACTTCACCATCACTACTTTAATCTTCAAAACATTATCGTTGCTGTTGGTGAAAGGATTGTTACTACTAGATGACCTTTCTGTGAAACCTTGTACATTACATCATCAAGTGTTGCGAGTCATTTCGCTTCGACTGTAGACAGGGAAAGCTCCGTTCAAGTGACTGTCATGACGCGTTAATTTCCCATACTCAGATGCTCGGTTCTCCCATTCCCCACTCCACCTCTGTGTTCGCTTCGATCGCCCTTGCCGTATTCGGCGACCGATCTTCGCTGTTCGCGCCATTCACCATAGCCACGCCGTCAAAGCATGATTGACGTCTTTGGACCGACTCAGTAGTCATCACTGGGCCTATCACCTCCTCTGCTCAACCCTCTTTCGATGGTGTTCCTATGATCGGATTGTCATGACTTGTGTATTTCCTGCACCTTGTTATCCTCATTTCCCCTTTTGCCACTCCTCCCCCATGTTCGCTCGGCTTCGCCCCCCACTTCAACCACTCCTCCCCTATGTCATCTCCGTTCGCCCTTCCTCACATTTCGCTGAACGACTATTCACTGCTCGCATCATTCGCCAACAGGCACGCCATCAAAACACGATCGACGCCCCCTCCCCGGTATGATGGTTCGTCACTACTCCCATCAGCTTCTCGATCCAACCCCTTTGGGTGTTCATATGGCCAGGATGTGTTCGCAGGACATCCCGTCCGTAGGTCGTGTGGGATCAACCCAGTAGACGAAGAGTCCATGCAGGGTGGCATATATGCAGGTCCCAAGACATGGTTCCGTACATAAGTGCCTTCGCCACCTTTACTCTCCATCATTTCATGTTCGCACTCCTCCTTCACTCTATTGTATGTTTATTTCATCTATGTTGTATCATGGCTGCGCACCCCTATCCAACCCTGACTCACGACAGCCTCTTTCCTATTCGCTGATACCTTACAAGCATTCGATATAAGTAGTTTACATTCACATGTATATCCCCTAGTTCAATATCATACGTCGTCCATCTTGTGCAAACTCGACCTCGCTGTGATCATCATCTTGAGCCTTCTCCTGGAGATTTCTATCTTTGACCAGAAGAGGACTTAGGCATCACTGGTGAGTTCTCATACTCCATCTTCATTACCTTAGCCTTCAAACCATTTCCTGTGCTGTGGGTGAAGGACTCCGAAGGAGCACCTTCGCTGGCAAAGGGATTGTCGCTACTTGGACAGCCCTTCCGTGACACCTTGCATGTTACATCGTCAAGTGCCACGGGCTATTTCGCTACGACTGTAGATAGGGCGAGCTCCGTTCAGGCAACCCTCTTATCTTGTGAACATTTGTTGGTTCACCTATTTGCCGAACGGCATACTTATTCCCACAAGTTATTCGGGCATTCGCTGTGTTCACTAATACACAATATTAATGCCTAAAAACCAATCTTGACATGACCCCCTTACCTCATAAACCTTATTTGCTTTACATTGTTCACTGAACTACATACCTCATTGCACAAGCCATTCGGGAATTCACCGTGTTCACTAATACGCGATATTAACGCCTAAATCCAATCCTGACAGGTGTATGAGAGTTGATATTCATACTGAGGAATAAGAGTGCATACATGTGAGCTTATATACAGGCAAGGGTAATGGTCAGCCATGAGCATGTGTGGGGATAGGGTGAGATAATAATAACTAAGTGATGCATGATAGAATGGAATAGACAGATAAGAAAATTGCCCATATGCTTGAGCTCAGGTATAAGCTTGGGCTTGGGCTTGTTAACCACAAGGCTTGGTGTGTAAGGGCAACCCTAACTAGTTGGAGATCACACTACCACACAGCTGACAAGGGGATATCCAAAGTACGTACATAAATGAATAGAATATACAAGAGAGGGGATTCTCACCTGACAAGGGAAATCCAAAGAGAAAATTCTAAGGACCCCCAATGCCAGCAAGCCCATATTATACTATGCTAGTCTGCAGCCAGGGCCAACACCTGGCACTTGCCATCAACCCTGCATTCCCCTGACCTCCCTGACCCTTGACCGACCCTTGATGCCACGTACTACATGAGTTGCTTGACTTCCAACACTGAAATTTGATGATATGGGTACTGAAATAAACTCATGGCTATGAACACTCCTGACTGAAATCAATTCAGTGGTTATACACAGAACACAGTGATTTAGCCACTGAAATTTCAATGGTTGAAACTAAAGGTTTTCAATGGTTCTGCTATCCACCATTCACAGCTGCCGCCTGCAGTGCACCATCATACTCTCCTCCTTGAGCAGTTATGTCAGCACTCTTCTCTATTAGCAGAAAAATTCTATCATGACTGCCTGACATCACTGGCTGTAGCGCACTCTCATACTCTGCTCCCTACACATTGGCATCTGCACCTTTCTTGAGGAGTAACAGGCCAATCATATCATCACCCCATCAGGCCCCTGCCTGCAGTGCATTCCCATAGGTACTTACTGTATGTTGAGCCGCCCAATCTTGAATTGAACCCTGTGCCTCAACTTCGAGGATGTGCTTTCTGCATTCATGCTCAGGTGAGTTGAAACGCTCTTTGAATTTATTATGAAATTGCTCACTGAGCAGGCGACAGGCACATCCGCCCGGAAAAGCCATGACTATAGGATTGGTGCCGGTGCCGGAACACCGTACTGTAAAATACAAGGAAAACTGGGGAGGGAAAACGGGAGGGTAGACGAAAGAAACACAGCGGTGGTGAAAAGAACACTTGAGACAATACAATGACTTTTTCTTACTTATATCCGATAGAGAGACAAACAGGGGCAGGAGAGACACGCATTACTAATACAGCCGGTTCTGCTCTGTGGGCTGCCCTGAGGCTGTCAACGCACGAGCTGGTGCCTAGCCAACCGCAGACGGTTCACGAAGGCAAAGAGAGAAGGGAGCGCAGGCTGGCAGGTCCCTCGACAGTTAGATGCGTGAAAATCATAGATTTAAACCACAACTAACCGATGAGGTTGAGACGCTGCGCAGTAGGCTCAAAAACGTCGCGGTGTCTCCAGGGAGAGCGCCATGACTATAGGATTGGTGCCGGAACACCGTAAAAGTGCTATAAGAGTAGGGTGTGTGAGGTGAGTGGGGTGAAAGAAGAAAGAAGGGAGGATGAGCATGCCAGCTGCGATGTGGACGGCATCAAGCCTCGCGAAGGCCTTGAATATTCTGGAGAGCGGGCCTCCCCCAGATAAGGGCTTGGAGCTTGGAGAAAGAAGGGATTCTTGCGGATGTAACCCTGGAAGGCGTTTGAGGACCAACGAGCGGCGGCTTGAATTCTGTCGTTGGGAACTCCAGCTAATGCAAGTGCGGTAGCTCCTCCTGAGCGGATGGATTGGCCGCTTATATGGGGAGGGAAGTGGTGACGGAAATGATGTAAGAACCACTTGCGTGTGGGGATGGATCCGTCAGAGCGTAGCCACAGTTCGGGGTTTCCTGGGAAGAGCGTGTCGCAAGAAGAAAGGTAGCGAAGGAAGGGGGAGAATGGGTCAATGGCGGTGTTGGTCTTTTGAACGACAATGTGATTCCCTTCGAATATCTGGTCAGCTTTGGTGCAAGGGAGAGTATAAGAGTAGTGGTCATCGTTCCAGGTAATGGAGTGACGGAGGGGAACTGACTGATGCGGTTGAGTGCGGTGAAGCCAGAGGTGACCTGTGCTAGGAAAAGGCGGTCATCGTGGAGGTCAGAGGGTCTGTAAGTTTGTACAAGGAGCTGCACATGAGCGGGTTCCAGGGGGCTTTTGCGTTTGACTACTGAGCCACAGACACGTTTGCAGCTGTGCAAAGTTCTGGAGACGAGAGGAGAAGTACGGGTTCTTCGGACATTGGGAAAGTAAATTTCAAGTTGGTTCTGAATTCCTGAAAGGTAAGAGATGACGGAAGAGGGGTTGATATGATAGGACATATAAACGGCGTAAAAGCTAAGGGTTTCTGTCAGGGGACACCCTGTCTTCCATTTCCAGTTCCGACACCACACCCAGTTCCAACTCCATTTCCGACTCCCCTTCCGGTTCCAATTCCATCTCCGCCTCCGCTTTTGGAAATGATTCCGCTCCTGGGAGAACTTCCACCAGTTCTGTTTGCCTTGCCAGTTCCACTCCAATTTCCGACTTCCACTCTCGGAACAGTGTCGGAAATCAAGCGACTCGCGTAATGGGTGGCATCAAGGGTCGATCAAGGGCCAGGGAGGTCAGGGGGATGCAGGGTTGATGGCGGGTGCCAAGTGTTGTCCCTTGCTGCGCAGCGTAGTATAATACGGGCTCGCTGACATTGGGGGTCCTTAGACTTTTCTCTTTGGATTTCCCCTTGTCAGTTGTGTGGTAGTGTGATCTCCACAACTAGCCAGGGTTGCCCTTACAGCAGAAAAGTCTCTTCCCTAGAGGACCGGCGGTCATACTGCGCGTTGCATTCGCCATAGGTGCATTCGGAATCGGAGACAGCGACTCGGAGATCGCAACCTCTTCTGCGCACACGGCATACGACAGTCCCTCTTCTTACGTCAAGCTCCCAACCACGGAAATCCCGTCCCATATTTCTCCTTCTGACATGGATCTGGATGATCGTCTTTGGAATATGGAGGAGG
The DNA here is from genome assembly GCA_015179125.1 of Gautieria morchelliformis. Lineage (NCBI taxonomy): Eukaryota > Fungi > Basidiomycota > Agaricomycetes > Gomphales > Gomphaceae > Gautieria > Gautieria morchelliformis. The sequence continues at coordinate 98,319 of WHVA01000048.1, read as the reverse complement.
AATTGACACGGAACCGGATGAAGACCGACTCGATTGAAACAGCCTTACAAACGATTTTGGCTAAGTTAGAGATTCCACAAAGTGGTGGAAATGCAATGCTGGATGAGCCGGATTTCGGAAAAGCGGAACTAGCGGAAGAGAGGATGTCTGTGAAGTTGGCAAAGGTCAAACCCACAACTCCGGCAGACTTTGACGGAGATCGGGAGAAGGGACATGCATTCTTCAACACATGCAGCATCTACTTCGCAATTGTCGGAGACCTCTTTCCGAATGACCAGGCTCGGATTCATTGGGCATTGTCCTTTTTCAAGTCGGACCGCGCAGTCCGTTTTGCAAACAAGGTGATCCGACATGAAGCAAAGGGCAAGGGGAACTACTTCCGGGACTGGGACGCCTTCGAGAAAACATTTTCCTACCAGTTCTGCCCAAAAAATGAGCAGCTAACAGCCCTTATGAAGCTCGAGGGGACCAGCTGGTACCAGGCCAAGGATCCAGTCGATGACTACATCGACCACTTCCAGGAGCTCATCAACCTTGCGGAGTATGCCGACGACAAGACGATCGTCATCAAATTCCGACGAGGGCTTGATCTGACACTCCAGAACCAAGTTGCGCTGCTTGGGGATGGAGCTCCGGATTTCGATGACCCAGAAGGGTGGTACCAAGCTGCATGGAGGGTTTCCTGAAACAGGGAAGCAAATGAGGCCTTTGTGGAGACAAACCGGAACATGACACGCAGTTCCGCTTGTCCTACTCCACCTGTGCCAAAACCGGGAAGTGCATTCATTCCCGCACGGAAAATATTTCTGATGGTTGCTCCGCCTGCTCCTATTAGGAACCCTAGCCCCCCTCCCTCTAAGAGTGGCCCTGCCCTGATGGATGTTAACCGCATGCGCGGAAAAGGCCACGGAACCATCACCTGCTTCCGATGCCGACAACCAGGCCACTATGCCCGCGAGTGCCCCCAAGCCTTCGACATCCGGCTTATGACCACAGAGGAGAAACTTGAGCTCCTTCCAGAGTTCCTCGCACTCGCAGACATAAGCGGAGTGCCCACTGCGGAAGGAATTTCCGAAAATGCGGAACATGGCGCATCGGAAGTGGAAGATGCGTCGGATTTTGTGACACGCAGCGGGTGAGATGTGTGCCCCCGCTGCCTGTACATAACCGGTTTGCCTGTCTTGAAGTAGAGAATGAAAAGCCCCCACACCCCTCACTTCGTACAGACCCACCGGATAAAGTCACACAAAAACCAAAACCGACACCCCATCCATCTCGCATCCGCCCTTGGGAGAGATGCCTCCCGAAGCGCTATGTTGTTGCTGCCACCCCGGGCCCCAAGTCACTAGTCATTAAGGTGGAGATCCAGACGACAGATACGGCGGAAGTCAAATCCGGACCCGCCCTTGTCGATTGCGGGGCCACTGGTCAGTTTATGAACCGGGACTATGTGGAACAGAACTGACTGACTACGCGGAAGTTGCAATGTGCAATCCCGGTGTTCAATGTGGATGGAAGCCCCAATGAGTCAGGGTCCATCACGGAGATAGTAGACACAATTCTCCCCTACGACAGACACACAGAATGCACTTCCTTTGCAGTCACCAGCCTGGGGAAGCAAGACATCACCCTCGGGTTTACCTGGCTTCAGGAGCACAACCCAGAGATCAATTGGCAGACTCAGAAGGTACTGATGAGTAGATGCCCAGCCAAGTGTCACATATGCTGGTCGGAAGTGCGGAAGGAGCGCCAGGAGCAGCGGAAGACTCGGAAGTGGAATTTGAACTGGATCCCACTTCCAATTCCAATTCCAATTCCGACTCAGACGTCATCCGACTCAGCCCAGAAGAGACTCTGGCGGAGGGGGAGCGCTTGCTGTACGTAAACCTTCCACCAGAAGCAGAACACACCCGCGCCACCGGAAACATTTCGCAACGCCTTGCTGAAGCCTCCAAGAAGCATGATAAAGTGGAGGTGGAAATTCCGGAGTACCTGCGGGAGTTAGAGGATGTCTTTGCCAAGGAGTCATTTGATGCCCTGCCTCCACGAAAGCTGTGGGACCATGCCATCGAGTTGGAGCCTGGGTCAAAGCCCACCAACTGCAAGGTCTACCAACTGTCACCCAAGGAGCAGGTAGAGCTCAATGCATTCCTTGCGGAAAACCTCCGTACAGGGAGGATCCGCCCCTCCAAGTCGCCCATGGCATCTCCGGTGTTCTTCATCAAGAAGAAGGACGGCTCGCTCAGACTTGTGCAGGATTACCGGGCCTTGAATGCGATCATGATCAAGAACCGGTACCCCATTCCACTCATTTCTGAACTGATCACACAACTCCGCAGGGCAAGGTACTTCACTAAGCTGGATGTCCGCTGGGGCTTCAATAATGTCCGGATCCGGGAGGGAGACGAGTGGAAGGCCGCATTCCGCACCAACCGAGGACTCTTTGAGCCACAGGTCATGTTCTTTGGCCTCACCAACAGTCCTGCCACACTCCCGACGATGATGAACGACATTTTCCGTGACATGATAGCAGAAGGGGTTGTCTGCGTCTACCTCGATGACACCCTCATCTTCACAAAAACAATGTCCGAACATCAGGAAGTCGTGCGGAGAGTGCTGGAACGGCTCCGGGAGTACAACCTGTGTCTCAAGCCAGAAAAGTGCGAATTTGAGCGGACGCGGATAGAGTACCTTGGGGTGATTGTGTCGGAGGGAAAGGTGGAAATGGACCCGGTCAAAGTTTCCGGTGTATCGGATTGGCCTGTGCCGCGGAACAAGAAGGAGGTCCAGTCCTTCATTGGGTTTGTCAATTTCTACCAGCGGTTCATCAAGGACTTCTCCTGCCACGCCCGTGCCCTCTTTGACCTCACCAAGAAGGAGGTTGGGTGGCGGTGGGGAGAGCCGGAACAGGCCTCCTTTGACAAACTCAAGGAACTGATCACTTCTGCCCTGGTCCTGATCTTTCCCGACGACTCTCGCCCTTATTGAGTCGAGGCGGATTCTTCCGACACACCAACCGGAGCGGTCTTGTCGCAACAGTCATCGGAAGATGGTGGGGGGTGGCATCCGATTGCCTTTTTCTCTAAAAGCCTTAGTCTGGTCGAGCGGAACTATGAGATCCACGACAAGGAGATGCTGGCAATCATCTGAGCGCTGGAGGAGTGGCGACACTTCCTCGAGGGTGCTCTATGCCCATTTGAGATCTGGACAGACCACAAGAACCTCGAGTACTTCCGCATGTCTAAGAAGTTGAACCAACGACAAGCACGGTGGTCCCTACACCTGTCCCGGTTCGACTTCATGCTCCACCACCACCCTGGCCGCACCATGGGCAAGCCCGATGCCCTATCCCGCTGTGCGGATCATGGAAGCGGAAGTGGAGACAACGCTGATATGACACTACTCGGCCCAAGTCTCTTTGCAAACCACGCCCTCGAAGGAGTGACTGCAGTTGGGGCGGAAGCGGAAATGCTCCGGGACATCCTGAGGCAGTACCGGAATGGAGAGAAGGAGGAGTTGGTGGTGAAGGTGGTGGAGTAACTTCGGAAAGGGCACTCACGGTCTGTACAGGCAGCGGAATGGTTGGAACATGATGGGCTGCTCCACTTCAAAGGCAAGGTCTATGTTCCAAGTGGGGCAGACCTCCGCCGCCGCATCGTGTCCCAGCACCATGCCACACGGGTTGCTGGGCATGCTGGCAGGTGGAAGACGCTGGAGTTAGTGGCTCAGAATTACTGGTGGCCTCAGATGTCCCGCTACATTGGACAGTATGTGAAGACATGTGACCTTTGTCTCCGAACCAAAGTGCAACGACATCCGCCCGTCGGAGAACTTGTTCCACTCCTGATTCCAGAATCCTGCTGGGGCACCATCAGTGTCGACTTCATCGTTGAACTCCCAGAGTCTCATGGCTACGACACGATCATGAACGTCGTGGATTCGGTAAGCAAGGTGTCCCACTTCATTCCGATGCACACGACGATCACAGCCCTTGGAGCGGCCCGCCTGTTCCTTGCGCATGTCTGGAAGTTGCATGGGCTCCCAAAGCAAGTCGTTTCCGACTGAGGTCTGCAGTTTGTCGCGGAACTGACTCGGGAACTCTACCGCCTGCTTGGCATAAAGCTGGCTACCACCACAGCATACCATCCGCAGGGTGACGGACAGACGGAATGGGTCAATCAGGAGTTGGAGCAATATCTCCGCCTCTTTGTCAATGAGAGGCAGGAGACTGGGATGAGTTACTTCCACTGGCGGAATTCCAATACAACAACCATGTACATTCCGCCATGCAACAGACTCCCTTCATGCTTGACTCTGGAAGACACCTGCGGATGGGCTTCGAGCCACGCCAGGCAGAGTCCCGACTCGAGACAGTCAATGAGTTCCGAGACCGCATGGACTCCACCCTTTCGGAAGCCAAGTCGGCCCTTGCGAACACCAAGGATGACATGGCAAGGTACTACAACCAACGCCGGGTTCCTGCCCCGGAGTACCAAGTTGGAGACAAGGTGTATCTAGATGCAAGTGACATCCGCACCACACGCCCTTCACAGAAGCTTGCCCACCGCTACCTTGGGCCCTTCACGGTGATGCGGAGGGTTGGACGGAATGCATACCGCCTCCGACTTCCGATGTCCATGTCCCGCCTCCACCCCATCTTCAACGTGGTGAAGTTACTCCCTACTCTTGAGGACCCAATTCCAGGTCGGAAGGCTCGTCCGCCACCTCCACTGGAAATTGTAGATGGGGAAGAGCACTATGTGGTGGAACGGATCCTGGACAGCCGGTTTGTGCGAGGATGACTCCAATTCCTTGTGAAATGGGAAGGGCATGGGTATGAGGAGAATTCGTGGGTCCCGGAGCAAGATGTCTCCGCTCCAGACAAACTTCACGAGTTCTATAGGACACACCCTGGTGCCCCTCGCCGAATCCGCTCACTGGCATTTCAATCCCTCGTGTCCCGTGCTTCGAGGGCGCAGCACGCTAGAGGGGGGGGTGATGTCAGGGGACACCCTGTCTTCCATTTCCAGTTCCGACTCCATTTCCGACTCCGCTTCCGGTTCCAATTCCATCTCCGCCTCCGCTTTCGGAAATTATTCTGCTCCTGGGAGAACTTCCACCAGTTCTGTTTGCCTTGCCAGTTCCACTCCAATTTCTGACTTCCACTCTCGGAACAGTGTCGGAAATCAAGCGACTCGCGTAATGGGTGGCATCAAGAGTCAATCAAGGGCCAGGGAGGTCAGGGGGATGCAGGGTTGATGGCGGTTGCCAAGTGTTGTCCCTTGCTGCGCAGCATAGTATAATACGGGCTCACTGACATTGGGGGTCCTTAGACCTTTCTCTTTGGATTTCCCCTTGTCAGGTGAGAATCCCCTCTCTTGTATACTCTGTTCATTTATACATACTTTGGATTTCCCCTTGTCAGTTGTGTGGTAGTGTGATCTCCACAACTAGCCAGGGTTGCCCTTACAGTGGGCCACTGTCTCTTCAGTGTTCTTCGCTTGTAGCTCGAGTGCCCGTGTGTGGCAGCGCGTGGCTGCGGCTTCTTTACGCTGCCAGTGTGCGACTTCGAGCTCTAAGCTCTTGGTCATCGTTTCAGAGTCAGGCTCTGAGGCGACCTGATCCCTAACGATCTGTTGGATCGTCTTACGGCTGTCCGTTGGGGCAGCCGGTTGCTCTTGAGGTTCGTTCCTGAACCTTACGTCCTGTTCGACCGGGACGGCTGGCGGCGGCATTCGCTGCTTGTCCCGCTCCTTTCGGCGCGGGTCTTCCACGTCGTGACTGCGTTCGTTGGCTGCGGACTGTCGTGAGCTCAGATGAGTTGCGTCGCGTTCCCTGCGTGGGCGGAGGGCTGTCTGGACGTCCTCCAGCATGGCTGCGTCTTGCAGCCTGATCTCCTCCGCCTGGTGGAGTTCCTTGCCAATTGCCATTAGGGCGGCGGTGGCGTTGTTAAGCTGCGATGCCAGCTGATCGTGCTTGTGGCGTGTCAGCGTGCTTCGGTGCAGCGCAGCCTGCACCTGTTTGTTCAGGGCCTCTGCCGTCTCATGGTCGATGGCGTGAGCCCTCGAGCTCTTGCGACTGGAGCTCGAGTATTCCGAGTCCTGACCATCGTCTGGGGCTCGTCTTTTTTGCCATCGTCCCCCTTCAGGGACGATCATCGTCACTCTACTTCGTGAGCGTTGGTTTGAGTCGTGGCTTTGTGCCCGCCTCGACGTTGTTGCCCTACCGTCTGACGACGGCAAGACTTCTCTGCCCTTTCCTTTGTCTCTGGGCAGAGAGGAATGGGGGGGCGGCGCCGGCTCGTTGCCTGGCGTCGTCTCTTCCTCGGCCACCCTCAACGAGACGTGGTCAGGGTTTTCCTCGTCCTCTACTGAGGGGACGAGGGTGGTGAGATCTACGATTTCTCCGTCTTCTATCGTCCTGGACTCTTGGTCCAGGGTAGCGTCAGCCGTCGTGTCGCTGGGCTGCGCCTGGGGCGTGGACCTCAAGCTCGTCGCTCGTGTCCGTCTTCGACTGCGTGGAATCATCATGCTCGCAGCCGACAGTAGAGGGTCTACTGGAGGGTCTCAACGATGTTTAGTCGTCGACGCAGCGATCTTTTTCAAGATTGCTTCGAATGCACTATCAGTTGGTCGCATGGCGATCAACCTCAGGATAGTTCAAAAAGGTGTAAAGGGTGTCGATCTTAGAACCTTGTATCACAAGGGCACTACAGAACTTGACCAATGAGTGGTATTCTGAATGCTACGTAGTGACAGGTAAGAGTAAGATGCGATGGGGACCGCTGGCCGGTTCCCACGCATAAACTATACAGTGGGTCCCTAAGGGGCCCACTGGGATTATGTAATAACTATTGTACATGTAGATACACAGGTTATTTACAGCAAGGCAGAGGAATATGTCAAGGAAGTGGAGGTGGCTAGAGCGTGAGCGAGGATGTAAGCGCGCATGCGAATCAGTTTTTCGCGCGACCAGACATCGCACTGAGGTTGCCTGGTGCGCGATTGGTCGAAGTTCATCAGTGCAACGCCTCGTCCAGCGTGGGAGGAGGCATGTAGGGGAGGAATCCCATGGAAGGGTGGGTCCGTTGAAGGTAAGCAAACAGACGGCGAGAAAGGGCATTGGCAATAGCGTTGCGTTTGCCAGGAATGTGATAAACGCGGAGATTGATATTGTGTTGAATGAGGAGATCCACAACAAATTGGAGGAGGACATTGTACTCCTCGTGAGCTTTCATAGTGTTGAAAATCTCAACGGTGTTCAGATTGTCGGAATAGACGGCGAGGCGATGAATAGGAGGGTGAAGGGTGGAAGCATAGTGGATTGCGCAGCAGATGGCATAGGTCTCAAAGAAGAAAATAGAGTCGGAGGCGAGGATTGTGGGAAGGGGAAAAGAGAAGCCTGTGTTGAGGTGTGGTGCCCAAATTCCTAAAGCGATAGATGATGCGTCAGTGAAAAGAACGAGGTCAGCATCTCTAGCGTTCCAGGCAATGCAAGAGCTGGTGCGGTTGATCTTTGCCGGCGATCTTTGCGTACAAGGAGGCTAGACCGGGGCGAAGGCGAGGCTGAACGTTGAGGCCCCAATTGATCCAACCTGCCATCCGCTGAAAATCTCACAAAGAACGACGGCGCTCACCATGAATGAATGCATGAATAGCGTCTAATAAGTTTTGTTTGCTCTCAGTGTCCATAGAGATTGTCATGGCTGAGGCATTGACTTGGTAGCCAATGATTCTGAGTACAGCGCCGAACTCCTGCTTGCGATGTTCGTGGGGAATTCCGAGTTTGTCCCAGAGGAGAAGGAGGCGTGCTTGTTTCTCTGGGAAGAAGCACGCATATGGTGGGTAGAAGAGAGTGCGGTGAGCGAACTCCCAAGAGAAATTGTCGTCAACATAGGCTAGGAGGTCTGACAAGCCGAAGACGTGTTGGGCGATCCACAGTATGAGTGCCATGAACGTGCAGAATAGGTGACAACCTGCTCGCCCACCGAAGAAGTTGCATCTATCTACGTAGCGTTGGCCGTCGATGGTTACAATCTGCCATAGCTGCCAATGAAAATGCATGGGGAGAAGGCGGTAGGCACGCGAAACATCAGCTTTCCAAAGGACGAAAGGTAATCGTTTGTACCGCTTTCGGGCATGACGCAGGATTTTGCCTAAGCTCCGCATGCCGTCTAGCTTGACTGTACCCTCGTGCTTTGGTATCATCGAGTTGCAGGAGTATTTGCCTGCACTGTGATCGTTAATCAACCGTAATTTGTTTGAGTGCGGTTTTGGGATAACACCTAAGGGCATGCTATACATCCCAGGCAGCAGTGTTGTACCGCAGGAGTGTGAGTACTGACCAAGTCTTATTTCTTCGTCGCGCTGATCTCTGAGGAACTGCCTGTGAGCGGGGTCGGATATGGGTCTGTGTGAGTTGTCCCAAGTTTCAGGGTAGCCAGGTTTGGAGGTGTCTGCCCACGGCCAGAACCCTTCTCTGAAACCTTTGCATACTGAATTGATGAGGGCTTGGTTCGGGTGAGAGCGAAGCAAGTGCTGAAAACAGTCGACATTGATCGGGGTGGCGATTTTGAACAGATCGGGATGGTTGCGAATGGTAGCGGCAATTGTAGGATTTTTCATCTCATCTTCCAGGACATTTGGAACCGGAGGAGCTGTTTCTGAAGCTTGAGCAGAAGGAGATTCACCGATTTCGTGGTTTTCCCAGAGAAAATCCCACGCGAATCGGGGGCGTTTCGAAGCGAGAAAGCTTTCAGTGGGTGCCCGCCGTTTTCGCGCACTTGGCTTCAGTGTGGCCGAGTTGATGACAGGAGGCGCACACGTGCTGGTATCTGCAGTTTTTGGATGAGTTGGGGCACTTACTAAGGTTGAAGCATCTGCACAGTTCGGATACTTTGGTAGGGAGTCTTCTGGAGGGGTTAGCCCGAAGGAATCCGGTTCGTGGTTGACGGTGAGACCGACGCCGATTGAGGCGATGTGCATGGTACGAAGGTCTTCGAAACATCCGAGATCAGAGAGGAGAATATCTTGTCGACAGGCAGCCCTTGCCCGGACGGATTGATCGTAGAGAATGATTCTGTTGTGGTACAAAGGGTTGATCGCTCCGAATAACTCGGTGATGTGTTCAGCGTATGCTTGCAGCTTGCCTCGCCTGTGTGGAAAGACGAAGGCGATCGCTGCGGATGCTTTGCCCCAAGCGAATGTCCAGTCTCCGAGGGTTTGGACTTTGCGGACTGGGACGCTGGATTCGACTTGGAGTTTGAGTCCGTGTTCAACATGCTTGGCGTCTCGTCCGAGGGTGACCATGTTGGTGAGAATTTGTTGAGGTCCACTGCCCGTCCTCGGATGATGCCGTCCCATTCGCTGTCTGGAAGCTCCGGATGTCGCGCGGAGGTGATAATTGATGTCTTGACGGCTCGGCGATCTTCTGCAAAAAGTCGGAGCAGTACTTGCGTCTCTCGGAGGCTGGGTGCGAGCTGAGTAGGCGATGTGAGTTCATCGATCTCCCATGGTAATTTTGAGGTGTCAAGGCGTTTGCTTTGTCCATCATCGCTGTCGCTAGAGTCGTCTCTTCTTTTCCGCTTGCGCTCTCTGCTTCGTCGATGCTTCCTTTTCTTGGTTCGACTGATTTCTTGTGCGTCTTCCCGAACTTCGCTGGTGTCTGAACTATCTTCATCTGGGTCTTCTCGCTCTCTCCTGATGCCTTCGAGTACAGACGGCCCGGAATTGGAGTCGAGAGTTGAAAGGTTTCGTTCATCGGAATCGAGGATTCTGAAGTAGGCTCGGATGGTATTTGCGCGTTGTTCGCCGATGCACTCTTTCGACTGTCCAATGAGGCGGGTGATTTTGACCATGGCAGAACCTTTGTCGGTGGACGCGTTCCTGTATCTACCTACTAAGCTCTTCGGTGCATTTTCGCGCAAGTTCGGGTTCAAAGACGTGAGCGTGGGCTGATGTGCCTGATGTAGATGATTGTGCGTGATATCCATCTTCTACGTTTTCGGTCATCGAGAGGTGGTTTTAGGCGATAGGCGAGTTTAATAGACGAAAGAAACACAGCGGTGGTGAAAAGAACACTTGAGACAATACAATGACTTTTTCTTACTTATATCCGATAGAGAGACAAACAGGGGCAGGAGAGACACGCATTACTAATACAGCCGGTTCTGCTCTGCGCCCTGAGGCTGTCAACGCACGAGCTGGTGCCTAGCCAACCGCGGACGGTTCACGAAGGCAAAGAGAGAAGGGAGCGCAGGCTGGCAGGTCCCTCGACGGTTAGATGCGTGAAAATCATAGATTTAATCAGGGTTTAAGTAGGAACGCACTTACACCAGACGAATCCCTTGCCGAGCTCGCGGCTTAGTCGTCGCACGTGATGCTCCTACGCCTCCCAGAGCCTCAACCTGCTGCTCTCGTTCCAGTCTTGTCTTGTACATTAAGGTATGTTTCACCTCTCTTCCCCAGCGCCGCTAGTGCCGCTGAACCGCAGCCGCACGCTTGTGATAGAATCCCGCTGAGCACGTCCGCGCTCACGTCAGACACTCGTCAGGGAGCCGTCATATGTGTCTCAGCGGGGGGACCATTCTATCTTATTTAGCGGCCTCGCCCGGTTTTTTGGTGCCTGCGCGCGCATCACGCTGCCTCGCACAGGTAAAAAACCTTCCTTTGGCTCGCTCGCCACGCTCGCCCTAACGCCGCGCAGTCTGTTTGCAGTTTTTTCGCTCTCCCTCCCTCCCTCTCCCCTGTTCGTATCCCTGCGCGGCTCTTAGGCTTTTTCCCACTGGGTTTTTTACTGCCATCTGCCGCCGTCAGGTTTCTGCTCCCTCCCCCCCGTGTAGCACTCGCCTTCCCCTTTTTCCCTATATACTTGTACCATACACGTCTCTCAAAACCTTTTCTGCCGTGGCGACCTCGCTAGGCGCCGGCACACTATATCTCACTCTAAGCCGACCTGGCTCGGGCCCAAGGATTCGACCACAATGAAATTGCTCACTGAGCAGGCGACAGGCACATCCGCCCGGAAATGTCCCTCCTAACTCCCACGAAATCTCCCAGCCGGGTACTTCGTTAGCGCCGCGACATATAATCTTTATACTCGTGCGCGGCCTGATCAGTCTTTCCTCATTGTTTTTGCTTCGTCTACATAGAACAATGGTACTGAGAACTTCTACGACCTTCTCTGAGCCTCTTCGCCCTACAATCCTACTATATCGTACGGCTTTTCATCACCTATCTAGTCTACAACCTGCTGTAAGAATCTGCCTTGAGTCCGTTGCGTTTGCACACTGGCTAACACCACACTATGGTCGAGAAGAACAAGCACCGTCTCTATATTACACTCCAACATCGTGGGGGTCGGCCAGGTTATCATTGGGCACTCCTACTCGCACCTACTCTTAAGAACGAGACCTCTGACATCCGAGAGGACGACTGTCACCTTTTTCATGCAACCAACTCTATCACTCCGGATCACCCTCCGAGGCTTGGGGGTAACGCTGCATGGCGTTTTGAAGACAAGCCTGTCAATTCTCTACTCAGGGGTGACATGGTTGGAAGAATCATTGTGGCTAAATTTTCACCGACCGTGCCGCTGGCAGACCTAGCAAAGAACATTCGTATGGTTGTGCAGCATGTGCGTTTAATCGATGACGATCCCAATTGGACGTGTCGGGTATGGGTGGAGGAAGCATTGGACGCTTTACGAGCCCTTGGGGGGGAGTATTCAGTAATTCCAGAGGTAACCAATAGGGGCGCCGTTGAGAAAAAGATCTTGGCATTTGGGGATGAGGCGATGCGTAGAGTTCGAGCTTCAACAAAGGATATCAAGCATGTGAAGGACCTGCTGCACAAGGACATGCGCGTTAAGTGAGGATCATCTTGTTCACTGAGCAGGAGATACGTTCTGGTAAGCCCTGTACCCTACATACCAAGCCGAAACATACCACGATATTTGACCTCCCCGAAAATTCTATAGTTCAAATCATAAATCATTTTCTATCTACATAAGTGCTTTGATATATCACTAGGGGCCTTCAGTCCCGAGGAGTCGCTTCTCACAAGCAAAAGTGGAAAATCTGCCCAAGGCGGCCGATATCATTGCCCACGGTGGCTCGTCCTACTGATCATGACCTCTCAGCCGGACGCTAATGGTCCCGTAGACACCACATGCAACTGCGGTGCCCATATCCACCACATAGCCACCAACAAGACTTCATAACAGTGTTTGTATGAGCAAGCAGTTCGGTTCAAGGCTTGCTATAGGTGTTAGGCAGATGACCGGCCAATTCACTGTGCCTGAGTTGTGTGCACTAGCTGTGCCAGCAACAGCAAGTACTCATAGTGTAAGTGCTCTCTATCCTACAAGGAAAGAATGAGCTGATATTATTCATGCTAGCATGTGTTTGGTGCCTCAGATGGTCTTTCAGAGTTGCCGGTCAAGCGACTGCTGCCTCCATCTCCTGAACGCAACCAGCGTCGCAAGGCATCGCATGTGGACCGTTAGGGTAGCTTTGTCCGTAATTATTCAACACAAAATTTTTTAATTAATAGTACTAAGAAACCTATTCCGCAAAGTGTATGATGTATACTTCTCCGTACGTGGCTGGGTTTTTATAATACGACAAGAAGCAGTTCCAATTCTTTGTAGCTACTCTCATATATACATCCAAGAAATTGTTGGAGAGTAGCAGACATTCAAGAAATCTTTGAGAGCAGGGGTTGGAGAGCAAGAGTACAGAAGAAAAACAAGATGAAAGACTAAATGGCAGGATTATTGCCGTAAACCCACACTGGGCACTGCGGCCCATGCACGTAATGCAGGACTTCCTTCGTGAAGAACTGATTACAGTTACACATATCAAACATCCTCCAAAATGTTGCGCTATCGACCCTTTCGTTCAAGCGTAGGGCGGCAAGTGCGTCCTCCAGCTCAGAGCCACGTAAAGGAGGCACATGGCGGTTGTAAACTGCTACCAGATGTGGGTCAGGCGGCTCCCACAGACATGATGTATCACCGAACATACGGTCTCCTTGATGGAAACAAGTTAGTCTTGTTTCCGATAAGAATCAATGTTACTTACCAGGCATGATAGTTACCCTTTCATGCAAGTTATGTCTGGAGCGAGGTGTGGTTGGTATACTGCCTGAATAGTCACTCATAGTAGCTAAAAATACGGTTGTTAGCTGATAACTATAGTAGGATATATCGGAATGACTTACACGACTGAGGATGAGAGCGAGTACTTATTGACCCGTGGGTCATAGCCAACTGGTTCAACGGAGGCATCCTTGATGAATCCGAGATGTTTAACACTTAGACAAGTTGAGTTGGGGTTAGGGACAATGATGATGGACGGGATCGACAAAGAAGGATTGGAGGGACGAGGATGAGGATGTCAGGCCCCAGTGTGTGAAGAGCAATTCAAACAGAGATTTACAGCAAAAACTCCTAGCGTGTCATTCTTTCATTATCGAGATATTCAACAACCAGTCGGAGCTGGGAACAAGCTGCGTCAGTTTCTAAACAGGCCGGGTGGACGAGTTGAGACTTCGGAACTGTTCGACGCGGCGCTACGGTTCCGTACCACAAAAATACAGGCAAGAACGTAGGCTTCCACTGCATTTGAACTCAAAGGGTCTGAATGAACAAGAGGACTCATATTATCTTGGTGGTGTTGTCGGTAAACGTGGTGTGGAGTTACGTGGAGTGGGCCCATGTAATACCAGTGACGATTCACCAAGAGTAAAAGCAATCATTGACTCGCTACTGTATCGAGGTCGGTCGGGCGTTATTCATCAGCGACTTCGAGATTCGGGAGTCTCGATCAGGAGTCCGTCGGAGTTGCAACCGCTGAGGATTGCAACCGCTGATGCGCTAGGGCAGTCACGACCACCGTCTACCCATTTCGCCTACTGCGTCGTCATGAGCCGAGTTCTAAAGATTTCTTTTCGCTCCGTTAACCCTGACATATCTAAGAACGCCCAGAAACAACAAGAACAGACCGATGCGATCGTAACCTCCTCACCACCACCATTCTTCAAGTGGCGTATAACTATTGGTCGTGCCCTTTACCCCGGGTCTCTTGGCTTTCGAACACGAAGAATTGCTTTCAATACATTCCTGAAAGCCGGACGTCACATTGATATATCCGAAGCCGAGACCATGCGATACATTGCTAACAATACTTCTATCCCTGTGCCAAAAGTCCAACGCGTCTGGTGCCACAACGGTGTCACATACATAACAATGGACATTGTCGCTGGGGAAGAGCTAGGGGACGTTTGGCATAAAATGTCTGAAGGGACAAAGCGACGGGTTGTGGAACAGCTCAAGGGCTATCTTGGCCAACTCCGCGCCTTGAAACCTCCAGTTGAAGGCGTAGTAGCGTCCGTAACAGGTGGTGTCATACAAGATGGCAGTCGTGTTGGCCTTGAGTCATTTGGCCCATTTAACACTCATGATGATTTCCATCAGTTTCTCCGCGGAAATATAACAATGCAAACGTTTGAGAAGATGAATGGCGTTGACAAAATTATCAATTCGCATCTGCAGTCCTACTCCACCAAATTTACCCATGGTGATTTTGCGCCGAGGAATATTATGGCGAAACGTGATGGTACGATTACGGGCATCATTGATTGGGATAGTGCTGGTTGGTTTCCTGAGTACTGGGAATACACGAAAGCGATGTTCACCCCGCATGCGTCGAATGACTGGGTAGAGAGAATTGGAGAGATGACCGGTAGATATGACGAGCAGCTGGCTGGAGAGCGGCAGCTGTATGATATCTGCGGGTATGACTTGACTTAAATTGTTCATTAGCTTTTATAGTATATACCACGCTTTCAATTTCGACTAGCAGATATCTTCATGTATGTCATGAACGAAGGCAATCTGGGTCACATTTGTTTTTTCAGCCCCTTTCAGAGCCAAACATTGCTTTCAGGATCCAGACGTGCCTAGGCAGCCATAATGAATGTGAATGTACTAACTGATAGGGTGACTATGTCCACTTTGCTGTATCATGTCATGGGAAGAGTGATATATCACGGTGGATATTTTTAGGTTTAAGTATTGCAGGCCATATATGAATCGGACTCATAAGTCAGGAGTACCTCAGTGAATCATCCATTCACTGAGGTGCGTACCACATTTGTACACTACAATGTATGGTTGCTCACTCCTGTGTAGTCGTTACTACATAGCTACTGTGCACAATCACTACAGGTTATGGGCCCCGCAGAGCCTGTCACATCGTCCTCCACCACAAAATCATTTGTCATCCCTAAGCTATCAGGGATGGCATGAACTGGGTTACATGGAAGAGCTAGATGCCAGCCACGCTGGCGTCGACCCCTGGCACACAATGACACCTGGAGGGGGCTGCTCGGATCTGTAAGGGCAACCCTGGCTGGTTGTGGAGATCACACTACCACACAACTGACAAGGGGAAATCCAAAGTATGTATAAATGAACAGAGTATACAAGAGAGGGGATTCTCACCTGACAAGGGGAAATCCAAAGAGAAAAGTCTAAGGACCCCCAAGGTCAGCGAGCCCGTATTATACTACGCTGCGCAGCCAGGGACAACACTTGGCACCCGCCATCAACCCTGCATCCCCCTGACCTCCCTGACCCTTGATTGACCCTTGATGCCACCTATCACGCGAGTCGCTTGATTTCTGACACTGTTCCAAGAGTGGAAGTCGGAAATTGGAGTGGAACTGGCAAGGCGAACAGAACTGGTGGAAGTTCTCCCAGAAGTGGAATCATTTCCGAAAGCGGAGGCGGAGATGGAATCGGAACTGGAAGCGGTGTCGGAAATGGAGTCGGAACTGGGTGTGGTGTCGGAACTGGAAATGGAAAACAGGGTGTCCCCTGACATCACCCCCCCTCTAGCGTGCTGTGTCCTCAAAGCACGGGACACAAGGGATTGAAATGCCAGCGAGCGGATTCGGCGAGGGGCACCGGGGTGTGTCCTATAGAACTCACAGAGTTTGTCTGGAGCGGAAACATCTTGCTCCAGGACCCACGAATTCTCCTCATACCCATACCCCTCCCATTTCATGAGGCATTGGAGTCGTCCTCGCACAAACCGGCTGTCCAGGATCCATTCCACCACATAGTGCTCTTCCCCATCTACAATTTCCGGCGGAGGTGGCGGACGAGCCTTCTGACCTGGAATTGGGTCCTCAAGCGTAGGGAGTAACTTCACCACGTTGAAGACGGGGTGGAGGCGGGACATGGACATCGGAAGTCGGAGGCGGTATGCATTCCGTACAACCCTCCGCATCACTGTGAAGGGCCCAAGGTAGCGGTGGGCAAGCTTCTGCGAAGGGCGTGTGGTGCGGATGTCACTTGCATCTAGATACACCTTGTCTCCAACTTGGTACTCCGGGGCAGGAACCCGGCGTTGGTTGTAGTACCTTGCCATGTCATCCTTGGCCTTCGCAAGGGCCGACTTGGCTTCCGAAAGGGTGGAGTCCATGCGGTCTCGGAACTCATTGACCATCTCGAGTCAGGACTCAGCCTGGCGTGGTTAGAAGCCCATCCGCAGGTGTCGTCCGGAGTCAAGCATGAAGGGAGTCTGTTGCGTGGCGGAATGTACATGGTTGTTGTATTGGAATTCCGCCAGTGGAAGCAACTCATCCCAGTCATCCTGCCTCTCATTGACAAAGAGGCGGAGATATTGCTCCAACTCTTGATTGACCCGTTCCGTCTGCCCGTCACCCTGCGGATGGTACGCTGTGGTGGTAGCCAGCTTTATGCCGAGCAGGCGGTAGAGCTCCCGAGTCAGTTCCGCGACAAACTGTGGACCTCAGTCAGAAACGACTTGCTTCGGGAGCCCATGCAACTTCCAGACATGTGCAAGGAACAGGCGGGCCGCTCCGAGGGCTGTGATCGTCGTGTGCATCGGAATGAAGTGGGACACCTTGCTTACCGAATCCACGACGTTCATGATCGCATCGTAGCCATGAGACTCTGGGAGTTCAACGATGAAGTCGACACTGATGGTGCCCCAGCAGGATTCTGGAATCGGGGGTGGAACAAGTTCTCCGACGGGCGGATGTCGTTGCGCTTTGGTTTGGAGACAAAGGTCACATGTCTTCACATACTGTCCAATGTAGCGGGACATCTGAGGCCACCAGTAATTCTGAGCCACTAACTCCAGCGTCTTCCACCTGCCAGCATGCCCAGCGACCCGTGTGTCATGGTGCTGGGACACAATGCGGCGGCCGAGGTCCACCCCACATGGAACATAGACCTTGCCTCTGAAGTGGAGCAGTCCATCACGTTCCAACCATTCCACTGCCTGTACAGACCGTGAGTGCCCTTTCCGAAGTTCCTCCACTGCCTTCACCACCAACTCCTCCTTCTCTCCATTCCGGTACTGCCTCCAGATATCCCAGAGCATTTCCGCTTCCGCCCCAACTGCAGTCACTCCTTCTAGGGCGCGGATTGCAAAGAGACTTGGGCGGAGCAGTGTCATATCCGCATTGTCTCCACTTCCGCTTCCATGATCCGCACGGCGGGATAGGGCATTGGGCTTGCCCATGGTGCGGCCGGGCCGGTGGTGGAGCATGAAGTCGAACCGGGACAGGTGTAGGGACCACCGTGCTTGTCGTCGGTTCAACTTCTTAGATGTGCGGAAATACTCGAGGTTCTTGTGGTCTGTCCAGATCTCAAATGGGCATAGAGCACCCTTGAGGAAGTGTCGCCACTCCTCCAGTGCTCGGATGATTGCCAACATCTCCTTGTCATGGATCTCATAGTTCCGCTCGACCAGACTAAGGCTCTTAGAGAAGAAGGCAATTGGATGCCACCCCCCACCATCTTCCGATGACTGTTGTGACAAGACCGCTCCGGTAGCTGTGTCGGAAGAATCCGCTTCGACTCGATAAGGGCGAGAGTCGTCAGGAAAGACCAGGACCGGGATGGAAGTGATCAGCTCTTTGAGTTTGTCAAAGGAGGCCTGTTCCGGCTCTCCCCACCGCCATCCAACCTCCTTCTTGGTGAGGTCGAAGAGGGCACGGGCGTGGCAGGAGAAGTCCTTGATGAACCGCTGGTAGAAATTGACAAACCCAATGAAGGACTGGACCTCCTTCTTGTTCCACGGCACGGGCCAATCCGATACACCGGAAACTTTGACTGGGTCCATTTCCACCTTTCCTTCCGACACAATCACCCCAAGATACTCTATCCGCGTCCGCTCAAATTCGCACTTTTCTGGCTTGAGACATAGGTTGTACTCCCAGAGCCGTTCCAGCACTCTCCGCACGACTTCCCGATGTTCAGACATTGTTTTTGTGAAGATGAGGGTGTCATCGAGGTAGACGCAGACAACCCCTTCTGCTATCATGTCATGGAAAATGTCGTTCATCATCGTCTGGAGTGTGGCAGGACTGTTGGTGAGGCCAAAGAACATGACCTGTGGCTCAAAGAGTCCTCGGTTGGTGCGGAATGCGGCCTTCCACTCGTCTCCCTCCCGGATCCGGACATTATTGAAGCCCCAGCGGACATCCAGCTTAGTGAAGTACCTTGCCCCACGGAGTTGTGTGATCAGTTCAGAAATGAGTGGAATGGGGTACCGGTTCTTGATCGTGATCGCATTCAAGGCCCGGTAATCCTGCACAAGTCTGAGCGAGCCGTCCTTCTTCTTGATGAAGAACACCGGAGATGCCATGGGCGACTTGGAGGGGCGGATCCTCCCTGTACGGAGGTTTTCCGCAAGGAATGCATCGAGCTCTACCTGCTCCTTGGGTGACAGCGGGTAGACTTTGCAGTTGGTGGGCTTTGACCCAGGCTCCAACTCGATGGCATGGTCCCACAGCTTCCGTGGAGGCAGGGCATCAAACGACTCCTTGGAAAAGACGTCCTCGAACTCCCGCAGGTACTCCGGAATTTCCGCCCCCGCTCTATCATGCCTCTTGGAGGCTTCAGCAAGGCGTTGCGAAATATTTCCGGTGGTGCGGATGTGTTCCGCTTCCGGCGAAAGGTTTACGTACAGCAAGCGCTCCCCTTCCACCAGAGTGTCTTCCGGGTGGAGTCGGATGATGTCGGAGTCTGAATCGGAATTGGAATTGGAAGTGGGATCCGGTTCAAATTCCGCTTCTGAGTCTTCTTCTGCAAGCAGTGGATGGGGGTGTTACGACCGTTCATTTCCGACTTCCGACCCTCAGTTCCGCAATACCTTCCGCCCCTACGATATTTCCGCAACACATTCCGCCCCTCCGATATTTCCGACATTCCGCCCCTTGTACATTTCCCTTGTTCTTTCGACTCTATTACTCGGACCCACCGGACCCACCTTACCGTTCATCAAGACCATATGTCCGACCCTCCTTGTGTTTCATTGTCAGATATGTTTTCCCGACCCCTTGTTCTTTGCCATTGTTCTACCTTACCCTGAACCCCCCTTGTAGTCCCATTGTTCCCAATAGTTAGTTCCCACGCATTGTCTACTCGACTTCCGCTTCCTCCGGAATTTGCTTAGTACCATATCATTACCTGTTGCCTCAGCTCTTTGTATAAAGCATGTCATGTATGTCTCTTATTCTGCAATCAAATAATCGCCTTCGATACTTGATTTCCTTCGCTCCATCTCCTGTTCTTAGCACAGCGATTCTAGCAAGATCTCAGTCTCTCTCCGCCTTCCATCTTCCGCCTTCTGCCTCAGTTCCGACTCAAGTTCCGACCAAACCTTTGGTTCAGTGCTTTCCGACTTCCGACTCAGTTCCAAAATACGTAGGACGATAGTTCATTGGGGGCGCAACCTACAAGTTGAAGCCGCTGTCCTTTCCAGTTCCGACTTAGCGGAAATCTCGATACATAACAGGGGGCCAGAACGACATGTCTGTATGAGCCGTTCGGTCTTCCGCTGCTCCTGGCGCTCCTTCCGCACTTCCGACCGGCACATGTGACACTTGGCTGCACATCGACTCATCAGTACCTTCCGAGTCTGCCAATTGATCTCCGGGTTGTGCTCCTGAAGCCAGGTAAATCCGAGGATGATGTCTTGCTTCCCCAGGCTGGTGACTGCAAAGGAAGTACGTTCTGAGTGTCCATCGTAGCGGAGAATTGTGTCTACTATCTCTGTGATGGACCCTGCCTCATTGGGGCTTCCATCCACATTGAACACCGGGATTGCACGTTGCAACTTCCACGTGGTCAGTCGGTTCCGTTCCACATAGTCCCAGTCTATAAACTGACCAGTGGCCCCGCAATCGACAAGGGCGGGTCCGGATTTGACTTCCGCCGTATCTGTCGTCTGGATCTCCACCTTAATGACTAGTGACTTGGGGCCAGGGGTGGCAGCAACAACATAGTGCTTCAGGAGGCGTCTCTCCCAAGGGCGGGTGCGGGATGGATGGGGTGTCGGTTTTGGTTTTTGTGTGACTTTATCCGGTGGGTCTGTACGAAGTGAGGGGAGTGGGGGCTTTTCATTCTCTACTTCAAGACAGGCAAACCGGTTATGTACAGGCAGCAGGGGCACACATCTCACCTGCTGCACGTCACAAAATCCGACGCATCTTCCACTTCCGATGCACCATGTTCCGCATTTTTGGAAATTCCTTCCGCAGTGGGCACTCCACTTATGTCTGCGAGTGCGGGGAACTCTGGAAGGAGCTCAAGCTTCTCCTCTGTGGTCATAAGCCGGATGTCAAAGGCTTGGGGGCACTCGCGGGCATAGTGGCCTGGTTGTCGGCATCGGAAGCAGGTGATGGTTCCGTGGCCTTTTCCGCGCATGCGGTCAACATCCATTGGGGCAGGGCCACTCTTCGAGGGAGGGGGCTAGGGTTCCTAATAGGAGCAGGCGGAACAACCATCGGAAATATTTTCCGTGTGGGAATGAATGCACTTCCGGGTTTTGGCACGGGTGGAGTAGGACGAGCGGAACTGTGTGTCATGTTCCAGTTTGTCTCCACAAAGGCCTCGTTTGCTTCCCTGTTTCGGGACACCCTCCGCGCAGCTTGGTACCACCCTTCCGGGTCATCGAAATCTGGATATCCATCCCCAAGCAGCGCAACTTGGTTCTGGAGTGTCGGATCAAGCCCTCGTCGGAATTTGATGACTATTGTCTTGTTGTCGTCATACTCCGCAAGGTCAATGAGCTCCTGGAAGCGGTCAATGTAGTCATCGACCGGATCCTTGGCCTGGTACCAGCTGGTCCCCTGGAGCTTTGTAAGGGCTGTGAGCTGCTCATTTTTCGGGCAGAACTGGTCAGAAAATGTTTTCTCAAAGGCGTCCCAGTCCTGGAAGTAGTTCCCCTTGCCCTTTGCTTCATGTCGGATCACCTTGTTTGCAACACGGGCTGCGCAATCCAACTTGAAAAAGGACAATGCCCAGTGAATCCGAGCCTGGTCGTTCAGAAAGAGGTCTCCGACAATTGCGAAGTAGATGCTGCATGTGTTGAAGAATGCACGTCCCTTCTCCCGATCTCCGTCAAAGTCCGCCAGAGTTGCAGGTTTGACCTTTGCCAACTTCGCGGACATCCTCTCTTCCGCCAGTTCCGCTTTTCCGAAATCCGGCTCATCCAGCATTGCATTTCCACCACCTTGTGGATATCTAACTTAGCCAAAATCGTTTGTAAGGCTGTTTCAATCGCGTCGGTCTTCATCCGGTTCCGCGTCAATTCCTCCTCCATATTCCGAAGGCGATCATCCGGATCCATGTCAGAAGGGGAAATATGGGACAGGATTTCCGGGGTTGGGAGCTCAACGTAAGAAGAGGGGCTGTCGTATGCCGTGTGTGCGGAAGAGGTTGCAATCTCCGAGTCGCTGTCTCCGATTCCAAACGCACCTATGGCGAATGCAACGCGCAGTACGACCGCCGGTCCTCTAGGGGAGAGACTTTTCTGCTGTAAGGGCAACCCTGGCTGGTTGTGGAGATCACACTACCACACAACTGACAAGGGGAAATCCAAAGTATGTATAAATGAACAGAGTATACAAGAGAGGGGATTCTCACCTGACAAGGGGAAATCCAAAGAGAAAAGTCTAAGGACCCCCAATGTCAGCGAGCCCGTATTATACTACGCTGCACAGCCAGGGACAACACTTGGCACCCGCCATCAACCCTGCATCCCCCTGACCTCCCTGACCCTTGATCGACCCTTGATGCCACCTATTATGCGAGTCGCTTGATTTCCGACACTGTTCCGGGAGTGGAAGTCGGAAATTGGAGTGGAACTGGCAAGGCGAACAGAACTGGTGGAAGTTCTCCCAGAAGCGGAATCATTTCCGAAAGCGGAGGCGGAGATTGAATCGGAACTGGAAGCGGAGTCAGAAATGGAGTCGAAACTGGGTGTGGTGTCGGAACTGGAAATGGAAAACAGGGTGTCCCCTGACAAGAACCTGACCACAGCGAAGGGGGTCTGGAATGCAGTGTGTGCAAAGCATGAGACTAAAGCACTCACTGTTAAGGTAGACATGCAGCGCCAGATGTACGAGTTGAAGTGTGAGGACGAGTCTAACATCCGCATGCGCCTGGAGAGCCTCATGAGAATGCAGGAACAGCTCACAGGGATGAACACTGGACTTACTGACGACGACCTAGTCATTGTCATCCTTGGCTCACTCCTGAAGTCGTATTGCTCGCTCATCAACGTGATTACGATGTCAGCGGCGCATGCGAAGGCCAAGCACCCTAATTGATGAGTTTGAGCGACTCACCATTGAGGAGCGACAGCTGAAAGCAAGTGAGAACACTCTCGCCGCAGCAACGGGCCATGGAAAATCCCAAGCATGCAGTGGCACCTCCAGCACCACAAAGACCAACGTGGAATGCTGGAAGTGCGGGAAGAAGGGCCACATAAAGGCCAACTGCCATTCTAAAGCCAAGAAGAGAGATACGCTGCTGTCTCGTCGTTTCTACTAGTCAACGAATAGTTTCCAGCACTTTTTGGAGTCTAGACAGATGATCAATGATCCTTTTCTTGTCCCTCGATGCGTTCTTGACGCCACTCCCATAGTTGTGGCATGCACTGATAGTCGCTGCCGTGAGCGGCAATGACGCTCGCTGATTTGTGGTTAGCACCCTACCAACGATTCCGATATGTTGTCGTCGACTTACCTGCTAATCCCAGGGCTGCGGCCATAGTGTCGAGTTGGTTAGATAGAACAGCGTTGTATTATCGCAGCGTCTATCGTGGAGAGCCACAGCAGGTTCAATTGAATGGAGAAGTCATCGTGTCCACATGGACCCACCGACGCGCTCTAGTCCTGATCAGTTCCGTCGGAGTTGCAACCGCTGAAGCGCTTTGGCAGTACCGCCTACCCATTTCGCCTACTGCGTCGTCATGAGCCGAGTTCTAAAGATTTCTTTTCGCTCCATTAACCCTGACCTCATATCCAAGAATGCCCAGAAACAACAAGAACAGACCGATGCGATTGTAACCTCCTCACCACCACCATTCTTCAAGTGGCGTATAACTATTGGTCGTGCCCTTTACCCCGGGTCTCTTGGCTTTCGAACACGAAGAATTGCTTTCAATACATTCCTGAAAGCCGGACGTCACATTGATATATCCGAAGCCGAGACCATGCGATACATTGCTAACAATACTTCCATCCCTGTGCCAAAAGTCCAACGCGTCTGGTGCCACAACGGTGTCACATACATAACAATGGACATTGTCGATGGGGAAGAGCTAGGGGACGTTTGGCATAAAATGTCTGAAGGGACAAAGCGACGGGTTGTTGAACAGCTCAAGGGCTATCTTGGCCAACTCCGCGCCTTGAAGCCTCCAGTTGAAGGCGCAGTAGCGTCCGTAACAGGCGGCGCCCTACAAGATGGCAGTCGTGTTGGCCTTGAGTCATTTGGCCCATTTAACACTCATGACGATTTCCATCAGTTTCTCCGCGGAAAAGGCATAACAATGCAAACGTTTGAAAAGATGAATGGCGTTGACAAAACTGTCTATTCGCACCGGCAGTCCTACTCCACCAAATTTACCCATGGTGATTTTGCTCCAAGGAATATTATGGCGAAACGTGATGGTACGATTACGGCCATCATTGATTGGGATAGTGCTGGTTGGTTTCCTGAGTACTGGGAATACACGAAAGCGATGTTCACACCGCATGCGTCGAATGACTGGATAGAGAGAATTGGAGAGATGACCGGTAGATATGACGAGCAGCTGGCTGGAGAGCGGCAGCTGTATGATATCTGCGGGTATGACTTGACTTAAATGGTTTGTGATTTTTTATAGACATTATACCACGCCTTTCAATTTCGACAAGCAGATATCTTCATGCATATCATGAGCGAATGGAGGTCCTCTGGATCACTTTTTTCAGTCTCTCTAGCCGTTGTTTTCAAGTTCCAAGCGTGTCTACAAAGTAAGCCGAGTTATGAATGCGAATCCAGACTCATAGGGTGGGTATGTCTATATGGCTTCATCACATCATATGAGGAGTGATATATCAGAGATTCGCATGGTGAATGTTTTTTTAGGCTAAAGCATTATAGGCGGATAGCTTGTTTCGTATATATACCGCCATGGCAAGCATGCACGATCCATTTTGAAATTATTGAATGCAAGCTTCTCATAGGTCACGTCTGGCGTTTGATTACAGCCAACTCAGAAAACCTATGAGCCGCCTCAAACATGGTGACCACTGGCTTGCCGGAAAATATGAGCGTTCCCTAAGGCAAGCAAGCGCAGTCGCGTGGCAACGACGATAGCATCGATCGTCGATCGATTACCGATCATCGATCATCGATAACCGATCACCGACGTCACCGGCTGAGGGATCATTGTATGTTACTTGGGCCGCCCAATCGTTAAATTCAAGATCCCTGTGCCGCTCGAGGATGGCTTTATGAAGTTCACGCTCATGCGAGTTGCGGTCTTCGAATTTGCTCTGAAATTGCTCACTGAGCAGGCATCAGGGAACCCTCTTATATCCCACGAAATCTGGGCCCAGCCTCACACGGCATTAGCGCCACAACATATATAGCAGAATAGGCCTGCCGCGGCGCCATAGAATGTTCGTTATTGTCTTTTCTCATTGTTTTTGCTATGTCTACATTTAGAACAATGGTGCTGAGGATTTCTATATAGTGGTTGCGCCAAAGAGAGTCAGCGAAGGACCGTCCTTCACTGACTCTCTTTGGCGCAATCCTCCTGTATCGTACAGTTTTTCATCACCTTCCACCTAGTCCACAACCTGCTGTAAGAATCTACTTGCTTTGATTCTATTGTCATGAATCCTGATAAACTGTTCGCACAGCTAGCATCACATTATGGTCGAGAAGAACAAGCACCGTCTCTATATTACACTCCAACATCGTGGGGATCGGCCTGGTTATCATTGGGCACTCCTACTCGCGCCTACTATTAAGAACGAGAGCTCTGATACCGAAGTGAGGGACTGTCACCTCTTTCATGCAACCAACTCTATCACTCCGGATCACCCTCAAAAGCCTGGGGGTAACGCCGCTGCATGGCGTTTTGAAGACAAGCCTGTCAATTCTCGACGCAGTCGTAACCTCATTGTAAGAATCATCGTGGCTAAATTTTCACCGACCGTGCCGCTGGCAGACCTAGCAAAGAGCATTCGCATGGTTGTGCAGCATGTGCCCTTAATCGATGACGATCCCAATTGGACGTGTCGGGTATGGGTGGAGGAAGCATTAGACGCTTTACGAGCCCTTGGGGGGAGTATTCAGTAATTCCAGAGATAACCAATGGGGGCGCCCTTGAGAAAAAGATCCTGGGGTTTGGGGATGAAGCGTTGGGCAGATTTCTAGCTTCACCAAAGGATATCAAGCATGCGAAGGACCTGCTGCACAAGGACATGCGCGTTAAGTAAGGATCATCTTGTTCACTGAACAGGGGATACATTCTGGTAAACCCTGTAGTCTCGAAACATACCACGATATTTGACCTCTCTGGCTCGGAAACGCTACCACATTCTACCTAAGTGCTTTGATATATCGTTAAGTAGGGGCCTTCAGTCCTGAGCTGAGAAGTCGCTTCTCAGAAGCAGAACTCAGAAGCTGCTGGTCGGAGCCTTGGCCGCCGGTAGTCCGAGGACCTGGCCCGGCTGGCATGTCAGCATTAATACAGCCCATATTTATCCACCACAACCCCACCAACTCCCTCAAGACTCCATAAAAGGACCCACAACACATCCACAATTCAATCTTACCTTCCTGCAGCGTGCGCTTTGATCCGTCTCGCTTTCGAAGCGCCATCCCCAGGCCCAGGGACGGGAACATGTACGCCACGAGATAGAACATGGCAACCCCATGCATTGGAGATAAATGGTGAGTGAAGAGAAGACGTTTACGAGCAGTCTTTGGGCATGCATGTATATATAGTTACTTGCCCTCACATTGCGGTCATCGTGCAGCCTGCGTCGGAGGACAAGGCGGTCCAACGAAGCCTCCGTGGCCTCCGTATTCTTTTCAAGGTAGGGTGTCGCACTTTACGAAACATGCGAAGAGACGAAGAAACTGCTGGCGAAAACGATACCGAAAGCGTCGATATGATCAGAGCGCTTGTTGCTATTTTTTCTTGAACCTTACTGTATACTGGATCCACATTAAAATTTAAACAGTTAACAACCGCTGTGTGGTTGTTTCATACTACAAAATACCTGACTTCTGTACGAGCTCATCTACACACTCACCCCCAAGAGGCTGAGTATTGTATGGGGAATTTGCCAAAAATTCACATTAATGCAGAAGAGGTAGAAGCGCATAACGCTCACGGTCATGCCAATCAGCATGCTAGTAAGACATCATATAGGTGGTATTCAGACATATATTAACACCACGGAAACCTGGTTAAAAGGCCATTATCAGCTTCCTGAAAAAGAGGGTGAAGTAAAAAGACGCACTTCTCATTGAAGACCCATTCAATCTCACTGGGGTGCTCGGGCCCATACCATGCCACGGCTGGTAAATGCTCCGAACGGTCCACTGTATTCCCGCCTAAACTCGCAGCCACATCGACCAGTTTCGTATCTAAGTTCCAGATCTCGACAGCGTCAGCACTCAACTGTCCAGCCACCCACACCAACACCTTCAAAAGGGAAGGGAAAGACTTGGGTGAAGCACGCAACCGCGTCACAACCAATACTGGGGGAATGGAAAGCCTCATATCCAGCGTCCAGGTAGCATACGTGGACGAAAGGTCATCTTCCTGTGATATGGCTTTTACACCCCAGTGCTCAAGAGGGTGCTTAGGGTTTAAGGGAGCCTCAGCAACCACCCGATGAAGTTGAAATGCGGCGACGCCATTGTCTGGCAAAAATGTGAAACGTGTATGATGTGATGCGGGAAGCTGTGAGACGTAGTTTGTGATATAAGTTGCGTCAGTCTCCCAGAGAGCGTTACACTGTTGTTCGGATAAGAGGTCGTAACCCTCGTCCATAGCATCGGTTTGATTGGCCTCTCCGGGCTTTAACTTCCACGTGGTACTGACTGGCCCGTGGATGTGCCAGCCAAATAAGTTGGGGGTGGGGCCGCATAGTCTGTAAAAATCCCCGATGTCACTATACAACACAGAAAATCGGGCATCCCCCCCAATGCCGGGGTAACGCGGGGGTGGAGCACCCCACTCTTGCGGGAAGGGAGGGAGCGAGTCCAAAGGAGAAAGCACGTGATGGAGAAGGCGCATCATGTGTGAAGCGTAGCCCTTTCTTCTGTACTCTGGAGGGCAGAAGACCGATGCGATGCCATATCCTATGGCTTCCGTTGGCGAAGTTGAAGGCTTAGCCACAAGGGCCCGGCGACGATACCTTGGTGGCTTGATATATAAGATACTAGCAATAAGGTATGAGAAATATCTCCATAGACACACGTTTCACAGGAGCATTTGAATTCCAAAGTTTGTAGGTCATTTCTGGGAACAAGAACCCTTCAAGCTGCATATCAAAAAGTGGCTCCACCGGTCAGTGGTCACAGTCGAACAAACCAGTGGATCAGCTTGCCATCAGAGGCGTGCTCAAACGCCTCCAGCTGGGCTTCTCTGCTTAAAAATTGTTCCTCAGTCATCCCTCGTGCCCAAGTAGTGACTTGACGCTTTCTGGATACCAGATGCTAATCGTTCAATAAAAGCGGATTATTATCTAGCGTAGAGGTCGTCTCGCAGACTTGAACACACCTGATCACGATTTCCTGGAACCAGCGTAAAGTTTGCAAGATGAGCCATCTTGCTAGAGTCGTACCTACTCTGTAGGAAGCTTCGTTAGTAGGTTTCGCTAGCAGCCAGCGGTAGATTCTGGCCTAAGAACACCGGTGTAGAAGGTGATACGCAACCCACGCTCGGCCGCAGTGATACTTGTGACGATACACGCGCTGAGTCTCAAACCTATCTGTGTCCATTACCATTACCAAGACCCTGGGGTCACGTCATCTAATCCCGTATGCTCGTCAAGGCCACTGGGAGGTGGGAAATCGTGGGAAATCCGACACCTTTTGCCGAACTTTCTCCGCGTATGACTACAGCTTAGCAAGCATATCTGCTTTCTTAATCCCGGCCCTACATCTAGTCCCAGAAGCAAGTCATAATAATATACAATACTGCACCCGTAGTACCATACAAATTCAATGTTTCAAACTACCAAAACGCACACCTGCACGAAGTTACATTTATCAGACAGGATGTCAGAAATCGTATGAGCTCATGCTCACCATCCCGAGAAGCATTGACACAAATTCTCCAATGAGGTGGCTTCTTGTATCAACCTCTCGACCTGTGCTTCTATTGTTAACGCGATTTCCGGATTAAAGTCGCGTCCTGTGTGACTGCTTCAGCACGACTGGGCGGGAGACCGATAGAACATGATCATACCTGTCAGCTTGTGCTGAACTCGGTTATACACATGCAGCGCGCGTTCATTTCGCACTTCCTGCTTTGTTCCCATATCACCGACAGCGTCTAATAGAATATCCAGCTAATATCAGGTATTACGGATGAAATGAACCTACCATTGAAGATCTCATTTTCGTCCGCTTTGACCTTGCGGATGGGACCTTGAGGATACCCTGCTCGTGCCAGTTGGTCGTTTAGGGCGTCTAACATATGTTAGCTTCGAACAATGAAAAGAAAACAACGGTAAGCTTTCACACCTTCTTGCCGCACGTCCACATCTGCTTGCATCAGCCGCCAGCTAATTAAAGGATCATAAACAAAAGCTTCGAGTACAGCCATGAGTGAATCTTTGTTGTCTCGCACGACTTGCATCGTGATTTCACAGGTATTCTTGAAGCTTCCTTGGATCCCGCTTACCTATATCAAGCCCGGTCCACCGGCATATTCAGTGAAATGTTCAGACGCTAATGGTATCAACGCACCTCCATTGCGTGGGTAAGCATCCGAGTTAACCTAAACGGCACAGTTTCCGGGAACTTTTCACGATGCATAGCGACTTCGAAGCAATCGCCAAAATCGATATGAACGACTTTGCCGGTAATTCTCTCAATGAGGATATTGGATGGATGCCGGTCGCCAAGGCCCAGGATATGGCCAACCATGCTGTTCACTGCCAGTGAGCGAGTATATGTGGCACGCCGGTCGAGCCATGCTTCCGAATTAATGCTTCGTAACCATAGCATGCGATAGAGATCTTGACCAGTCGTGTTATCCAGCGCATACTCGAATACCTCAACTTTTTGTAATAGTGTAAGGAACTCGTAATCGGGCGCCATCTGAGCAAATATTAACAAGCTGGGCTGCTAATATAGGACAGGACCAACCTGTAGCATCAACCTATATTCAAGATTGAGGAGGATCTTGCGTGCATCTCGATAGTCTCGGACCAGGACATGTAACGTATCGCTTTCCATTACCCAACCCATAAGACCGGCGTTGGGTGCAAGAGGTATCACAGGATATCGCTGTATATGTAAACGCCGCTTGAAGCTATTGGTGTCGACAGATAACAGCGTGTTCACGAGGCCGAACAGTTGCATCACCCGTTCATCCTGTCTCAAATCCTCATGCCCTGAGAGATATAAATACAAGCACCGCTCGAGAATCGTTCACCTACGAACCTTTGAGAATATATTGGTAATCTCGACCATCATCACCCTTGAGAGAAAGTCTCCGTGGTCGCTGCTTGGAGGCAATGACAGTCAATTTTGTGGCAAAGCTTGAGATACGAATGATTGGTCGACCACTCTGATATGTTCCTGCCAAAAGATATGAGCCTTCAGCTTTCTAAATTCCAGGAGACCTGACCTGGAACGGCGAGCTCCAAATTACGCGCTTTAAGCAACTCCGGGGAAACGTATTGAAGATCAAGCGTGGTGAGCTGTGGTAGCTGCTTCTCGACCTTGCGGAAAATGCCGTAGTATATATCCCATGCGCGATCCAGGTCGCTCGTCTCTCCATACCGTAGATAGCGCCGCGTCGCGTCGCGGGCATCTTGAAGATCTCGCCCAAACACTTGTGCGAATGACGTCTCGCGGATAGTGGTTGGTCCCTGTGAAGCAGTCAATACGAGCAATTCATTTGGAGCTATCTCACATCTCACCTTGTCTAGCATGTCATGCAGAGGTTCCAGGACAGCAATCATCCCTTCCGGGTTCTTTTCTGTAAAGTAAAGTCGGGATGCTTCTTCAAGCCCCTCATGCCATAGTTCGTGCCATAGGATTGCTACGCGTATCAACTCTTGGCTAACTACCATCGCCTACATACCCAGTTAGTCGGGCGAACCCGTGAGTAAATCACCTGACTAACCTGTTCCACAATGGCTGCGCTACGCTCTTTCATGCGATTCATAATGTCAATAGCAGCATTTTTACGTGCAGCACTCGAGGACTTCGAGGCGACTGTCAGAGGGTAGATGAGAGCTTGGGGATGATGCTTTCCAACGTCGGTTAAAAGAAGGTTGATTGTCCGCCGTATATTTACGGACGGCGTTTGGATCCTAGCGATAATCTAAAGAGAGAGACAGTCAAGGCAAAGATTCATAAGTGAATGAGATTCCTACTTGAGGTATGACTTCCAACCAGGTGTCAACTTCCACTGACGTGAAACCGCTACACATGGCGTGACTGACATCCTCGTGGGCACCAAACTTAAACCAGAGCGTCAATAGGCGTAGGATGTCCTGCAGTGCACTGTCGTTACGCAATGCAATTGATCGGAAAAAGCCTGCGCGGAGTCAGTCCGTGAATGGGGACAAGGAAGTGAACGCAGTACCTTCCACCGCCGAAGTCACATATGTGACGAAGTTCGCAGGGGAACGCCATCTGGATGATTGGCAGTCTGGGTCTCCAAATATCCAATGACATCGAAGTTAGCCAGCGACCAAGTGTGCCAAGCTTTGTACCACTTGGGATCTGACTGAGTAGCAGAGTAATAAGCTTGAAGAATGGCCTTGATATTGGACTAATACACGGATTCATTGGCGTGAGATATCAAAAGGAAAGTTTTCCACTCACTGGCGTCCATTCCGTCTTCGTCTCGGTCTGCCATTCTCCTGCTTTGAGGTAGCAGCGAGCGAGAACCTGCGAGATCTCGCTTACTCGCTCTTGGTGGGATACTTTGGATTCCCCTGGTTTGATTGGGAGATCACGTTGAAGAGCCTCACAAAAGCCTCGCAGAGCAATCAGGGCCTCGTCACGATCACCTCGGCCCCACATGAACTTCAGCTGAGCATATACGACATGGGGTCCAGCCTTGTTTCTCTGAGACGAGTCAAATTAGGTATGATAAAATCCCGAGAGTTGAAACTTACTGCATGATCCGGTTGTGTCAAGCTGTTGATCGTCTTCTCGGCTAGCCACATTCGATCATTCTTGCGGCACAAATTGGCAAATTTAATCCACATGGTCGGCTCTTCCTCGGAGCGTAGAACCAGGGCCCGAACTTGTAAAATACGCTGCCATACCTCGACATCGGGCTGACAACCCTGTAATCTTATCCAAGGTATGAAATATTGCGTGCGAAATGACCAATTTGCTTACCTCTTTCTCCAGGTTTTACGCAAGACGTCTTGACGCTCCGGCTGATCTGCGAACTGCTTGTAGGCAATGATTTCCTCAAGCTCCGATAACATTTGCGCCCGAACCATCAAGCTTAAAGCCAATATTAGTAGATATCCGACACAAGGGTCACAGAAGACGTACTTATAAGCCCGCCCAGGATTCTCACTCACAACAGATGTGAGCGCAGGATCTAAGAGGTCGCGAGCCTTGATAATCTGGTTTGCGGCTTTGGTAAATTGGTTTCGATGAACCGATAGGATTGCGCGATAGAAAGGACGATCTGGGGAATCGCTGGGCATGACTCCGATGTAATCATCCATGGAATCCCATTCACGCAAGGACCAAGCAGCTGCCGCCGCCAAAGGTGCTATTTCCCGGCGACCTTCGTGTCCAGCGTTCATCCAATGTTCATTTACTAAATTAGAAAGCCTATCCCATTCTCCCAGAGCATGCAAGCATCGCATCCTGCCAAGGACCACGTCAGGTGCATGAGGATCTTGTTCTGCCTTCTTGTCGTATGCGCTAAGGGCCTCCTGCCATCTACCTAAACGCTCGAACCACTCCTCGTGTTTGGATACATCATACTGTTCCCTTGCTACCGTCAACGTCCCCCAGGCAGCATCATGCTGTTGGAGTTTGGTGTTTATTCCAATAAGGGCCTCCACAATTGTTGGAGTAGACTCTCGGAAAAACTCGAGTTCTTTGTAATGCAAAGCCTTGGCGTAGGCATGAAACTGAAGCGCATATTCTCCCAGCGTTCTGTTTTCGATAGGAAGCCTTTTATCCTCATGCTCCATGAATTCAGCCAGATTCAGGAGGACGTGGACCAGGTCAGACGGCATGTTTGCATGCGTGATTGCACATTCGATAGACCGCACAAGATCATCCTATTTATCTCATTAAGTAACATTAAGGATCCGTGACATAGACGCACCTGATACTGATCATACAGCTCGCCCCAGCACGAAAGAAAGGCAGCATTGAAGAGCTCCCGGGCAATCTGTGGATGGGCATCCAACACGTTCATGCACGAGCGTATCGCAGCTGACGGCGACTCCTTCATAAATTGTGCAGAGATTCGCTTAAACCACTCTTGCCAATCATCCTTGGTTGTGACATGAGAAACATCCCATGCTTGCTTGAGATGTTGTTGGTTCGGCGTCATTTTCGTCATTTCGGGGAGACCAGAGAACTCAGAGCCTTTATTATCCAACCTAAACGAGGATGTATTCGTTAATCATGACCAGTATACCTTGAGCATAAACATACTTTTCCAGGCCCAAGTTGGGAGCCGGAAGACGCTCGCCATTGAGGAGTATGCCAATGAGCTGCTCATATCGATCATGAGGTATGCGGTATCGTAGAATGCACTGGCAACGACACGTCCAATCTAGGTATTCAAACAAAACAGATATAGCGTACCTTATTGATCGTGGGGACGAAGATCGCAAAGTCAGATCCTAGCTGGTGAACCAGCGCGCACAGTGTGTCCATCACGGCCATGCGGAGCTCGCTATTTTGGTATGATAGTACACGAACCAGTGGATGGATTATGCGTGACGCATGGTCAGAAAAATTCACCCTTTGAGAAAGACCCTCGATAGTCGTAATCGCGGTCTTCCGTAAAAGGATAGATCCATCAGGTCGCTCGTACGATTTGACAATCACCGGAATAACGAGATGCATATATTCTTCAATATTAGAGCCAAAAGTCAAGAACGCCTGGAAGACTTTGATCTGGGTGGCTGTGCGCTTATCGGTAAGTTCGCCTTCAAACACCTTGAGGAGCCGGGGCAGGATGGATGGCAAAAATGGTCGGAACTCAGCATCCAATGCCTTTCCCAACGCTTCAACAAGGGTGACAAGGGGAAGTTGCAGGGACGCAGTGTCCCAAAGGTCGTTCACTAGATCAAAAACTTGGGGAACAAAATTTCGAACATGCTGCTTGATGATGCCGATGAGAATGGCAACTTGTTCGAGGTGATGTTCCTGGAGACGAGCATTGGCAGAACGCGTGACTGTAGAGAAGGTGGGTATGATCTGTACAGCCATTCGTGAACAGCGGAATCTAGACAAGGCACCATTATTGAATTCTCACTTGAGGAAGGAAGGAAACACATTTGAGGCCTTGCGTCTTAAAGATCGACATAATGGAATCAACAGCAACGTGATGTTGATTGCTCAAAGATTGATCATTCATGATTCCTAATAAAGCATCGATGGCCACCGTCTGATAGTAGTCGTCTGACCCAGATAACGCCGTGACATGACTGACTGGAACAGCATTCACCGGCGGGGTGGGCGTCTCCAGAGCGACATCTTCACTGGACTTTACCTGCTCCGCTGTTCTGAGCGTCAATACGTCAAGTATAAGGATTTTAGACTACCTTGCGTCGGTAAGGATCGATGGCGCCAAGAATTCCCAAAACCCTAATAGTCTGTCGGCGGATGTTGGCTGACGGCTCTGACTTCAGAACACGTCCCAAGAGTGGCATCAATTGTGAATGCTCTACTATTGGAGTGATGACATAGCTCGTGTTGGTGCACAATTGACCCAGGGTTAAAAGGGCTGCTTCCCGTTTTGAAAGTGCGGCCGGATCACCGAGCGTGGAAAGAATAACAGACATTATTTGAGGAATGTGCGGTGCGAACTCTTCACCACCGACGGAAGATAGCTCCCCGAGACACATTAAGACTTGACCAGCCACTACTGGGTTGGCATCGTTTGCCTTGGGAAGTAAAACCCTAAGCATTGGGAGTGCATACGGTTTAATGAGCCGTTGTGTGGCGCTTGTTAGGAGAGTTAGCAGACGCGATGCCTCCTCGCGACTTCGTCTAGAAACATAAGGCATCACCATCTCATCAGTAACTCAGAGGCATGTTCCGCACGGCTGTAATACGAACGTGATGGTAGAATACTCAAGCTCTGTCAGCAGCTGAATCAAGGCTTTCCGAAGAGATGGCATGACATATGCCGGGTTATGCATAGCCAAACGACCGATCAACGTAATCGCAAGGACACGATTGGTGAAAACTTCATCGTTCAACGCGATGAACAACGACCGCACGTATTCTGCTTGAGCCAGGTGTTTATCAAAGCGGTCGTCCAATGATGAGAGCACAATCTGCCGAATGGTAGGATCTATACAATACTACGTTGAGACTGGATCAGGGTTTATTACACTTCTCAGACACGCACCAGGATCTGCAACGCCAACTGTCAGCAGCTTATCCAGGACATCGCTGATGATCTCCACCGAATGGTTGCTCGCTTGATAACAAATTGGATCCCGAACGAAGAGTTTGCAACAAGTCAATGCAGCTGCTTTGCGCACTTCCGCGTGGTCATCTTCGAGATAAGGTAGTGCGGCATCTCTGACGAACTCGTTGAGGATGTGACCTATCGTCTTTGTGTGAGATGAGAGACATTCTCAGAGCAACGACCACTTGCCACTGAAGTCGAATGTTCCGAGCGTGCTAAGCGCAAGACCGAGAGTTTCAGGATTCTTGCTGACGGTCGCCGCCTGTGTAATATATTAGATGAATCGGCAATGAAAGCAGCCAGCATTACCTCTTTTGCTGCCTCGGCACGTCCAAGCGCAGAGGGCGCACCAAGTGGCCTATACGATTGACCAGTAAGAATGACAGACAAGAGGTCAAGTAAACGATCTGGAATTGATGTCTGTCAATAGTGCTAGATGTTCTGCCAGCTAGCCGCACCTTGAATCGTCTTAAGGAGAGGGGGGATGTGCCGAGCAATGGATACGAGCGCCGAACGCAACGGTTCACTCAAACCACATGCAAACATAAGCTCAAGTTGATCATGCAGCAGCTTGGTAAGGTTGGGTCCAACCGACGAAGCGAGCATGCCCATGCATTGGAAAATAGGTTCCTCCGATGGCGCATTTTTTCTCCTGTTCTCCCGTGGTCAATATGTGCTGGAGAATAACTGTCAGTGCAACATACCCTCGCAGTTGAAGGGCCTGCTTGATATTGAGCATGATCGAATCCAAGAAAGGCTTCATTTCACTGCCCACGGCACCAGAGACATGCCCAATGGCGATATAAGCTAGTGCAACAGATGTGAATTTGCCTCTGACACACAGAATAATGCGCACCAATAGTGCGCTCGCTTGGCTTATCGAGCTGTGAGAGGAGATGGGCCATCGCTCTGTGTAAGAAATGCTCTGAGAAGCTTTGATTGTCGTATAGAGCAAAGGTGGGAATTAGAGCGATAACGGTCCGTCGGATTAACGTGTCTCTGTGGGCCTTGTAACGGAAAATTGTTTCTACTGTGTCGTGAAACGTGTCTCGCATCGCCTAAATGAGATAGTCAGTTTGTTCTATATAACATTACCGACTTAACAAACCATGCCGGCATGAAGAAGAAGTTCTCGATACGTGAGCAGGGACCCGTGAATGATTTCTACTTGGTTGGTCTTTAAACCTTGCGAGGAATGCTCAACTAGTTTTACAAGAAATGGCTGGCTGCGGGATTGGCGTTCCCTCTGGGCCATGATGTCTAGCAATTCGGCGAGAAGCTCGGCGGCACCTTCTCGGACATGTACCTGCAGTGAACGTCAAAAAATATGCGATCAAGTACGTGACCAAACATACTCTGGGATCTCTTAGAGGTAGAAGAATTTTGTCGAAGATAAGGGTGATGTGTTGGACGAAGTACATGGGACTATTACGTGCAAGCTCCTTCAAAACTAGAACCCCAGCGTAGCGACTCTGCTCAGTCTTGTCGGTAGAAGACAATAGCTCAATGGAGTCTGGGACTTCATGCTCGATGAAGCGCTCCCCCAGGACCTGATCACCAATTTTGGCGATTTTCCCGAGTGACTTTGATGCTGCGACCATAACGTTTAGATCGGGATTTGGGAGAAGAGTGGTTAGATAATTGTAAAATCGAAAAAGATTCCTTCTGTTCTCTATCGTCTCTTCCTGGTCGACGTCCATGAGATGATCTACACCAATAATAAGAAGAGGATCTGAAGTCCTAGAAGGCTGCGCACCTATAGCAAGTATACCTCCCAGCTTGTCGGTGCTATTATTGCTGTGAATGAGGTCAAAGAGCCTCCTATTGATATGCTCGTCCCAAAGCTTCGCAGAAGCGTCAGAGTTCATGTCTGCGATGGCGGCCGTGACCTGTATGTCGTCAACTTCTGGGAGCATGTTGTGAGAATACAACTCACATAGCGCCGGAGCTCTCTTGCCGCCGCCTGACGGTTCTCCGGGCTCTTGTTTCTGAGAGTGTGAAAGAGCTGATTGAGTATTTCATTCTGACTTGCGGATCCTGACGACATAGCGTGCAGGTCGTCCGCCTGCCTTCAGTACTTATGTAAGCCGCGGAATAGTTGGAGTTGGTCAGCAACAGAACTTTGTCGTTTGTGCTCCATAGTCATGTCTAAACACCACCCAGGTCTGTGCGATGTTTGTGTGGCATTATAAATTTTAACCTCTACATGCACAGATCTAATAATGTGCCGCCGCCAGCCTGGTATAGGTGAGCATTTTCTTTCCAGCGGAGCGTCCGCCACTCATGTGTAAACTCAGCCATAGGCCGTTTGTGCGAGAAATGTGATGGCAAATGGTGAGGGTTCTTCCTACCCTTACCTATGTGTGTATAAGTTTCTAACTTGGCTTTTATTATTGCATGCGAAGCCCCGTCTGTGATTCGTATGTACGACCAGAAACACTGGTCCGCATCTGCGACGAGTGCAATTTTGGAACTTATGGCGGGCGGTGCATTATATGCGGTTCCCCAGGTGTGTACATGCTAATGATTTCTGGTAGCATCAGACTCAAACTGAGTTCAGGTATCTCTGACGCCTATTATTGCGCTGAATGTACTCGTCTAGAGAAAGATCGAGACGGCTGTCCGAAGATCGTTAACCTCGGTGCCAGCCGAACCGATCTGTTCTACGAACGACGTAGATTAGGTACGGACTCTTTGCATCTCTGTGGAAATAATTTAGAAAACAATTTACAATGTTTCTCAGGTTTCAAGAAAGGATAATGGACATCAGTTGCTCGTACTTGTAGGCTATATTGCAGCTCATGCACGAAGATTGTTCCTTTATATTCATGAAGACAAGTAGACTGGGTGAGGAATAAGGGGAGGGCTTTGAGAGGGGTTGTCGATATTGCATATCTCCCTAAGACAGCATCAGATAACTACTCGATGCGACAGATGGTTGAACTCACCCCAGGCGTACCATGTCAACCTTGAAGACAACGATGTCAGCAAATTCAGCTGGATTACTGGTTGACACACCATAGATTTAAAGACCAGAAACAGGTGTGTCTTATCGTGAGCATCCATGGCTTCGCAGTCCTCGCATAAATCGCTACCACAGTAGGCGCAATGATGCCAAACTCCTCGGATGTGTTCAATACAACGATCACAGACAGCTGTTCGATGGTATAGACTCTGTAGGTAGGCTACCACGCGAGACAGCATAAACAAACAGTAAAGGGTATAACGAGTGAAGGCGCACTTCGTGGATCAATCCTTGGGTCCATCCTCCGACCTGCTACAAATCCTGCTGGCGAGCGGTACCTGCACTGAATGTCAGCCATAATTAAGGTCAGTGTCCTTAGAACCCTACAATGTCGGAGGTAGAAGAGGATAGGGTGTTTGAATTTGACGGTCCACCGCACGTGGGATCTTTATGAAAATATGTCTGGGATCGTGTACGATATACGACTTCATCTCGCATGTTGAACACTAAAGTCTGTTAATCTTACTTCATGTTGGCGGCAGCGAATGACGCACCAGATTGTACGAAGAAGGCGATGAGGGGCAGGAGGCGCATTGATATCTGACCCCTACTATGCTCTGCGAGAACTCATCAGAAAGACATGCATCCCTGCCCAAGAGTAAAACCTACTATGCCACAAACATGGCAAGGAAGGTTGTGTTCATTGCTATGACTTGCATGCCTCGAGTGAGGGCCGCCACTGGCAGCTCGTCCCACAACAGTTCGTGCATGAGCAGAATCTTGTGAGCTAGAGCGTCGCCGCACACTTCGAAGTTCGGGGCGATCGCGACCGTGCCACAAGGAGATGGCGCGTCTACTCGCTGTTTCGACCTCCGTGGTTGCGAGCGGATATGGTATCTTCACCGGGTCAACATATAGTTGGAGGGCAGCGTCTCGAAAATATACCTTTATCATTATGTGTGAAGAGTCATGGCCGCCGTCCGGTGATGTTAAATTTCCCGGGAGTCCAACCGATTCACAGTTGGAGCAGATGTCTACAGAGTCGCATACTGCGCAGTGGAAGCGTGCGCCAACGATGTCGAGCATGCAACTTACATAAGTGTTAGTCTGAGTGTCGCTTGGGGTAACTTTCACGTACTGATGGCACTTAACTCCAGGGTGCTTTAAGGCTACGGTGCACGTGTTAGTGGGTGAATAGATCAGTGGAAAAAACTAGTGCGTACATGGCTCGCCATTCATATCTAGTGACCGACGTGGTGCATCCTCCTCCTGGTCGCATGGACAAGCGGATCGATCTGGAACTGAGAGGAATGCATGTGATGGATGGATTTCGTGGACTTGACTATTCACAATGTTGAAAAGGTATACCGAGAACAATATCGGGATGTGGCATTTACCTATAACATGCACGGCAAAGGTCAAATTTGGTACATGATGCACATTTGAACCTATCCATCTCCACAGATGTACTGCATATGGAGCATTTCGAAATGTCATCTTGCTCTGCAAGTCTGAGGTCAGAAACAGCACACATGGGGGGCATTGAAACTAAACTCACCAACATCTTTCCAACCCTCACGACTCCAAACCTTCTCTCTATACGCGTGGCGAATATGGCCTTTGCTTCTAGGCAATGTCCGCCGGAAATGGATGATTGCTCGTATGTCTTCCTGGGAAGATGAGAGTGGACTATTGCTGAGTGGCGATGTATTAACACCTGCTTCTAGTGCGTGTAGCATGCCCGCGGACTCGATGCAACTAGAACATAATTCGTAACCTGCGGAGCCAAAATTCGGGTTGTTGCCTGAAGGTGGCACGAATAAAGTATCCTGCGAAGATGATGCAAAGAGCGGCTTCTGGATCATATAATTGAGTTTTCCCACTGATGCCAGGAGCGAGGATGACCTGGGAGGAGGGTCGGGCGTGCTGAGTAGTGTCAAGGAGGATGAAGACGGCGAAGTTGTAGCTTGATGGTGAGAATGATAAACGAAGGGGTTGGTGTTCACGCCGGAAGACACGTCCTTCCCTTTGCCCTTCCCGTTCAACAGAGGTAGGGAGTGTCGCGAGTGAGGCTCTGACTCTCCACAGGTTGTACACACGTAACGGAAAGACTCAAGCATCAGACCACATGCAGAACAATTAGTCACTTCCTCCGGCGGAAGCAAAGGAAGACGATATTCAGGGATAAATTTCAGTACCTCCGCTGGTATGTCCGGATGAATTTCGTATCGCTCGCGAATTTGTGCCGGGGATGGATTCGAGGATGGATTGGGATTAAGAGTTGTCGAGGAAGATGGCTGGGCCCGCTGGTCAGCTAGCCATGCAAGCCCGCGAGGTGACGGCTCTTCATGTCCAACAGAAACATACCCGCTTTCTATAATACTACCCCCATCAGGTGGATCAGACGCTTCTTCCTGCATCTGAGAAGCGTTTGAAGATGAGGTGTACGTATAGTAATATTTGCCACGGGGGTCCTGCTGCAGTGCAAGGTCGCCGACAAGAGCCTCATCTGGGGCCTCCACAAATACAACAGACTCCGTGTCCTCGGATACGGATGGTTCGGGGAGCGCGCCAAACATGGACTGGATAGCTCGTACATTCTGATCACGAAGCCACTGCACTCCGCGTTCCGTTTGAGACAAACGTTTAGCTTCTTGGGATGCATAGTCCCCTTGTTCTCCCACCTCAAGCTGCTTCAGACGATCAAAAACACCTGTTGAATTTTTGTCGAACGCGAGTGACTCCTCGGGGGTTTCGCCCACAGCTGTTTGAGGATGAGAGTCGTGAGGTATTACGACATGACTTTGACTATCAGCATCGTTCTCTTTTCCCCTGCCTGCGGGTAATGCAGTGCGATCATGTTCAGCATGAGCACCACTCGCAGTTCCAAGTGACGAAGCAGGCGGCGAATCGTCTGATAATACAGGAGAGAGAGTACGTAGATTGGGGCGAGATGCAATTCGTAGTGCAGGTACACCACGAGGGATGGATGCTGTGTCGCGAGAGCTCACAGTTATAGCATCGTCCTCCAGGTCGTAACCTTCGGAGTATCCGTTTAAAGGTTCCCTGGCCAGCGTAAGGTCGCTAGAGTTAGGGTCATACTCCTCCATGCTCGCCAAGGATGCTGTGTCCGACAAACTGAGTTCATAGTCGACGATCACGGTGAGCCTTAGCGTGACTTTGCGTCCACTGCCACTTCTTCCAGAAGTCACAGAGGACGCAGAGGAAGTGGGAGGATCGTCTCCAACATGGAAGTAATGAATGGCCTCCGTCAGGTCGCCATCGGAAGTGACATCGGTAATCTCTCCATCGTCATCCTTGTAGCGAATCGTGAAAGACGTTGCTGAGAGTGCAAAACACTGCTCAACCTATACAACAGGTTTGGCTCCTGGCCGTCGTCAGCTTATAACAGGGAACGCACCCTTTCCCTAAGTAGATCGTATGAACAATTACGCGAGGAGGCGAATGTAATACGTTTCATCCTCTGGTCAAAGGTACATTTGACTATCAATGGCTTGTCGGGTCGAACTGAAGTCGTCGAACCGAAGTCTGAGAAAGCCATCGTGACGGAAGTTGTGAGATGGCGTAGAGTTCACAACAAGTGGCCGTCACAACGCTTTACCACCTCGTCAGACTACAGGCTCGAGTTTTGTTATTTGTCTAGCGTGTGTCGCTAGACAAAGAACTGCTCAGTCAGCGCTCAGCGATTAGCAGCGCCACAGCGCAAAGGCGGCTATATATAGGCATTCCTACCTCGGGCCTCCGCTATGGCTCGCCGTAAGCGTGCATTCCTTGAAGACGACTTGGACTCCTCTGAGGGTTCTGAGGAAGAGGATCTGGATGATCAAGGAGTCGAAGACAACGACCCAGATGTGCGTGCAGAGCGCAGTTTATTCCAGGATCCATACCAGCGCAACAAACGGCGTCGAGTTGGAGATCTGGACGATGACGAGGATGAGGGGTTCGGAGCAAAGACCGTTAAACAGGAGAAGAAACTCCATTTCACGCAGTAAGTGAAAGATGTCCACTATATACATGTACTTATTTCTACCATGGCAGGGCACCTTCCTTCGTGACTGGTGAGAAGAAACCCACGGACCTGGATGAAACATTCGAGCATCGTGACGAAGAAGATGAACGGGATGAAGAAGAAGAAGAGATGAATGATGTATCTGATGAGGAGCCTCCAATGCCACAACCTCTGCCACAACCTCAACGCTCATTTGTGCGGGATGGTACAGGTTCTGCGGGATCACACTCCCTGGGGACCAGTACTCCCAAATTATCTCAAGAAGAGAAACTACACTTCAGTAAATTGCAAGGTTCTTTCGGTGCGAAACTCATGGCCAAGATGGGATGGCAGGCCGTCAGTCCTTGCCCACAATATTTTATTGTCTTTTGACGTTAGTTCCAGGGAACTGGTCTAGGAGCTACTGGGGAAGGTATTGTGACTCCTGTAGAAACCAAACTTCGTCCAAAGGCCTCGATGGGCTTGGCGTTCAAGGGTTTCAAGGAGAAAACTGCTCAATCGAAAGCTGAAGCTAAGCGGTACGTTTACAACGTTATCTGCATCCTCGTATGCCCAATTGTTTGTTTATAGGCGAGGTGAGATTGTCAGTGAAGACGAGAGTGATTCTGTTTCGCGCAGACGCGACTCCAAGGGTAAAGGAGCTCAGAAACCCAAATCAGACGCGTGGAGACGGCCTAGAAAACCCAAACTGAAGGTAGAACACCAGACATACGAGCAGATTGTTCAGAATGCGGGTGAGAAAGCACAGACCCCAGGAGTTGGTAAGATTTACGATGCCACCAGTGGCGAGGTTCGTTTATATTTTATGATTGGTTATCTCGCAATATCTTACGCGTTTTAGATGCGTGAAATATCTTCCATTTCTGAGATTGTATCAACATCTTGGACACCATCGACTGATGCGATGCGGATTCCGGAGGTGCGACATAACTTGCGACTGATTGTCGATGTAGCAAAAGGTGACTTGGATGGACTGGCGCGTGAGGCGAAAGCGCTTCAAGCACGCAGGAACTGGGTTCGTGATGAAGATGCGCGACTCAGACGTACGATTCAAGAGGAAGCTGAGCGTGAGTGTTCAAAGCTTCCCAGTTCCGATCTTGCTTGAACGTCCTGTTACTGTAGTCCTTTCCAGGCTCCAAAATGTGCATCTCATCGTTGATGAAATCAAGGCACAATGTCAGCCTTCCGGTAGTGATTATGAGCCGTCGCTGGAAGCGTTGTCGCCACATATCGAAAAACTCGTGACACTTTTCGGAGCAGAATACGATACCCACAAGCTAGATGGCATCGTTGTTGCAGCCATTGCGCCTCTGGTATGTACGAAATAACCAAATGCAGCGTAGTCAGACTCCTGACCTACAGTAGGTACGACAATCACTTGCTTCGTGGCAGCCGCTCCAAGATCCTACGCTTTTGGTCAATGTCCTTCGTCGCTGGAGACGTGCCCTGAAAATGTCAGTCATGGAGAAGGCTCAGCTTAACGCAGATGTGTATGGCGCACGAAACTTCCAGTCAACAACATCTGTCCAGTAAGTACTTAGGATGTGTTTCAGATTCTCGTGCAAACATGACTTCAGGGACGTGGCTATGACGCCATACGAAAGTCTACTGTGGCACTCGTGGTTGCCTAGAGTGCGTTCATGTATAAAGTAAGTTTCCACGGCAAACTATTGCTGTGGCTGACTTGATGCTATGAATTAGTAACGACTGGTCACCTGTAGACGCCAACCCCGCGGTCCAGCTGTACGAAGAGTGGTCAAATATTATTCCTCCCTTCATTCGCGACAATATTCTTGACCAACTTGTACTTCCTAAAATTCAAAAAGGCATTGCGGAATGGCAACCACGTACTGGTGGACCAGCCCTCCAAACTATCGTGTTCCCTTGGTT
This sequence comes from Gautieria morchelliformis, assembly GCA_015179125.1. Classification (NCBI taxonomy): domain Eukaryota; kingdom Fungi; phylum Basidiomycota; class Agaricomycetes; order Gomphales; family Gomphaceae; genus Gautieria; species Gautieria morchelliformis. The sequence goes on along the minus strand of WHVA01000048.1, from coordinate 54,219 downwards.
GCCACACGTTGGTCTTCGAATGGAGGAACTTCTTGGTGAAGCCAAGCGGAAAGTGAAGTCCCTCTTAAGAAACTGGACCGTCAGCGATGGCCTACCAAAAGATCTGATTCCGTGGAAAGATGTGAGTGATGCTCGGCTAATTCGCGCCTATGGGAACTCACAGCGTGTAGATCTTTGGTGACAGGGATTGGAATGCAATGATGCTCAAGTATATTGTTCCAAAGCTGGGAGTAGTGCTCCGGGACGACTTCAAGGTCAACCCACGTCAGCAGGATATGGCGCCGCTCGAACTCGTTTTCCCCTGGCGGTCCTTCCTCCGCTCCTCAGTATTTTCGCAGTTGCTCGAAACGGAGTTCTTTCCCAAATGGCTTGATATGCTTCATATTTGGCTCATCCAACCGAGCGCCAATCTTGAAGAGGTTGCGCAATGGTATGACTTCTGGAAAAGCACTTTTCCGCAGGACGTACTCGACTTGCCAGGCATTGCACAAGGCTTCACACGTGGACTACAGTTGATGAATAGGGCCGTGGAACTCGGACCCGAAGCATATTCTAGGCTTCCCCAGCCTGACCACAGTATGCCTAGTGGAACGATGAACGCCTCACGTACAGGTACACCTAAGACACGGCCAATAACTGCTCGTGTAGCGGAGATCACATTCCGCTCTATAGTGGAGGAGTTTGCTGCATCACACGATTTACTATTTATCCCAACTGGAAGAGCTCACGAGAAGTCCCGCATGGCGTTATTCAGGGTATCCTCCAGCGTAGATGGCAGAAGTGGAGTTCTGGTGTACATTTTGGACGATGCGGTGTGGGCGTCAGAGGGCGAGGACTATCGCGCGATTTCTTTGGAGGAAATGGTGTTGAGGGCCAAGAAGCCCCGAGGAGGGTAGCTTAAATGAGTGGGTTAGCGGAACACTGTGGCCGGGTGAAGAATCGAAGAATCGAACCGCTTCAAGACAAAGCCAGTGAACTTTGATGTCAGAGGGAGCTGCGGCGTACCAAGAGTGATCGTGGCTGATCGTGGCGAGTTACTAGTGACTTTCCGATCATAAGTATAAATTAGATTTATTATATACTTGATTCTTAGCTAATTACAGCACGTACATGTGCCGGACGACAGCTGCCTCAATCAGTCAGAAGTAAGCGGACTTCGAACATTCATACAGTCAAAGCTGCACAGCATGTCTACGCATCAGGCTGGTTGCTTGTCATGGTTTCGATTGCTGGGACGCAAGCATTCGACTGTTTCTGTTGACAGTTCCCGTTCGAAAGACTCTGGACTCGGGAATCCAAATGCTCTTCTCGTAAGAACAACTTGATGTTGAAACGTTTATGAGACTAACACAAATATATATAATCGGTAGAAGCATACACCAGAATATAGTAGTGTTCCTTGTCCGTGCGATTTATCTGCTACAAAAGGTGAAATTTGGGAGTACGAGTCCCCTCCCCGATACAAAGTACAGGAGTCATTAGGCGACTCCGTTACCTTTAAGCCGGAAGTTTTGAAGACCATCGAAGAGGAACTAGACAACCTTAGTCCCCAGTTGAGAGAGCTTAGCCTTAAGATACATGGTGAGTTGGTGGTGTCTATTGCTGGGCATTACAGTAAATCTAATCATTTTGAAGATCACCCTGAGCTATGCTTTGAAGAGAAGTTCGTTCACGTTAAATGTCGTCTGTCTTTCTTCCAAACCCTTTCCTAGATATGCTCATGATACTCTCACGGCCTTTATGTCTTCTCATGGATTTTCTGTCACCAAGCACTTGCTTGGGCTTGACACGGCTTGGAAAGCGACCTTCTCGCACAAGAGTGGAGGACGAGTTATCGGCGTGAACTCTGAAATGGATGCATTGCCGGGTATTGGACATGCTTGCGGGCACAATCTGGTAGGAAGTGTCCGCTGCGACAAGTCACAGAATACTGATAGCTAAGCTGGAGTGATAGATCGCCATAGTGGGGGTTGGTGTAAGCCTGGCTATCAGGGCGGCCCTCCAGAAACATGATATACCAGGAAAGATTGTGTTACTTGGAACCCCGGTGAGTTGTCTGTGCTACTGCTGGTAATCCGGGGACCCCAACGGGCTTTTCTGTTGCCTTTTAGCCGAAGAGGCTGGCAATGGGAAGGTCATTTTGCTTGAGCGTGGAGGGTACAGGGAAATGGACGCCTGCTTAATGTAAGACTAGGTAACCTTCCAGTAGTCCATTAACCCAAGCATCGGAAGGGCTCATCCTGGACCTGGTCCGGCGCATTCTGCTGGCACGGGGCCCTGCAAAGCAGTGCAACACATCAATGTGGAATTCTTTGGCCATACGTATGTATATTTATTTTAGTCATTTCCTCGCTTTTACATAAGTGTGCGGATATCTTCAGTGCACATGCTTCGGCGGCGCCATGGGAAGGGCAGAATGCGTTGGACGCTGCATTCCTCGCATATTCCAGTGTATCTGTTCTCAGGCAGCAAATTCATCCTTCCCATCGAGTTCATGGGATTGTGGAAGGCAGAGATTGGGCTGCAAACAGTCCGTACCGATACCTTGCTTGTGAACAACGCAATGACCTCGCTATAGTAATTCCAGATTATGCCAAGATGACATATATTGTTCGAGCTCCTACTTGGGAGGAGACAGAGGTGTTGCTAGCTAGAGTTACCAAGTGCTTTGAGTATGCTTTTTGATCACTTGATTGAGTTCTCGACTATTGTTTATCGTTGCAACAGGGCTGCTGCGCTTGCTACAGCAACCCAGGTCAAGATGACCCACGGAATTCCTCTGTATGACCTGAATCAAAACGATGCCTTAGGTAAATATTCACCCTGCCATTTTGCAGTGAGCCATTCCCTAATCAGTCTCCCAGCCCAGGGGTTTGCGGACATCGCATCCCACAGGTACAGTGTGCAAGTAAGCTCCACCGTAGAAGGCGCAATTGGGGGTAGTACTGATTTTGTGAGTGTGCCACTTGCCTCGTGATTTCACCTGCTAAACTCATGCTTCCCAGGGAAATGTGACATATGGCGAGTTCACTGCGCCTAACCTATTAAATCTTACTTCATGATATTCTGATATAGCGGTCCCTGCAATTCATCCTTCGTACTGTGAGGCATCGTCACATCAACAAGTTCTTGGTGACTGAGTTGCTTTGGTGATAGCCATTCCCACTAAACCCAATGGCGGGAACCACACCGCTCTGTTCGCTGCCTCAGCCCGCACGCAAGAAGCGCATGAGGCCAGTATTGTCATTACTAAGGCTCTAGCCTACGTTGGGTTCCGTGTTATTGACGATGAGGAGTTTTTCAAGAAGGTGTCCCCATTTATTGTGTATCTCCGTGTCATCCAAAATAACTGTTCGTCAGGTTAGAGGCGCGTTCAAGCAGGCAACAGGCATGTGAGAGTGGCCCGTTGTTACGTTCAGGCGTCTTTTCTTCGACTTCGTTCAATCCGTTTTGTCTGGGCACGGTAACTTCATGGGAACGAAGGAGATGGTAATTCTCAAGATAGGATCGCCAATCGATACAACACAATGTCGATAGAGCTATCCGTGTGATGCATATCGATAAGCACAATTTATGTAAGGCCTCTCGTCCTCAATGTGACGTGGAGATTGCACTTTTATTTATCATTTTAAGCATAACATGTTTTCCCTGCATGGCTTCCCTGACAAATCCTAAGGAAATTTTTGGTTTGTCAGGTGTCTGCATGGCGTCAGGGCGCTGTGGGAACATCCAACCACTTCCTGAGATATTTCTGGTGATATTGCCCAGTGGCACTTCCGGCCCGGGTGCCTCTACTACGCTGGCTGGGACTGAAGCAAGGAATAAGAAGTGGGGTTATAAACGAGTAGTCACACCCTTCTTCGTCAATTATTCCCTCACCTGATATTAATACAGAGTTTATTCTAAGGACTACTGTAAGTAGTACTGTACTGTGCACAAGAAGTGTTAGTCGGAGTTTGTCACCGAGCGGAAACAAATATCTTCGCGCCGATCCGTTACACTGCCACGCCGCAGTGCATTTCTCTTCTCACTACAGGTCATGGCTCCGGTAGACTCAGAATATTATGATCTGGTAAGACGTGGCACTGCTTATGCTGCTAACAGGCTGATCCTGGTTATCTCGCAGCTTGGTGTGTCAACGGAGGTGGATGACCTTGATTTGAAGAAGGCGTACCGGAAACAAGCTATCAGGGTTTCTCTAATCATTGCCCGGACGAACATGACTATTTACTTAGTTTCTACAGTTTCATCCCGACAAAAACCCATCTCCAGAGGCGGAGGAAAAGTTCAAAGGTAATATTTTCACTCGCTCACTACCATTAAAACTGATTAACTACCCACGCTCAAGACATCAGGTATATATATATATCCTTTAGCCGGTGACTACCGAATAATAGGTGGCTGATGGTGTTTCTAGTAAAGCGTATCAAGTGCTTTCAGATCCTGTGAGCAGCACTTCTTATCCGAGCTGGACCTATCCTGAGTGTGCCACTGCGTAGAATCTACGAGCTGTATATGACCGGAATGGGAAGTCAATGGTTGACAAGGAAGGTGGCGCATCAATGGAGGATGCCGCAGGTTTCTTTGCCAACGTGTTCGGGGGAGATCGCTTCGTTGATTATGTGCGATGCCCATTTCCTGATCTGGTGCTCCTGACCGACAAGTGCTCCAGATTGGAGAGATATCGCTTATGAAAGAAATGACCAGTGTAGCGTCGACCATGATGACGGACGAAGAGAAGGCAGACATAGAGCGAGAGCTAAAGGGGAAGGGTGCATCGCCGGCAGTAACACCGTCAGCACATGCTGGTGCTCATGGAGAAGCTGTTCATGAAACAACTGTTCAATCCATCTTGTCAACTGAAGCCGAGGTTGAACGGGATCCAGAAGCCCGACAACATTCGACCCTGTCCGCTCCCTCCTCCGGCTCACCAACACCTTCAGCAGCCTCCAAAGAAAAGGATAGCGATATTAAGGAGATGAAGGAGCGGAGAAGGCAGAAACCAACTCCGGAACAAAAGCAGAAGTTGGAGGCTTTAGAAAAGGAGCGGAGGGAAGCTATGGAGAAGCGAGTGAAGGAATTACATCAGAAGCTCGTGGAACGGTATGGAGAAGTTTTCGCATCATTTGTATGATGTCTTAACATTCCAGGAAGGTTGCGACCATTTGTAGAAGCAACGAATCCAGGACATCCGGATGACTTGGAGACAAAGGCCTTCGAGGAGCGAATGCGGAAGGAAGCGGAAGATCTCAAGTTTGAAAGTTTCGGTGTGGAGGTGTGTATAACCGAGACCGATGTATCTTCATTGCTTAAACTCCTTGCAGCTCTTACATACAATAGGGAACGTGTACATGATGAAAGCGACATCGTTCATGAAGTCGCGCAAATTCCTTGGAATCCCTGGATTCTTTTCTCGTCTCAAGGAGAAAGGTACGTTAGCCAAGGATGCATGGGGAGTCATCGGAAGCGCCCTTGGCGTTCAAGCATCCATTGAAGTAAGCAACCAACCTTGCTTGACAAGCGTCCTTCTTTGTTGACTCTTGTTGGCCCAACAAGCAAATGGCGCGTCTCCAGGAAAAGGGCGAGATTCCCGAAGAGCAGATGCGCGATCTTGAAACCGACGTTACTGGCAAAATTCTACTTGCCTCTTGGCGCGGAACCCGGTTTGAAGTGATTAATGTTCTGCGACAGGTGCGCTTATCACTTGACTCCTTGGTGCTCAGATCATGACCGACGAGATCAGGTGTGCGACCTCGTCCTCAAAGCGCCTGGCGTTTCGGACGAGACACTCACAAACCGCGCTAAGGTACTTCGGGGTCTTTTAGAGGTTAAATGGGTTTCGACACTGACAATGATATGCAGGGTTTGCTGATAACTGGTGCGATCTTCAAGCAGACTGTGGCTGATGAGTCAGACGAAGAACGACGCGCACTCGAACGGTAAGTATTGTCCTCGTTAGTTTCCAGGACTCTGCGCTGGATCCCTGCATTCCACCTCGCTTTCTTGGCGCTGATATTATCGTCATTTTTGCTCAAGGATGGTCGCTGAAGCTGCCGCAACACCCAAGAAACGTCGGCGAGACAAGCTCGCTACTCATGGTAAGGCGGATGGCGGGTCCTCCACAGTTCCGCCGGAAAACCATAAACAATGATAATGGACTACCTCATTGGCCCCATATTGTATCTGCATACGGACTGTTCTGGCGTTAATGCCAACGTTGGTGGATTTGACAAACTCGTATCCCCCGCCCTCTATATCATAATCATGTTGCCTCTAGATCTCATGTCACATTAAAGCGAAGTGAAGCATATCGTAATAATTAATTCCTCCGTTGGTGCATGACTTAAAAGTGTGTATGTACTTGGACCCCTCAGCAATCGTAGACGTCAGTCAGTGCCAGCTGTGACCGGGGAAGTAGTCTTGAGCCACTGCGGTTGGTGGGTACGTTTAGTACTGTAATGATATATTTCATTCCCAGACGAGTCGGGGTGGCTTCTGTTGCGCTGTCGTTGGCATTGACTTGCGTAAATCCAAACACGAGAATAAGAACGGGAGGACCAAAAAAAAAGGGGGGGTGTAAGCTAAATTATGCAAAGAAAAGCAATTTTTTTGCCATCATACATTACAGTAACATTAATCAGATCCAGACAGGCCTTTACATGGGAAGGAATCTCGTCGAAATTTATGGTATGCTGCGGCGGAGCTGACTTGCGCTAAAGCTGATCTCCCGATCGGGGCAGGTGAAATGATGTAATTGTATCACACCGCGTGGTTTATAAATGCTGCTTCCCTACGGTGTTGTACACATCTTCAGATGCAAATACATACGCCTCTAACAGCTCTGCTTGGTAATTATGACTAACATCTGGTTACTTGTGTGAAGAATGTTGAACATGACGTACCGCCTCCAGGTGTTAACTCGCCAATTGTCGTCCCCCCCATGACTTTTGCATGTGGTGGCAGGCTTGCGGCTCGAGTGACTTTGGGAGGAGGTTTTGGGTTCGCTGCTTCTGGTTGGAAGCTCGTATTCCGCCTTCGTGTCATCCCTGACTGGCCTTGTAGGCTTTAACGATGGCCCTTCGTTCGCACGTGAGCTGGATGAGGCTAGAGACATTCTTTCCACCCCCAGCGATGCTCCCCTTCAAATCGGTGCAGGATACCTGGGCTGGATGCTTGACGAGGGTGGCAATGCGGTCGATGCCTTGCACGTCGCTCTCGAGCAGCGAGTAAGTAGTATATATCTATCGTTCGGGGAGGACTTGGGCAAATGGGTCGAACACATTCGTCAATACGACCAAAATCGGAAGAAAGCTCACAAAACTCTTATCTGGATCCTGGTGAACTCCGTCGCAGAAGCGGAGGTAGCCACCACTAAGTGGAAGGCAGACGTTTTGGTTGTTTCAGGCATGCATGCTTTACTCGAGGGTGTAATAGCTCTTGTTTATCAGGAACGTCTATCCCAAACTAGGGATCGAAGCTGGCGGGCACGGTCACAGCCGAGCGCTACCTCTCATCACCCTCCTCCCACTCATTAAGCAGGCCCTTCCCCGTCCCCCACCCTTGGTTGCGGCTGGGGGACTCGCGAACGGGGCCCAAATAGCTGCGCTGCTCGTTCTGGGTGCATCTGGGGCCATGCTTGGTACTAGATTCCTGGTCACGCATGAGAGCATTTATACGCCGAATCGGAAGAAGGCGGTGCTCGCCGCTACCCAGACTGTTCGTACCTTTTTGCCCGACCAACTCATGCCTCCGTATCCCTGGCCTGCGGGCGTAGATGCGAGGGTGATTCCCAACAAGACGCTCGAAGACGCAGCAAATGGCGTCGACCACGGCGAGCTAAAAAGACTGTTCACGGAGGCTATGGAAAACGATGACCAGTCCCGGAGCGCAATTTGGGCTGGCTCCTCCGTAGGTTTGGTCAATAGTGTTGCTGAGGCCGAGGTAGTCTTTGACAATATGATCGAGGATATACTGTGCAGTTGACGGTTGTGTCGTATAGGCCCTAACGCGAGAACTCCACATGGAAATCGTTGCGCACCTTGGACAGGCATCTGCTATGCTCGGTAGCAGGTAATTACGGTTGCCGCGATTCCAGATACATGTAGCTTTAGTAGACCCGATTGAGAGAAAGGCTGTGATACGTCCCGGAATGAAATATTTGTCAGGTGGCACTGGAGTGATTCAGCCACCTGACAAATTGACTAAGTGTAGAGAAAATGTTCTCTGGTCCGCATATCTACGACTCTATGGGTGCGCACCTGGTATGGCAGTGACGCCAACAATATTAATTGCGAGGAGACTTCAAGTTACCTTGTGCATGTAGGAAGTTAAACGTTGAACAAGTATCGACCTTTTCATCAGAACTGTGGCGGCATATCGTGTATATCAGCGCGCTCAGCCATGGACGACTTCCAGTCGTCATAGCCGCTGGAATAGCTGGAAAGAGGTCAACTTCGCCTCTAGCCGATAATATTGATGGTCGGCAAGCGTGGGAACGTTGTGCACCCAGGGCCGACCATAGCTTCGATCGCATTTGGATCGACCTTTGGTTTGCCTCATCCTGGTCTGCGTTCGCCGCCACGCTCCTCCGAAAAACATGCCACGGGGAGTCCCAAATCCAAGGAGGGATGAAGTTCCCTTGCGGTTCACCCAGTTCAACATCCCACCGCAGTACGCTTTCGTGGTGTTTTTAGCACATCCCACCGCGCCCGCGGCTGACCCGTTCTGCAGGATGAACCAGAAACAAGGTGCATCGCTCTATCTCAAATCCGAGGAGCAGACGCTCTGGGGCCGAAATAAGCGGCTGGCCAAGAACGCAGAGTCCGCTACGCCGCTCGAAGTAAGGCTTCTGGCAGTTACTTAGTTGCACGCCCTTCTGTTTACTAGTTGAGATTATTTATTAGGGGCGGCGTGGGTCAAACGTGATCGTGATACACCCGGGCACACGCTTTCTGCGCATTGGTCGCGCGTCGGACGTCTTTCCCCTTACCGTGCCACACGTGATTGCCAGAAAATCAAAGGTGCCCGTGTCCCCGCCTGTGCATCTGTCCTCTATAGCAGGCAATTCAGACCGACATGAACACCAGAGGGGGATGGGCGGGCCGGGAGGGGGCGACGCTATGGACGTGGATCGGGTGTCACGAGAGCCATGGGATCCCGTGAGTCCACTTTGCTTCGTTCTATTCCATTCCTGCCTACGCTCTAATCATCCTATAGACCGATCCAAAGATTTCACCGATTGCATCTTCCCTCCGAGAAAGGATGATGTTCTATAAATTGAACATCGTCTCCAAAGCCACTGAGCTCTGCACGTCGTTCAACGAGCAGGTCCGGGCGGAGGTGATACCCGACCACAATGACCCGTACAGAGTAGAATGGATCGACGGGGCGTCTATCGGGGACGTTCTTGTTGGCGAGAAGGTTGGTATTGTGTTCCTCGGTTTCCGGCATTTGACTGGTCTGATGTCCCTAGGCCCTTCACCTCGCGGACCCACACCGGCTGGGATACACTGTTCGATGGCCATTCCGGGGAGGTCGCTTCAACTCGTTTGATTACGCTCATGCGGGGCTGCACGCACTTGCCAACGACGTGGAGGCTATATGGCGCTCGGTCCTTGGGGAAGAGCTAAAAATCCCACCAGAGACTTTCAAGGTGCGGCCACTCACCCTTAGGCCACGTATGCTCCTCATGTCGCCGACTGGAATGCGGACTGCATAGGGCTTCTCCGTCGTTTTGATCGTACCCGACTTGTTCGAACGTCAGTACGTGCGCGAGCTCGTCCACGTCCTCCTGGTCCAGATGGGGTTCAAGCAGGCTTGCGTGCAACAGGTACGCACGTCTCTCAGTCGCTGAGAGTATGTCTCCACTCTTTGTTGCGTGGTCTTTGGTGCGGGGGCAATGCTCTCAACTGCGGATGATCTAGGAATCGATGAGCGCTACGTACGGTGCTGGGATCTCGAGTGCCTGTGTGATCGACGCTGGCGCGGCCAAAACGAGCATCGCGATTGTTGACGAGGGGGTTGTCCTCCCGGATACTCGGCAAGTTCACTTTACTCTTTATGCTGCTAAAATAATACCCCGCTGGACCTGTGTTTCCAACTACAAAGGGCCGCCCGGGCTGACGTCACCCCTTTGACAATAGGATATCCCTCAACATGGGCGGGGACGATATCACAGGATACCTGCTAGCCCTTCTGGAGCACGTCCGGTTCCCGTACCGCGACGCCAATCTATCACACTCTTACGACTGGAGCTTGATCGAGAATCTGAAAGCCAAGATCTGCACGCTAGCCGAAGTGAGTAAGAGTTTTGACTGTAACCGCTTAGGGCACTGCTTTCCTTCGCTGTGCCCCTGTGCCCTGAGATGCTGATGCTGGAACGCACAAGGCCGACGTGGCGATGAACGTGTATGATTTTGTGATCCGGCGTCCCGGGCGGTCGACGGAGAAATATGCTTTTCGCGCGTACAACGAGATTATACTCGGGCCCATGGTGTGTATTTTCTATGTAAACATTTCCCGAGTCTATCGTACTCGCAGTGACGGATCTACAGTGCATATTCGAACCACGCGTGATCGAGTTTGAGCGCAAGCTGGTATACATGCACCCGCTGTGGAACCCCGAAGTCGGGGAGGAAATCGTCGAGCAGGCGAACGACCAAATCGTCAGTGTCGCCCGTGCTCCTATGCGTGATTTATTGCCAGCGACTCACTGCAGCGCAGACGCAAGCCATGATCATATCGACGCAGCACCTGCTCCCGCCGCCGATGCCCGCACCACCCATCGCGCCGCCGCCTCTGGCGCCGTCCCTCGCCCCCGCGCCGTCGTCTTCGTCTCTCGCCCCAGCGCCGTCATCTCTCGCCCCCGCGCCGTCGTTCCCGCTGATCGACCCCGCGGTGGTGGAGGGATACGGGCGCCCCGTGTTTGCGGTGGCGCCGCAGACGGCGCACGCGGACGACGCGGGGCCGACGATCGGGCAGTTCTCCGGGCGCACGCAGTCCAAGTTCATCTCGCTGGATGCGAGTGACTTCGAGGCCTCGGTGCAGGGCAACGCGAGCTGGACGGGTCCGGGTCCGGGTCCAGGCCCCGGCCCGAACCGGGAGCCGCCATCCAAGGAGGCGGGTGCGGCACTGCAGAACCAAGCCGCGGGCGAACGGGATCCGCAAGGCAGTCGCGCACAGCCGCAAGCGGCGGCGCCGACAGGTGCGTGTGTGTGCTGCGGTTTCTATCGCGTCGCGCGGGTAGTGATGGGCCGCAGATGCGTCTGGCCACGCGGCGGCGCAGGCGGCGTATCCGCCGCCGGGGGCGTACCCGGGGGGGTTCGGGATCGACGTCGCGTTCGAGGCGGGCAAGCTCCCGCTGGACGTCGCCATATTCAACAGCGCGCGCGCGGCGGGGGGCGACGAGAAGATACGCAAGTATCTGCAGGCCGTGCTGGTGGTGGGGGGCACCGCGCGGGTGCCGGGGATGGCGCATGCGTTGGAGAGCCGGTGAGTGCGCCACTGCAGGGGGCCGGCAGTGGCAGTGGCCCCGGGCAGCGGGTTACCGCGGATTTATTCTTATCTCGGGGGGTGCAGGTTGCAGGCGATTGCGACGCCGCTTGTGGTTAATATGGAGAAGGTGCAGATCATCCCTCCACCGCGGGATGTCGATCCGCGGGTGCTCTGTTGGAAAGGCGGGGCGGTGCTCGGCAAGATGGAGGCGGTCGCAGACCTGTGGGTCGGGAGGCACGACTGGGTGTGTCGTATCGCGCCTTGGGGGAGCCGGGTGGCGCTAATGGATTTGCATTCGGGCAGGAAGTTTTGGGGATGCGGTCATTGAAGGAGCGGTCCTTTTTCCTGTGATTTCTCGAGAGCCGGTGGATCCGCGGCGGGGATTTTGGGGCCCTTGTCACGAGTGGCATACAATGGCAAGGTGAGACGTTTTGGATCTCTAGATCGCGCACGGGCAAAATTTCCGCGTGGCCGCGACTGGACAAAGGGCGTGCACTGCCCCACACGACGGTTCGGCACGAAATTTGTTTGAATGAACGAGAATAATTATAATGGGCGTGATAAGGCGATCGCGGAGTGCGCCTGGTGCTCGTTCGCGTACGTAGTTGGATGTATTAATATTGCCCGACGTGTTTCAGAGTGCGTGCAGCGCACATGGCCTGGGAGAGGAGAGAAGGATGACAGCGGCACTCGACGTCACCGGCGCCGTCAAGGCCACGCTGACCGGTGCGCTGGAAAACTCTGCCCTGCACTGACTCCTGAGACGAATTTGTATTCTGGACATTGTGTTCTGTTCGCTGTATGGGCTCTGAGTGTGCCGCTCGGCGTCAGAAGCCCGGGATGCTTCGCTGTCCACTCGAGACGCGGACGTGTGACGTCTTGTCGCAATATATCACACTCATCTGCCCAAAAGGCAGAGCGCGGAGGGCGAAATGCGCAGAATTGGATCTCCGGCCTGCAAATATAGAATTTGTCCGCGCCGGCACAATCTGCCAGTGACGGTGCGGCAACGAGGCTGCCCGACGGCCGACCCTGTGTCACGCACGGCCAGAACAGGATATATGGCGCTGATGTTGTCGGGTGCGCGTCACGTGACCGACGTTCGCAGCTGGATCCGCGATTGCGGCAAGATCTGGGCAGGCGAGCCCGATTAGGGCGGACGTGACCGTGACAGCGAGCTCCGACGGACGCGGGCTACCCCGCACATCACGGAGGCGCACAACGTTTTGCCGGGCGAGGCTCGCCCGCAGGCGTCAGCGTGCGCGGTGCGGGTGCGCGAGGCCGGCGTATCGTCTTCTGATCGTGGCCGTCGTCGCTCTCCACTCTCCTCGCCGAGTCGGCTGCGCGGGTCCGCCCTGCAGCCTCGGACGTCCGACCATACCCTGTGCACGTGGCTCATAGATCTGCCCTGTGCGCCGCGAAGCGCCGGTCACGCGGACGTTGCTGTGGGGAGCGGTACCTGTACCCTGTTTCTCGGCCGTGTCCGCGCCAATCAGCGCGTCGCCCGGCCCGGGCGCAGTGACGTTGCAGTGTCTCACTCTCCTCTCCTGTCGGAACGTGCCAGTGCCTGCTCCCCTTGATATGCCGTCCTTATGTAAGCGCCGATTGCAAATTATCAATATTTCGCCGTCCGCCATCCGGGAGCCTGGCACCCATCGCTTGGCGCCCCCGCCACGACCGGACGCGCTTTGTTAAGGTTTCGATTGGTCTCCAAACATAAGTATGCACAGAAATGTTTTCGTGGCGGGGGATGATCATCATCCCCCTTTATAACCCCCTCCTCCCCTCCTCGACGCCCGTCCCCCGCTCGCCCCGTCCCTCCGCCCGTCCAGTGAGCATATACCACCCCCGTCCTGCGTCCATGTCCCATCAGTTTGGCCTCCTCGCCGCCCCCGCAACCCACGACCACTTCCCGTCCGCGTTCATGCAGGGCTTCCACCACCACCAGATCTACGACCACGAGCGATACGCTCCCCCGTCCCCCGTCTACGCGCAGCCCCCGCTCGACCGCTATCTGCCCCCGATCCACGGATACGCCGCCGCCCCCGTCGCGCGCGACCCGTATATGCCGTACGAGCGCCGCATAGTGGACCAGAGCCCCCGCGCGACGTATATGCCCCATGCCGGGTGGACCCCCAAGGAGGAGGTCGACGAGGACGAGCAGACGAGGGAGCTGTTGGCGCGCGCCATGAGCAGTGGCGCGCGCACCCCAGAGGACCCCCAGATGTCCCTCTTGCCCAGTCCGGTGAGCCGTTCTCGCCCTCGTGTTCTGCGCTGTGCACACCTGTCATGTCGCAGGAGGAGCAGCCCCGCGACGAGTCCCGCTCGCCCGCCCACCAGGCCCACTCCCCATCCGCCGCGTCCAAGACCTACTCCTTTGTCTCGCTCCCTGGGAACGCCATCCGCAAGCGGCCGCGCCGCCGCTACGACGAGATCGAGCGTCTCTACGCCTGCTCGTGGCCCGACTGCACAAAGGCATACGGCACCCTCAACCACCTCAACGCACACGTGAGCATGCAGCGCCACGGCCCCAAGCGCAGCCCTGCCGGTCAGTCTCCCAGCGCACACTCCCTGGCCCATCTCACATTTGTCTTAACGCGCCAGAGTTTAAAGAACTGCGCAAGCAGTGGCGACAGCAGAAAAAGCTGGACTCGTCTGCCGTCGGCCCGACGTGTAACAGTGTGCCTCGGACAACGTCCTAAATACACGTCTGCATATCTCTTATTGGGGTTTCCGCACTCGCTCCCTTCGCCTTCACGCCTTCCTCCCCGTCGCGCAATTATTTTAAATCTATGTGCACTGAGCTTCGATTTTTCTCCCTGTCCGGCCCTTTCACCTGTATCCCCTGCGTTTGTTGATACCGGCGCATCGCGCCAAATACCTGTACCAGTTTCCTCTAGTTTCTCTTCTTGTCCCGTTCGTGAGGCGTGCGGATCTGTGATTATCTCGCCCGGTTGCCTCCCTTGGCGTTGGCCCACGCTTGCGCTTGACAGCATGCATCAGGCGACAGACTCCGACGTTGCAGCGTGATGTCATGCGCCATGGGATGGGACACTCCCACTGCAGGCAGGTCTCGGGAGACGACGACGCCGGGCCATCTTCTCCAAAAGATCATCACTTTCTGAAACAAATTAGTAGTCTGGTTCGCAATGCCGCAATCCGGTAATCCAAGAAGTCGAAGGGGGTGCGGCCATGTGATTCTGCGTGCTGCTGGCTCAGACTCAGACACGCTCCAAGTCCGCGCCGGGGCTGCCTGCGCGGACCGCCCCCACGCGGGATAGCTCTAGTAGGGACACGCCTGCCAGTTCTGTGCAGTGCCGACGTCGACTCTGACGTCGAAGGTTGTTTGCATGGTCTGGGGACAGGCGTGGGATAGAATCGACTTTCCCTGTTATGGTGCCTGAACCAGCAAACTTTGTTTGAATGGACCGATTCGGTCGCGTTCGTGTTGCTGTGCTGGCAGATATGCTGGACAGCGTCTGTGCCGCTGGGTGCATTTGAAACCCGGTTAATTATCATATCAATCCACGACATGCGTTCGTTCGCTCAACGGCTGGCGAGTTGAACCTTGAAGCCTGAAGGCTCATCAGTACCCCCAGAAGGAGGGCGATTTATTCTAGTGTCCAGTCAACGCGCGAGATTAGAGTTGGAATTCGAAGCCTGGCACGCGGCTGACGGGAAATCCTCCACGGCACTGGCACAGCCAGCGCGGGTTCGACGCACGCAGGACAGGACTGTGACACGACGTCGCCGAACGATGGTTCCTGGCGAATAGCACCCGCGGTATTCGCATTCGTATTGAGCATAATCCTTCAAGCTATTAGGGTATGTATGTATTCCTGTGCGCTGGAACTGGACCGCGCTGTGCGGCGTTCTTCTTGGGAGCCTCCATTCTTCATCATGATATCACTGGCAGCCGGTGCATGATGACGCTCCATGCGATGCGTGCGGGGCAGACGCAGACGCAAACGCAAATGCTAACACCCTCCGCGTCGAGAAGACTTGGCTCCGGGGGTCTTATTAGGTTAGCCCCTGTGTAGACAGCCGCGCAAAGCAGCGTCTCGTTGGCGAGCACGCTGACGACGTGACATGTCCACTGGGCAGTATGTATATAATATAACGTCAAGACACCGACTGCGCTGCACTGCGTGCGTGCGTGCGTACCGGTGTCACCTGCCTCGTCTCGAAGAAACGGTACCGGCATCTTATATTCTCGTCGTCAGGTTCTCGACGCGATACGAGGCACCATCAGAAGCGTCCAGCTTTTCGACGAAGCCGAGGCGGGTTTTCGCAAGCGCATCCTTTGAAACCGTATGTGAATGATAAACTGGCATGTTCCTCTGCGGCCACGCCGCGGCAGTGGCGGAGTCCGAGTCTGTGCGCTAGTGGCACGTCACGTTGGCGCGCGGCTATGACGAGCAGGCTCGCTTCGCTACTCAGGCCTCAGTACTCAGGGTCGCAACGTCATTAGGCGCAGGACGTTATCTCTTCCGCTTTTTCTTCGATGCTGCCAAGAACAAAAATCCCTGCGAATATTTCAACCCGAGCTAGGTCCTCGAGCGGGATTCCCTGCCAGCACCTTATTGACGGAGATAACGTCCTGATACATCATACAGTACCAGGGTGTTGTTCAGCGGATCGAGGGCTGGCCTGATGAGACCGAGGTCGTAACATGAAAATCATGAAATTTACCATCCCGGCCGCGCCGGAGACGGCGACCGGCCCCTAGGCCCCAGGCCTGCGCCGCGGCCGCATGTTGGATCGATCCCCTCCCACATGTATATATTGCAAGCCCGGCCTCCACCCAGGACTGTGTATGAGACGCATATCATTGGCGGTCCCCAATTGCTATGGTAATATATATTATATATTCCTCCCGCTCATGTTGCACTTCGTGCGTGCTACCCTCCTTGGAAAGTAGCCATAACTACTCGCTGATTTCGTAGTTGGTGGTCATGCAATAAAACAAGCGTCCACTCATATGTGCAGAGGCCCAAAAAACCCTGCTCATACACTGTGACGCTGTCATATAACTAACTTATATCGATTGTTTCACGACGATAACTTGGATTTCACGGCAAAATGACGAGAGGACCCGGTCTCGGAGGGGCCATCCAGACTGCCTGCATGCAGATTCACATTGTGTGGCAAGCATGATATCGGGGAAATTTACCATCATCACAGAGAAACAATTGAACGAACCACCGGTGCTCCGAGTCGATTGCCATGACCGATCAGTTTAAACTACTGATTTCGCCTTTCGAGAAAGTGGTGCCCCGGACTCAGTACAGTACGCGCATATCATCACGCATGATGCCGGCATCAGAAAACTAGGTGCTGTATCCTCGGGGACGCAACACTTACGCACAGAGAAAAGCATTCCAACCACCGGTGCTCCGAGTCGATTAATTGACCGATCAAACTACTGATTTGGCCTGATAATCCACTGGCGCTGACGGTGAGAAAGCGAGTGACCCTAGTATTCCGGATGAACACCTCGGCGACTCAGTATAATTGATTTGCGGTTCGTCCACGGTGATGGCTGGATACACTTGATATGGCGGTCAGATATATTTCTTTTCTCTCGCGTGCCAAAGGTCACTACTTTTTCCGGGTACGAGACATCCGATAGAGCCCCACAGGATTCAACGAAATGTAGCTGGGATTTTTTACATATCGAGGCACATCAGCCACGCTGACTAACCGTCGTGATGACGTACACTTGAAGCATCTCACTATGGCCTCGCTAGCCAGTCTTCCTGTCGAAGTCTTCATTGACAATCTCCTCCCTCTGATCCCGCTCAATGATATCCCGTCTCTTACACGCACCAACTCGCACTTCGCCACAATATGCTCAGACGACACGTTCTGGAAGCGCAAGCTGAAGGAAGATTACAACTTCTCTGATGTGTCCAGTGCCAGAACGAAAGGCTACAAGTTTCTCTACAAAGGGGTGCACAAATCCAAGGTCTATGTGTGGGGGTGAGTGTGTGTTACCTCTATTCCGGTGGCGGCATGGGCGCATTTTGTTAAGCGTCTCGGACTATGTTGAACTTGAAGGTCGTCCGGCGAAGGAAGGCTTGGTCTTGACGTCTTGAATCCGGGTGGCATTTTGAATGGAAGCCGGCCGTATCCCTCGCGCCTGGAAATCGCTGGACCACGTATCGTCGAGTTGGCAGCCGGTGGCTGGTCAGTCGCTGTCCGCGTTTACAGACCTCTTATCCGTGCTCAGCCTCGGTCGTCGCAGGTCATTCCATGCCCTTGACTCGGAAGGGTGTGTCCACGTATGGGGTAACGAAATAGCCGCTACATTCGAACAGTATCTGACCATTTCTCCACACACAGGCCAACTAGATGGAACGCAATTTGGCTTGCATATGGATCCGTTTTCAGACGCTTACAAGCGTGCCCTGCGACCTACCCAGTTACGTCTTCCGGAGCGGATATCCAAGCTAGGGTCTGTGTTTCTCTCTGCTTTCATTGTTATGTTATTCTCCGCTCATGTCATGTCGGACGCAGATGCGGCCGGGCGCACGCGACTGCACTGTCATCTAGGAATCGTGTCTGGGTTTTCGCTTCGTGGGGACGCCCCTATGTCCTCACGACGCCTCTCCTTTCAACCTCCAACGCAGCCAGCACACCCCTTCAGGTGGAATGCGGATGGAGTTTCTCTGCCGTACTGACACAGGGCGGGGAGGTCTACGTCTGGTGGCCCCTCGATGGCAGATTTGGAGAGTTGTACAAGGC
This sequence comes from Gautieria morchelliformis, assembly GCA_015179125.1. Taxonomy (NCBI): domain Eukaryota; kingdom Fungi; phylum Basidiomycota; class Agaricomycetes; order Gomphales; family Gomphaceae; genus Gautieria; species Gautieria morchelliformis. The sequence goes on along the minus strand of WHVA01000048.1, from coordinate 35,979 downwards.
TCACGCTGACGCCGGCGAGCAGGTGGAGGGCCAGAATGATGTCGTATATTGCAGACCGTGGGAAGTCGCGCTAGACCCGTGGCTTATTCGCCCTGTGGCGGCATCCTTGCCAAAACTGCAAGAGGACGGCGGGGGAGAAAAGATTGTCAAGATCGCAGCAGGCGATGATTTTGTAATCGGACTCACGGAAGGCGGGCATGTTCTTAAAGCCGACATGCCTCAGGGCCATGCCAGTTTCAGCAATGCGCTCCTACGTCCCAGGTGGGAGTATGTGGGTACCTTGTCATTCTGTCCAACGTGACTGAATTACTCAAACCGGCACGGCACACAGCTAGAGCGGTTCAGTGAGGTCGAGTACATTCGGGCTCATCCCACTTTTGACGAGGAGAGATCGGATGCAAACCTGACCGTTCCAGAAACTCTAACCATTACCCACGCAAGTCCGCTTCCCGTATATTCTCTCGACACAGAACTCACAGCCTCGCAGATCTCTGCCCATTTCCTCACATTCTTCGCTTACTCTACAGGATCTGCATCCATCATCCTCGGCGGAACAAAGGACACGCTGCAAGACACCGTCCCGGACATCCCGCGCGCTCTCCAGAACAGAGGCGTCATCTCGATCATACTGGGTGATTATCACTTTGGAGCTCTGACTTCGACCGGGAAGCTCCTCACGTGGGGTGCCTATTCGTCTGGCGCACTTGGCCTCGGTGATCCGACGGAACTGCCTGTTGGCAGCCCAGGTGGATACGTCCGAGACAGCGATAGACAACGGGCGAAGCGGTTTAGAATATTACCGCCAGATGTCCCCGGACCCACTGAAGTAAAATTCGGCACCCAAAATGGCAGCAACGGGCGTGAGACGTTCGTCTTCAGCGCAACGGCGTCCGGGTGGCATTCTGGTGCGCTGGTTATCGATCTGGAGGTATGATTTGCCTCGTCCGTTTTCTTGACGGTTTTTTTTAACACTTCGAGATAGGATGGAGATGACGAGGCGGATGCGGAGAAGCGCCCTGAGACTAATCAAGCGGGGGTGCGTGACGACTTCCCTCCGGGTCCATCTAGGATGCGCCCCAGTGTGCCATTCCGCATTGGCCTGGCTGGGGCACAGGGCCGGGGAAGGGGCTGGGGTCCCTTTTGAGTTTTATCTGTGTGTTTTTTACCTGTGGAGACTCCCGCGCGGAAGCTGTAGGATATGTAGTGGATCTGAAGACCGGCCTTGTGAATGCTGTAATATTGAATAAAGCATCCGTGTGTGTGTCACCTTAACATCGCAATTTTTGATCATCATCATCAGGAGGTCCCGTGTACAATCAGGTGCCTGGGAGTACGTTTAAAAGTACGCTCGCATCTGACCCTGACATGCCGCACCTCAGGCCTCAGCCTCTCAGAATCACCTCTTGTCAGCTTACCGCTTCATCATTCAGCAGTTTAGCTGCGGGGTGAACCACTTTTCGTGAAAATTGAGTAATATGTGGGCTCTGCAGACTTTAAATCCATCAAGATGTCAGAAATACATAATGGTACATTGAAAGGCCTACTTCTCTGCTACACAAGCAATATATAGGCTTCAATTCTAGCTACTGAGATTGACATCAGGGAAGGGGGATTCACGCTCCCGGTATTTTACATACTCCAGGCACCTGATTGTACCTGCACTTCACATTTCGTGGCGTCAGACTAGAAGAGCAGGCCGGTACGTTATATAGTTAGCAGATCGTGAGACCGGCTAGGTTCATGGCCTTGGCCCATCTCGATTATGTTCTGAAATGGCGGGTAGGGTCGTTTTGATGAATGTACTCATGTCTGTGTGGGTTTCAACCCTAAAATACAAGGCTTACAGTAACGGAGTCGGGTGCAGTGATGAAGGGATATCAAAACCAATATTAATGTCAACGGGATCGGGTACTGGTGAATGCGACTATATGAGAACTTGCGGTGAAAAAAGTAACATTGATACTAACTAGTAGCTAGTGCACAGTGAAATATTTTTTGATGCAGGGGAATAAAAATTTCGGAGCTCGAAAATGGCGCGTGCCCACGACAATATTCCTAAACTGTAGGTGTGGTTCAGGCTGCCTTTATACCGACCCCGTTTGGGCCTAAATCTCGGGCCCTGGCTTTGGGGTAGATTTGCTCATCTGCGTCCAACAATCCCTATGGATCCAAGCATTTCTGATACTGCCCTATCGTCAAAAAGATCTCTAGAAGGTGACTCCGTGAATACAGCGGAAGCCAAACGCCATAAGACTAGTGAGGAGCCAGAAGCCGGCTCACGCGTTAGCAAGGCCAAGAAGGGGACTGGCGGAAAGGGGAAAACAGACGTGCTGACGTCGGTCCTAGCGAGGGTCGACCTGACCGAAGAGGCTCGAGGGGCACGCGCAACTTGGGAAACGAACGCACTGCTGGCCAAAATAAAGAAGATGGCGATGGAGAGAAGAAACCTCGTCTCCCAAAGAGGTCGTGTGCGCTGCTGATCGGGTTTTGTGGCACGGGGTGTAATGGCATGCAAATGTGAGGCGGCAAACCCCGGGCAAGCGATCTCTCACTCTTTTTCTTGGCTTCAGACAGCCAAATGTCCGCACGATAGAGGGCGTTCTGTTCAGTGCCATGGTCAAGGCCGGCGCAGTATCTCAGGACAATGCAGATGATCCTGTTAAGGTGAGCCTTCCCAGTCACCTCGACGTGATTGAAGAACGTAAATCACCATTCTTTGTTGCAGGTTGGTCTTGCACGTGCTGCTCGCACTGACGCTGGAGTCCATGCCGCCGGAAATCTTATTTCCATTAAAATGATCACATCTGTGCCAGGGATTTCCGATATCGTGGCTCGAATCAACCAAGAATTACCGCCTGAGATTAGGCTATGGTCATTTGTTCGAACGCAGAACTCATTTAACGCCCATTTGTCCGTTTCCATCTCTTCCCTTTCACAGTTAACGACTGAGACACCGTCAAAGATCCTGCGACAGTAGGATGTATACATACTTCCTACCGTCATACTTACTTCTACCTCCAAAGCCTGACAGCGGCCTTGCCAGGGCTCTAAAAGCGAACAGCGAGGAACTTGGCACGGCTAGCGAGCAGGGGGTCTACCCATTCTGGAATGGAGTTGATTTGACATGCACATACGATGATCACCAACGGAAGAAGCAATGGCGAATCGATTCAGACACTCTGGCGAATTTTCGATTTGCTTCCACCAGATACCTCGGAACTCATAACTTCCATAATTTTACCGTAGGCAGGGAATTTAGGGATCGAAGTAATCAGCGCCATATGAAGAAGATTGAGGTGAAAAGATTTTCCTATTGCGCGACTCTCAAATTTGTACTAATAGCCATGGAGGTGCAAGATCCTGTTGTTTACGATGGCACCGAGTGGCTCTCCATATTGTTCCATGGGCAGAGCTTCATGCTGCATCAGGCAAGTATTTATCTGTCATAAGTCACAGTATGTGAGATCTGAACTATGCGCCACAGATAGTGCGTTGCATTTTACGGACCGGTACAGCTCTGACAGTATTTCACAGCGGAAAATGGTTTGCGCGCTTGTATTGACTTGCCGAACAGGCACACCAGCTAGCGTTCTGGAGGAAATGTTTGGCCCCCGGAAGGTTGTAGTACCCAAAGCTCCCGCGCTTGGACTGCTACTGGAACAGCCACTCTTCGAGTCGTACAACCGCAAAGTCATGGAGGCCAATGCCAAGCTGGAGAATGATGCAGATCCTAACTATCGATCCATTATTGATTTTGAGCAACACCGGGAAGTTATCGATCAGTTCAAGCGGGAGCATATCTACAGTCGCATGAGGGCACAAGAGCAGAAGGATGCTACGCAAGTCGATTTTGTCACGGTCAGTAGACGACGCTGAGTTGACATTATGTCCCAGGTTCGATGGCTGGATACAGTCCATTGATTCGTATGCCGGTAACGACTTGCTATATTTGAACCCCAAAGGCGTTATTCCCGCTGTTGCTGTACTCGAGAAGGGACAGCCACGGCTTCATGCATTCCGGGAGAAAAAGCGTTTCGACACCAGTGGTCCCATTGTTCAAGTCGAGGAAGAGGAGGAGGAAGATCTAGATAGGTCAAAACTTAAGGACATGGAGGGATAGGGGTCAGTCGCTCGTAGTGTCCGGCGCAGTGGCAGGATGGCGAGGCAGCCCGCCGGATGCGAATTCTGAACGATCTACACAATCTTTCAAAGTCGACGATACTGACGACGTACCTTACTCGCTAGGTGAGGTATATACATCACTTGGTCCAAGACGTTCCGGACATCCTCTCCAGTAAGCGGCGTGTACTATAAGTGTGAAGCACATTGTCTGATTTCCCAGCGACTTTCCCTTAAGTCTCATGAGTTGTGTCCATCGCGAGGGCGCCCAAGTTGTGACCACTCCTCATTTCGCTTATTTCAAAGATCTGGGCTTGTCGCATGTCTGAAGATGTCTGCCAATGCACATTTTACGTGGACTCCCTCGATTGCTCTCTTGGTTCGTGGCCAAAGCGCCAACCGGTCGATGGTTTATTAGTTATCCCTCAGTTCTCCCACCATTCTTGGCCTCAATGCCGTGTTGACTGTAACGGAACGCATTGTGATTCTTTGGCGTTGACCCCTGACTCTTTTCCCCTTTGCCCTTTGCCCCTCGCCCCTCGCCCTTTCCCCTTGGCATCCCGTTTATATTCAAAGAGAGACTTGTTTTCCGTGAGTGCTACCATGTCGATAATCCATACGCCTGAGGATACAACAAACGATAGCACTGACTTGGATGCCATTGCGTCATTGCTTCTGGAGGAAGTTGGAGAGGTTAATGCGGGCCGCAAAGATAAAAGAAGGCAAGATGCGCCTCCGACAGATGATGAAGTCGCATTTGATTTGTTTGCGAATGAGCTCACGTCTTTGCTCTCGGTGATCCAGGATCAGCGGATGGCTCGAAGTATGGAAGCAGCTGTGAACACTGATTCTGCTCTTATTGGGGAATTGGAACAAAGTAACACTCGTACCCTTGAGGATAGATCAATTGCTGTCAGGATGCAACGAGGGGAAGAGGTGTTTCGGCCTCCTTCAGTCCCACCTAGGAGGATTTCTGTCGAGGGGATCCGGAATAGAGTGCAGATCAGTCGAGTGCCCTGGGAATTGGAACAAAGTAACCCTCGCGCCCTTGAAGATAGTTCAACTGCTGTCAGGTTGCAACGAGGGGAAGAGGTGTCTCGGCCTCCTTCAGTCCCACCTAGGAGGATTTCTGTCGAGGGGATCCGGAATAGAGTGCAGATCAGTCGAGTGCCCTGGGAATTGGAACAAAGTAACCCTCGCGCCCTTGAAGATAGTTCAACTGCTGTCAGGTTGCAACGAGGGGAAGAGGTGTCTCGGCCTCCTTCAGTCCCACCTCGGAGGATTTCTGTCGAGGGGATCCGGGATAGAGTGCAGATCAGTCGAGTGCCATCGGAGTCCAGCACGGGCGTCGAGTCCCCCCATGAATTTGCTGAAGATGCTGATCGCTTATCAGCGTCCGACATCGAGTCGCCCAGTGACGTTACCGGCGATGCCGACCACTCCCCCAGTGTCCCAAGTCCAGCCTCCCCACCCAGGAGGGGGTACGTCCCTGTGATACTAATGCTAACTGTCGCTGATATAGCGATGCGCCCCTTCCGTAGCCTGTCGCTCGAAAGGGTTATGCCCACTGAGCAGTAAGATTCTTTGCAACTTAATTGCCATCCTTGAATAACCTACATGCAGGAATGCAGAGTGCGCCTTTTGTATGGACGCGACTGAAATATCAGACATCGTATTCCCATGCCAACATACTTACCATGTGGCCTGTGCGGTTGGGCTTTTCGAGGCTGCGATTAAGGACGAAAGCTTGATGCCTCCTCGCTGCTGCCGTATTCCAATTCCCGACACACTGGTCATTCCGCATCTTTCGACCAAATCTGCCGCTCTTTTTTTAGAGAAGTCTCAAGAACACAGGACTTCAAATCGTCTCTATTGCCCTGAACCCTCCTGTTCACAATTCCTTGGCGCCGCTCGAAAGGAGCGGGTCAACGTGCGTTGCAAGTGTTCTAGACTTGTGTGTGCCGTTTGCAAATCATTTGCTCATCCGGGCGATGTGCCTTGCAGCTTGGACACGGACTCTCAACAGGTTCTTGATCTGGCGAAATCCGAGGGTTGGCAGCGCTGCCCAGGATGTAGTCACATGGTGGAGCTAGCGCATGGGTGTTATCACATGACATGCCTTTGTCGAACACAGTTCTGCTACCTGTGCAGAGAGCTTTGGAAAAATTGCCCTTGTGCTCAGTGGAACGAGGAGAGGCTGATGGTGGCTGCCGAACACCAGGTCGAGAATCGCATTGCCCACGAACCACGTTTCAGGCGTGACCGGGAAGAGCTTGTGTTACGTGCCGCAGAAGTACTTCGCAACGACCATGAGTGTGCGCACCCCAGCTGGAACTTACGCAAGGGCGGCGCGCAGTGCGAGAACTGCCGCAACTATATGCCCCATTACATTTTGGTAGGTGCAGTGATTAATGTGAGGAGTTCGACTAATTCTGTATACAGTGTTGTACTACCTGCCAGATGTTTGCGTGCGTTCCCTGTCAACGGAACAGACTGTGACTATATACTACATCACCTGTGAAAGTTGCCGGGGCTGTATTACCGTCATTTGCATGATACTTATGTGTAGGTTATGATCATGCAAACGACGCCGGGCGTAATATGTTTGTCAGTGCTCCATACCTTGGAGTCTGGGGAATGTTCGTGAATAAACATTTAGTGTCTGATGGGTTGTCAGTAATTATCAAATGGGTTCCAAGGGCTGCTTACATGTGGCGCGGAGCATTTGTCATTTTGTTATTATAATGGATTACAAGAAAGCCGCCATTACCGGCCTGATGGTCTAGAGGTATGATTCACCCTTAGGGCTTTGCGTATGCAAACTTATGGGTGAGGTCCCGGGTTCGATTCCCGGTTAGGCCCTTTTATTCCGAGTTTAAGTAGTACTACGTCACCTTGTGTACGTGCCTTGTCCCCGGAGGTCTCATGCCATCTCGAACGTCTTGCCAGGGTACGCGCTACTCGCGTCGTTTTTATTAACAGGTGTTACGCTGAGTACACCCGCCCAGGCGTGGGTTGCAACGCGTCAGGATTACGTCATCCATTGTACAGTGGTCTAAGGGTTGCTTTGTTCCTCTCCTCGCTCACTTGCGGCGCTCTTCTACCTTCGCACAAGTATTTTTTAGCTGTTTTGGCTCGCTTGCACCGCGCCTGCTAACTTCGCGCGTTCTATTGGGTCGACCGGAAATTTGTGAAGTTTTCAGAAGGTGAGTTAAGATTGGAGATGTGTGCAGGGTGGAAAGCACTTACAATTCTCATCTCCAATCTTAACTTACCTTCTGCAAACTCCACAGTTTTCCTGTCGACCCAAGTCCTGACACGCTTAGCTTCTTCGTCGTCTTCATGTCCCACCACATACAACTAACTTCTGTTGCAGCTTATTTGTCCTCTGCAACTGTCTCGAACCCCAATTCCCAAACATCTGTGCCGCTTGCGCCTCTCCTGTCGTTACCCGTTCTTTCGCAGGCATGCGCAAATTGCGTGGTGCTTCCACCCCCCGCCAAAAGTATGCCCTTACTGCTGATGACCTCATTACTCGCCGGTTACAACTCTCCCTCTCACGACAACCTTCTCTTTCTCGCTATGCTGCTCACCGGTTTCTCAGCCCTGCTTCGCCTCGGGGAGATGACCTTATCCGACTCCCCCTCCAAACGTTCCTCCAAGAAAATTGTTTTGCACCATACGCTCCATTTCCGCCCCGACCAGTTCTCTTTTCACCTTCCTTTCCACAAGGCCGATCGTTTCGTTCAAGGAAGCAAGGTGGTTGTCCTTAGCAATGGGGGCTCTCCCGTTGACCCCGTTCTCATCATGCGTCGTTACACCTCCTCCCGGGACTCCCTCTTCCACTTTCACCCTGAGCTCTGGCTGACCTCCTCTGGCTCGGCCCCAACCTCCGCCTTGGTTTGTCTCCCGCCTCCGTGCCACATTCGGCGACGTCGGTGGCCACTCCCTGCGCTCCGGCGGCGCCACCGCTCTTGCGCTTGCAGGCGTCCCTGACAACGCTATTCAAGGGGCCGGACGCTGGTCTTCGGAGGCATTCAAAGTATACATCCGCAAGCATCCAGTAGTCTTACAAGCCCTTATCCACGGCCGTTCCGCCTTCAACGCCCCCTCCTGACGTCACTTGTTTCCTCGGTCTTGCCTCATCTTGCGGTCACCTTCATACACTCTTACGGCCTCGAAAAATGAAGTCCTCGGTTGTGGCTGCCTCGCTTGGCGCCGGCGTCCCTTTATTTTTCTGCTCTAAGCCTTTCCTCCCGCGTGAGGAATTCGCCACAAAAGTACCTGTGGAAGGTGTTGCCGTTTTAGCGCGTTATGCTCCCGCAAGGATCATTCAAATATGACTGGAGAGAAGCTTGCATCAGAGATAGGTGGGAAGAATACTATTTAATAGTGTTTTTGCTACCAATATATATTAGCTCGACTGTCCCTATGTTTTCAATTCAGTTGAGGCAATGCTGTATAGAAGTATGTTTGTAGTGAAAACACTTAGTATGCTTGCCCACTCACATGCACAGACCAACGTGAACCAGTATTCAAGTAGAAAGAATCAGTAACAAATAGGCATACTGAAGTAAACACCAATGATTGACTTCGACGGCTGTCTGTCTCTACAATAAAATGACGTCTAGAATTTCTGTCCAATATTAATCTCCGTGTCATTAGCTGTCCCACGACGGCATTGAAGTTATACAGTGGGACAGTATAGCGTTCGCAGACTGCGCACCGGCACATGGTGCATGGAGAGCAGGGAAATTGAATGAGGCCGAACAGTCTGACAGTAAGTATTTTGAAATGCAACTTTCACGCCTCACCCATGTTTACCCTTCAGAAGAATTATGACCATATACCGACCAACGGTGGGTGACCCGTAAGACAAAAGGAGGATGTGCTTGCCAGTGGCACATGGTGGCATATAATGCAGACAAGAGAAAAAAAGGGAGAGTCAGCCTTACAGAGAAATGAATGCGGCTATGGGCACTACACTGCTGATATATGACAGCATATAGACATGAATACGCGTGCAGGTGCCCATGCTCACTGTACCGCTGGAGTCCTGCAGCTATCGTGGAATATTTTTACCCAATTACGAGGATGGGCGACATGATGAGTCACTTTAAGAGACAGAATCGCCCTAAGCCGCCATCTACGTCTGCCTGAGAGAATAAGATGCTTGGAGACAGTTCATATATATAGATACTTAATTCGAATTCGTGATGATAATATTAGCGTAGATTCCATTTCGTATTGCAGCATCACGGCAAATAAAAAGAAATGAGAGTTTGCCTCAACTGCTAAACTCGAGGGACAGACAATATAGCTACAAACATAATCAATATCAGTGTTGCCACTTCCCTCGGTGGTCGCTGATCATGAAGCTTAGCACAAACACTTTCTGGTAGTCCAATTGACTGGGAGAGCGAGCTTATTCGGCGTGTGTCTCAGTTGCAACAATCCTTGTGCGCTTAGGACTTGTGCTGTAATCGTGGTCATGCGATATCCCGGCTCGTTGAGCGACGAACCAGTCTCCATCAGCACCTCGGAAGCAAATTATGTAAGAACTGCCGGTTTTCCACCTCTTGAGATACTGGCTTGATATGGTTCGATCTTATGGCGTCGCTGCGAATCGCGACAACGCGACAGAAGCGTTAGAGGGGCAGAATGCAACAGATGCGTCGCCATTGCTCGGTGGCGCCGCTCATGGAAAAACCGGGTATGATGGTGGCCATGCTAGTATTGCAAGCTGTGTGGGGAATTTGTGCAACACAATCATGGGTGAACCACCAGCTATTTCTCGCCGTCTCGTAATCTAACTTTGTATAGGCACAGGTGCGAATACAATTGTCATCCACGGTACATGTTGTCTCACATAACACAGGGATGCTCACCTTCCCCCTGGTATGTTCCACTTCGCATCCTGATCTTTGGTCTGGACTGAGTTCAGCTTTCCTCAGTCTGTGGCCTCGTCGGGTATAATTCCCGGCGTATTAACGTGTTTGTTCTCCGGAGGCGTCGGTGCCTTCGGTTTATATCTCCTATCCCTTACCGCGACGCGTGCGCCCCGTCGACGCGCTTCCTTCTTTGCTATTTCCCAGCTCACCTTTCCTAAGGCTGCCATCTTCTTTGATGCCGCCATTGCCATCAAATGCTTTGGTGTCTCGATCAGGCAGGTGGTTTATTACGATCCCTCGCTTAGGAGCTAGAATTTTTCCTTTAGTTACTTGATTATCATCAAAGGCCTCATGCCCAATGTCGTTGCCTCTCTTTATCACGACCTTTTACCTGGTGACCCGCCTGAGTGGTCGATTTCTGGACGGCTCTGGATTACACTCCTTATGGCTGTGCTCATTCCATTATGCTTTCTACGCCGATTGGATAGCTTGCGGTATGCATCCTATACCGCCGTCTTTGCTGTCGGTGAGGCCTCCGGCTCCACGTGTATTTATCCCATCTATTCTGACCCATACCCTAGTCTACCTGGTGCTTATTGTCATTGTGTGCTATTTCTATCCAATCGAGGGGACAACTCCTGCTGGACCTATCTATCTCATCCATTTCACCCCAAACTTTGTCTCTACTTTCCCTGTGCAAGTTTTTGCATACACCTGCGCGCAGAACGTGCGTCTCCCTTACGCAATTATCTCACCATCCCTCACTAATTCCATCCAGATCTTCCCAATCTATAACGAGCTCGTCAGTAACACGCAGAAACGCATGAACTCGGTAATTGGGACGTCCATTGGATCTGCTACGCTAGCATACGAAGTCATTGCCGTATTTGGCTACCTTACATTTGGCACTAATGTTGGACCCAATATTGTGGCCATGTACCCCTCGACCTCCTTGTTTATTGCTGTGGGCCAGCTTGCCATCGTAGTGACCGTGCTGCTAGGCTATCCCCTGCAGGTGCACCCATGTCGAAACTGTTTGGACAAGGTGTTCAGAGCTCACCCGACAACGGCACATAAGCCCGCTGTAGCGACGCAGACAGAAGGCCAGCAGGGTGGGAATGATCAAGGTTTTGTGGATGATGCCGAGGACGAGCACGGGAAGAGTGAGATGACGACATTGAAACATACACTATTGACGAGTTCTATCATCTCATGTGGTTTTTTGGTTGCGTATTTTGTGGATGATCTACAACTTGGTAAGTTTCATGCACTCATATCACAACGAATGCTCACTATCTGCAATTATATTAGTTCTCTCCTTCGTTGGATCGACGGGATCTACAACCATCAGCTTCATTCTTCGTATGTTCTATCCGCACGTCGTGTTCCGTGCCTGCCTCATTGTTTATCGCTCAGCGGGCCTGTTCTTCTGGCGCCTCTTTCGTGACGATCCACATACAAGCAAAATGCTGAGATGGGGCGCTCTGGCGCTAGTTGGATATGGCGTCATCATCTTCGTGTTTTGGTGAGAATAGCACTACCATCATTGATCCGAGACTGATGGTTTGTTCGGACAGCCTGAGTTACAACCTATACCAGGTCATTCATGGTCCCTCAGTCTGATACCTTCTTCTCGTTAGACCGTAGTTTGTAATAGATGTATGTAAATTAGTATGCAGACCGAGGGTTTTAGGCTCCGCCCACGTGGTAAAGATCAAAGGCGAGATATCAACACTGTATACGGCCACTGCGGGTACTGCCTCGATACTTACTCAACATAGCGTTCCTACGGTGTGATCTCGACTCAACTCGTTGACTACATACTTAACCTTGTCTACTTTCAGCGGTGCTGGCTCGCCCTCCCGGTTGTTCCATCTAGCATCCGTCAATGCGCTACGAGCCTGTGCCCAACCCTTCTGAAGAACCCGTGGACGAAGACCCAGAGGACGTAGATCCAAACGATGAAGCGAATGACTCGGAACTCCAACCGTTGGTACCTACTAGGCATGCTCGAGGCTCCCCAGCGCATAAGCCGTTAAGTCGTCACTTCACCAACACAGCACAATCCCACAACAATCATTTACTCGTACCCCATGGCATTACACCCACGCCAGCAACGCCTGCCAGTAGCGATGGTGTTTTTGCCAACATCCCCGCGAAGCCGACATCATCCCGTGACCGCCGCATCGCAGAGGACGAGGAGTTGGGCGAGGACGAGTGGATCTTCATGACGCCAGAGCAGAGAATGAAACTAGCACCCCCTGTATGACATTTGTCTAATCTCATGCTGGGTTACAGGAATTGAGCCTATGTCTTCTTATCAAGAAATATTCCAAAATCAAACGTGATAGGGCGCCGCGGTATACCACCGAGTATACCCCGCCAGCTATGACCATCGGCGCCGGTACTGGCACTCTCAAGAGCCGCCGCTCACCAGATGTCAGACCCCGCGTCAATTCCCTCCCGGCAGGGTCCAGCAAGCTCTTTTTCGTATCGGCCGTGATATGCACGCTTCTCCCCTTTCTCGGTTACTTCATCATGTACTTGGCGAACGGTCGTCGCTGGAGATCGCACGCGGCGCGTCTTGGGTCGCGACTAGGCATGGGGTTGGGACTCTTTCATCTCGGGGCCATGATGTTTTATATCCCAGCACTTTTACCGGGTGTGCTGGCAGCCTCGTCTGTGCCGCTACTCTTATTCCTCTTATGGACAGCATTTGTCGGGCTCCCGTTTGGTTGGCGCATTTCGCGGCATGCAACAAGAGAATATTCATGGCTCAAGGCTGAGGAGCGGGTATTGCTTGAGCGGATTATACAAATGAACCTTGCTGTGGCTGCTGATGACGAAGGGGCGGTTGAGGGGTGCGAGGAAGATGTTGAGAATGGCCACAGGTATATTGAAGGTACGGATATAAGAGTGCGTGATTTGAGAAAGATATTGGCCAAAGCAAGAGATGCGAGGTTGGCACGATCACTCCGGGCTGCTGGATTTTAGGTGAGCCGGTGTGGTTCGTCCTATTGCATATATCTAACGTTCATCACTAGTTTATCTAGTTCGATATTCGTTGTAATCGTCACATTTGTATTTATACTGCATACTGGCTATAGTACTTAATACCATTTTGACCCGGTGAACTTACCTTTTTTACCTACGTATGTTTTATCTGTTCCTAATAACAATCCCCCGTTGCGTTTTCTACCTTTTGCAGCTTGTCGTCTCATGCGTTTCCCGAACTTACCTATGTTGGAATCTCGAGGTAAGACAACGGTAAATAGTCGTGTTCACTGAGCGGTATCGTGGCTCTAAAGTAAACGCGTACATGAAGCTCGCTCATATACCCCACGGTCATGACTAAGCGACAGTGAGCTTGCCCTAACTCCACCATATTCTTACCTGAACATGCCCTCCCGAAGATGGTCGGGCTGTGTTGTGTTCAGAAGAGGACGTCCCCAAGCGGTCTTTGTCACCAGACGTCCAGCAGTCTGAAGCGAAAGGGCACGCGTAACGCCACCCAACAGCCTGAAGCAAAAAGGGTACACATAACGCCACCCAATGTCTCCAGAGGTGCCGGAAATCCTAGCTCTGATGATGCTGAACAAGGTGGACGGTCAAGTCGTGGACGCAAGAATGGTGAGGATGCTGCCGATGTTTCCATGGTTGAGGCTGGCGAGGGAGGCGACGAAGAAGGAGAGTCAGGCGATGAGAATGACGAGGAAGACCCCGCGCAGATTGAGGCCAACAGGTTGCGACTCGAACCACGGCAGAGTCGTGTCTACTGAGCGGTATCGTGGCTCTAAAGTAAACGCGTAAGGTACAGGACGGGTAGCTCCGACTCATATACCCTACGGTCATGACTAAGCGACAGTGAGCGTCACTGCATCAGCGGGATAGATAGCCTTGTCATTCCATACACCAATTGCTCCTCACGCACAAAATAGATTCCACCCCTACGACATGATAAATATGGAGTGATATGTCATCATTGCCACAGATAACCAGGATCAGCGAAAAAGAAATCTGCAGTAGGAGGGGGTGGGCCAGCAACCAACGATGTTGGTATTTCTACCTTCTCGCCCGAAAGATCTAAGAACAGCAAAGAAACAATCAGATCACAGCAGGTTCAAAATCAAAAGAAACATACTGAGCAGCTTGATCTTCAACCCAATCTCCGTCAACGCATGTACAAAACCCGCCGTCTCCTGGGTAGCAACGTGACCGCCATCTCGTCTTAGCATATTCAGACCATCTGTCCAATCTGCCCACCGCGAAAGGTCTGTGGCAACTTGATCCCCAAGCGAGCCCTCGCGAGTGCTATTACTATACAAGGAGAAAGACAGTGGTGATGGTGTAGGAGCCGAAGTCGGGGGAAGGTCGCTATCCCGCAGGATATTGGGCGGCAGTGCGCACGTTCCAATTCCAACTTCGGCGATCTGGGCGATTTCGATCCGTTCTGGGAGATCTTCTAGTCCAACACGAACGGGGAACTTGACCGCACTGTCGACATAGTGTATATACTTTGCTCCCTTGTCCTTATGGTGGCTTTCTCAATAGATAGAACAATCTTCGAAGAAAAGTCCCTACCAGGCGCATAAACCGCCATGGCCGGTTTGGCCGCCGAGGGGTATCTCGTGTGACAGCAACCGAGACAGGTGAGCCGTTGACAAACCATGCACCCTGCATGAGACACTGAATCCGCTGCTGCCTCACGAATTCGTACGACTCTTTGTACAACTTCGCCCGCAAATTCCTACATGGCATGAGTTTCAATGACGACGACGAGTGTCATGATACATACCGTACAGGTACTTTGCTGAGCAGGTCATCTTCCATCTCGAGTTCTTTCATCTGGCGGTCGCGAACCTCCCGATATTCGCTATCAGTGAAATCGAACTCAACCTCGTGCCAGGGACGAGTGCTTTCGTTCCGAAGTGCAACCTTCACTCTACACATCACGTACGGGCGACGGTTAACATAGAAGGGTCACTTCCCAGGAAACTAAACATACTGGCTACGGACTAAAGCAACGACGCGGGGAAAGTCTCCCGCCGCCGCTCCACTTTCGTTCCACATTCTATGATCGTCATGTCAGTAATGCGGTCTAACTGAGGTTAAGCAAAGCTAACCGTAAAAAGAATTTTGTGGCAAGAGTGTGAACTTTGGCGAAGTTGAGGAAGCATGGTTGGAAGGTGGTCGAAGTTGAATCTGTGCGGCCTAATGTGAGTGGTGGTAACATCAGCGAAGTATTTTTACATACAACCCGGGGCAAAGATTGCCCAGTGTTCTGCAAGCAACTCAACGACTTCGTTGGAGGCCCTCGCCACAGGACATCTTCTTTCGACAGGGCGGCTCACTTGCTCTAAAACAACCTATGATAAGATACTGAGTTAGTGACATGAGTAGTAAGCGCATCATCACATGCCTTAGAGAAATAATCAGGGTCGCTCAGAACTAGATTTTTCTGTGGTGGACATGTGTGAGGCAAACTAGCGCCGACGTATTGGGCCATATAAACCAGCTCACCAGACAATCCAGACCCAGCACACCCACCCCAGCAAATGCCTTGCGAATATCCTCGCTCTCAAAGCCTAGCCGCCTCCATCGATGTATTTCTCCACGCTCGAAAAGCTCAGGCAACTTCGAACTTGACCAAATGAAGCGTAACGTCGCGTCTTGAATAGCATCTTGTTCAGGATCGACTATCGTTGTTTTGCGACGGAAAGTCACGCGTACAATGATTGCTTGAAAGTCTAGAATGGAGGAGGTTACGTCCTCGATGGTATTCGACGACATTAGCCGCTACAGTCATGCAGGGTAAGGGCCCTGAGTTACATCCTATGCAGCAAATATAAGATTGCATACCACGACGGCTTTGCGCACGTTGAGACGCTCCAGCTCGGATGTGAGGTCCTCCCATCGTCCATCAGTCGCGTGAGATAGAAGTGAGTTTATAAGCATCATCCTGCGAAGATACGCTTTCAACATTCTTTTGAGCTTGTCACCCATGAAAAGAACTCACGAATTGAGCCCCATGACACTGTCAGCACTTCCTAAACGGTTGACTACGATCTCAAGCAAACCGGGCTGCCGGCTCATTTGTTCATACACGCAGTCAAACCCGTACCGGTATACACTTCCTAAAAGCAGTATCGGTGATTCTGTTATATGCTGGCAAGTACCAAAAGTATGTATGTGCACATACCTGGCGGCGCAGCTGGGGGTCGTGTGGAACTGCTCGCCATGATAGGCCCGGGAGCTGAACGAGGATCTGCCTCGACCAGCTTCTTGAGAATGGCAGTGGCTGGGCGACAGACGTTAATGAGGCTCTGCGGGGATGACAGGATGTTGACAACTGTCGATATGAAGCTGTCTTCTAGATTTGACCACCCATAGTCAAGTTCCATGAGATTTTGCATTGCCGTCAGAGCATACTGTAATGGAGAATTATGTAGGACAGATGCTTGGTATATCGAATGAAATCGAACGCACTGCCAACGTGTTCCCATGGCTGAGTGATATCACTTCAATGAGTTCGCTGAGACCCTCGCGACTCAGGAACGTCCTTGCAAATTCTTGTTCCTGAATAGATGATCAGTCTCAGACATTCAAGGGACAGGCAAAAGGCGCACCCGGATTAATTTCTGCAACGAGAATAACGTGAGGCGCAGTGTTTTCTCATCCCGCAGGCTGAGTTTATCCACTATTTCCACTGCCTCTAACTTGGGTGCGCTCACAAGACTACTCAATCTTTATGAGGGTGGATGCACTCTGCCCTCAATAATGACGCACCGGAGATTAGCTTTTTGTTTGATCATTTTCCGTAAATTTTCGTCGGTGACGAGTTCCTCCGCATCATCACGCAGAGCAAATAGGACATGAGGGTCCTGGATCTTGAGGTTAGAGCATAGTTGTTTGATGACATCTTGCACGGTCTAGAGCGACGAGCGACGAAATGTGAATGTTGCCTAAGCTGTACTCGGTCATTGAACCTACCAACGACGGGTCAATCCTAGCCCTTACCTGTCGGACGACGCGTGAGTGAGAGAAAGGGTAAGAAGGATGTAACCCACAGTTATTCCATCCTTTGTTGTGACGCTGTTAGTCGGCACCAGAACAGAGCGGCGATGTTGCGGTGTACCAGGTGAACGGTACGAAGTCGGACTCTGCAAGGACGACATGTCCTCGTCCGAGTGATCTACCATAATGTTAGTTAGCGTCCGGGATCGGTAAAACAGGGATGTGGTCCAAGTTGAAGAAAGATCAGGAAGGAAGCGAAAGAGGTAACATCTCACAAAGCATCCTCAAGAGAGGCATGCTAAGATTCAGTCTGACGTGCAAATATAGTCCAGGAACTCATCCTACGAAACACAGCAACGGGCATCAGGACTCACACGCAGAGAGATCTTGTTTTGCCTTAAGCAAGGAGATCCGAGTGACCGAGTCCGTTGCTTATTTGAGCGCTGAGTCTAGAGACGCTCGTCGTAGTGTGACTGGCAGTCATGGGTGATCATTACTGTAAATAGGTTTCTTCTCATAAAAATGATGCTAGTTATCGTAAGGTTCGACTATAACAGGCTGCACTTCGATTTGTAAGGGCCCGAGATATCAGGGTGGATCTACATTTGAGAACTTATACTTAGTATACGATACTTAAACGTCGATAAGCTGGAAGGGGCATGCAATTGCGATTCTCAGACGTACGAGTGAGTGTCGTGAGGGCGAGGTATAAGTAACAGTTAAGGATTCGAAATCCTAGCCATCTTGAGATGACAGGGACAGTCCGATGATGGTTACCGAAAACACGCAGCGTACATACCAACCCTTCCAGTTCATATGTCCTGAACAAATAGGCACAGGCCGCAATTCAGCAAGCCGGCAGGCACCCCTCGCTAGAACAAATTGACATACCTACCACGACATCATGATACAAGATAATAGAGCCAAGCTCAAGGGCTATGCGTATGTGCCCGGGCGAGGTCGTATTAACGAAGGGTGGGATTTGCTTATACGCGGTACCAAAGGGGCGCCAGAAACTTAAGAGGTACAGGACACTGTCAGAATACATAATTGAGTCACGTTTCATGAGAGTATTAGCGAGTCCTGGTAGACCTTCAACGCTGGGCCTCTCGCAGGGTCAAGGAATCGAACGGCCATATTGGTGCTTGCATGGTTGGGTGTTTTCGATGCAGGTGGCGTAGTACCGTGGCTATGGCCCAGGGATCCTCTGGATTAATGGCACTGCCTTGTGGACAAGCAATCTGGGGATGGAGGCAATTCGTTATCAAATATATTGGATAGGTACACTGGACCGGAGGAGGGAGTGAGGCTGAAAAGCTTTACAAACCTGAGCTAGGGGCTCCGTATCTTGTTCTTCCGGGTGCATTACTCTGTCAGGATTGCGAGAGATGTTCAGACAGTCCTCTCAGCGGTTCTCCACGGGCTTCACTATCCGGACACAGCTGTATTTGCTGGCCTTCATTGAGGCAGCTAGTACAGTAGGCCTGCATGCGCGCCGCGCCATAGTATAGATGAGCATGCTCTGTTCTGGTGAACCAGCAGTGCTAAAAATGGGTGTTGGCAGGCCAGCCTTTACCATGATAAACGGCGTCAATCCCAGCAGTGTGCAGACGCAATGCTCCAATATCATTGGCAGTGATGTGAATGGTCATGGGCCGTATAACTACCATCTTCCGGGGTATCGTGTGCATATAAACTGACGAACGACTGTGAGGACAATTGGTTATAAACAATCTTGATCCTTACGGCCTGTGTTGTTGCGTCTTCACTCACCAGCCATTCAAAGTGTACAAGCAAGTCAAGCTAAAGCTTGCAACCATCGAGCTCCAAGCTTCAAGTTTGAATGCTTAATGGTACTGTATCAAAATTTTTTCAATTAGTTGTAGCTCAGTTAAACTCCGCTAGCAGAGTGTTCAGAGCCCTTCACCCACGCTCGATGCCGTACTCGACGAGTTAAGTGGCCTGCTATTGACCCCGTTCGCCATGTCCCTTGGTGAGTATCTGTGTAATGGTCAACTCGTGTGGTCGTCGTCGACTATAGGAAGGCTGATAATCTCAAGCGCAGAAGAACCACCCTTGCCCCTTGTAGCCGGTGCTGCACAGCACGCAGAACCTCAGCCACAACTACACTCACACCCCATCTCTCTCATGTCCTTCGCTATTACTGATTGCTGCGAAAAGCTGGCCTCTGACTCGGCGTTTGAGCTCGACTCGAATGCTCACGTTGTCAACACCCCAGACGCGATGTCGGAACCATTACCGCAGCCAGAGCCTGAACTTGAACCTGAACCAGAGGCGGACGCACAGATCCTTGAAGCTCTCAGGAGCCCCAAGGATCGGCTGTTTGTCCTCAAGCTTGGAGAGAACATGGAAAGCCTTATCCAAGAGCGGCAGTAAGCAGCTCGTACTGTTCGCTGTCTGACACGCCCTCAACTTGTTACTATTATAGCATCCGAACTAGGCTAGACCTAACGCCTGCCAGCACATATCATAAGCTGCTTGTTCATCGCTGTGCTGCTTATTACAAGCTCGTTCCGGAGACGGAGAGTGGCTCGAAGGTGATCACGATCATTATCGCATCTGATAGTCGGATGTACGTTGGCCTTCATTCGTGTATTCCTTGCTGACAAGTATGCTGTATAGTCCATCACGGCGGGTGGCGGATCTCGTTCCACCTGACGATTCGCCCCTTCCGGCTTTCAAGATCATGCGTCGCACCCCACAACATCGTACACGCTCTAAAACTTCATCCCAGACTGGATCGGGTAACGACGACAATGCGCTTGGCACCGGTGACTTGTCCGACGGCGATCCTTCCGAAGCAGGGTCATCCCGGGGGTCTCGCAGGAAACCGCTTACTATGTCTGAACGCCAAGCGCTGTACGAGGAGGCCCGATCTAGAATATTCAAGGACCTCGAGGATAAGGAGAAGGAAAAGGCACAAGATATGAGCGCAAGCTCATCTACGCTGAGTTTGTTGAGTGCTGACAGCTCATCTGGCGGAGGGGGTGGTGATCACTCTAGCAGTGTTGGAGAGAGCTTGGATGAAACGGGTAGCGTGGATCGGGATTGGATTTCTTCAGGTGCCAAGGAGAAAAAAGGAGGATTGCGACAAACAGGCAGCGCGGGTTCCGGAAGCTCAAGGAGCCTCAGGTCTACTGCACCCCCTTTTAATGGACACGGCCACTCGCCTGGGTTCATCTATCCAACATTGTATGAACCAACGCCCAATACATCTACATCCTCCAATTCATACGATTCGTCACCCTCGTCTGGTTCCTCCTCGCATGCACCTTACCAGCCGACCCTGTATCCGGTCTATCAATACGGCACACCCGCTTATCTTGCACCGTTTCCTTATGCATATTATCCTTATCCCCACCTGCCTCCACCCCATGCTACTCCTCCCGATTCGTCAGCTACTTCAGGAGACAGCCCCACATCAAGTCCTGTGGATATGTACCCCCCTCCTGTTGCATTTGTCAACCCGTACGTGTGGGCTACGCCTGCTCCACCGCCTCCACCGCATCATCAAGGCCACCCGCCGGCGCACAATCAGTTGCAGCCCAGCCACCCTACACAAGGCCATCCAGACTTCGGACAACCCCAGTATCAGCCTACGCCTGTGCATCCGTACACATATCCCCCCCCTGTCCCAGGATATATGCCACAGCTCCCTCCGCCTGTGCAATCTCAGCCGCAACCAACTCAACCACAGCCTAACGCGCAATCTCAGGTGCAGCCACAATCGCATTCTTACTCACACCCTCCTACCCGTTCGCAGAGCCTGGGTCCTATTCATGACGGTCACACGGCGAATATGGGAATGGACCATATCAGCGGATCAAGTTCTCAGCCTCAGTTATATCACCCAGGCATGTACGAAGGTCCAGCTGTCGGCGGGGGCTCGTCTGTGTCGCGCAATGTAGGCGGGGGTGCGCCTGGGCAGAAAAGGATGCCGACGCGGTCTGGTTGGAGTTATGGACCGGGTGTCGGTGGATCACCGGGAGGGTTAGCGGGAGAGGCGATGGGTCCTCGGATGACTACAGTTAGACGCACGAGTGGCGGAAATAGTATATCAGGTGGGTTTACAGGAAGTAGGACACCCGGAGATGAGACGGCGAGTACTGCTGTGAGTCTAAGCTTCTCCAGGACTGGATGAATGCCCAGAAGTTTGTTTTGCAGTCATCTTCTACAAGTTCATCATCTTCGAGACAGACGTTCACATCAACATCTTCAAAGCATCCGCTGCCTGCACGGCCTGACTGGGCTGTTGGTCTCAAGCCACAACCAACATTGCACCATTCGACTTCGCACCACTCATCACCTCGGTCGCATAACGGGCACCTCCCCTCTCAGGCACATATTCATCACCAGCGTCCGCCTATCTCTATGCCACTACAATCAAACGACTTTCCCCCGCTCACCGTCTCTCCCCCGAACGCAGAGAAACGTCCCACCCTCGGGGAGTGTGGGCTGGTTCCTCCACGACACGCAGCATTCTCGGACCATCGCTCGGCCGGTTAAACAACGGCACCGGCATCAATTTGATGAATGGGCACGAGAATGGCAATGGTCTGCTGTCATCTGCGGGACAACAGCAGCAGCAGAACACACGCTTAGATGAGCATGACGAAGTTTTCGAGCGACCAGGTCCGAAAGCCGGCGGGGAACTATTCAATCCGAATGCGGTCCCCGCTGCAGGGGGAAGAGTTGGAGCGAAGTCACCGACGCGGAAGGTGCAGAGCCCACAGGAAAAGGAGAGGGTAGAGAAGGATAAGGATAAAGCGAGCGCGCGCGGTGAGGCAATTGCGAATGCAATACTTGTAGACCGCGTTAGCGCGTTGCGGATAGGGCAGGAGAACGGGGAGCAGAGTAACGCGTTAATGCATGGCGACGGTACTTCGAATTGAGGCTTGATAGACGTGTGTTCGTCGTGTTTTTACTCTTGTTTGGTATTTCTGTCATAGTTTCCGTAGCATATAAAGAGGCAAATGTTGTAACTTCGCTCTGAGAGCGGTACGTGCTGCGACTGCAAGTCTTGTCTAACAGACGGATTTTCCATATATGTATGTTGTATTATTGTTGAAGATCATTGGGAGTCATTTCCTTCCATTGCATTGTATACAAACCATTCATATGCGCAGTCGTTCCTTTGGAGCTCCAGAAGTCTTAAACTTAGCCCATCATTATGTTCTCCGTTTATATCATAAATTCTTGCCCCGCAAAGTTACATACGTATGAGGGCCCAAAAGGCTAATGTCCGGGGAAAAAATGCAGGAAAGCCTCAGTAAGGATAGTAGGAATGAATTCAGCATGCTGGTGAATGTGTGGAGTGGAATGAAGAGAGAGTGAAAGAGTGAGAGAGGGAGGGAGAGAGAGAAACAAAAGCGTGCAAGAACAGAGGGAGTTGTCTAGGAACGTGGAAGGGGTGGCGTCGGTGGATATGGGGATAAGGCCGCGCGTACAGCTATGCATGGCGATTGGTCATCTTCGTCCGCTGGCTCTTTGCTGCTGCTGCCAGACCGCAAGTGGCAAATCCTCGTCGCCATAAGCACCCCCACCATCACTAGAGCGTCGTCGGACAGGCGCTGCCATGGCGCTGGTATGCTTCTTCCTCAACTTGCCATTCTGCAATACGTGCGGCGCTGGAACAGCCGCAGCGGAGAGCGAGCGTCCCTGCAGACGTGCCCCCGGAGGCGTGACTGTAGGATGTTTCCCGTGGCCGAGATTCTTGGGAGACGGCGAACGCTGTCGACGGGGAGCAGCTTGAGGCTGCTGCTGTCCAGAAGGGGTGGCATGCGGGGTGTGACTATATGAGTTATGCTTGTCCAGAGGGGATGATAGCGACGAGACAGTTTGCCCGGAGCTTGTGGAAAACCACGACTGTTCCAGGGGCATCATCGCGCCTGGAGGAAGGGAATAAGACATGGTTGACTGTGGTATCTGGTTGTGTCCTTGGCCTTCGATCCCAGGATTGTAGTAATACTGTCCCGCTTGCATTCCTTGTTGTATCACATGATGCCCAGGCGGGGAGCCTGACCCTCCTTGCTGCATTGCTGCATGCCCAGGTGGCGAACTGGACCCCCCCTGCATCATTGGTTGCGACATCCGGTGATCACTGTACTGATACCCTGACGAGCCTGCCTGAGAGCTGGGTGGTGCTGAACCAGCACGAATTGGCGGGGATGTAGATGGTCCTTGATTCGAAGTTCCGCCATAGCTGTATTCTTGCTCCATAGCCCGATGCTGCGACTCGTATTGTGGTCCCCGCACAGGTATCTCAGCCCTTCGCGAGCCACCGCTTTCTCCCCCCGGTTTAGGCGCCTTCGTCAAACTGCTCTTTCGCTCCCGCCTGCCTTGTTCAGCACGTTCACGCTCACGCTCAGGTCGCTCCTTCTCGGCCCGCTCCATCTGCTCCCGCTCTTGAGATTCCATGTCCGGCTGCGCCGCTCCATGACTCTGATTATGCCCTTGCCCTGGTGCTTGAGACCCCGCCGCTGCTCCCGCACCAACGGCGGCACCACCCTGCTGCGCCTTATTGATAACACCGAGGTACCAGAACATGAGGTTACTGATGAGCACCTGCTCATACAAGGGCCGACGCGGGTTCGCCAACTTGATATGGCTGAGACGGTACACTGCACGCTCCACGTGAATGGGGTACCGTGCATACACGCCAGCAAGCTGAGGAGAAGGTAAGGCGATGTAAGATTTGCTGGATTTACTCGCGCCAAGCAATGCAGCTGCAGTCGCAGGCCCCGAGCTCCCATGTAACAGCCCAGGTGGTGATGCCGAGTCCTCTTGCTTTTTCTTACCACCAAATAGCGAGCCAAAAAAACCTGATTCCTTTTCTTTCTCTCTCTCCCTCTCCCGCAACTCCTTTTCTCGCACGGTTTCACCTTTAGTAGCCTTTTTCTTGTCTTCTTTGCTACCCCACTTCCCGAACAGTCCGCCCTTCTTCTCTTTCTCCTTGCGAGAAGGGGAGATAGGTGATGGAGGTGGCCGCGTTCGAACTGGCGGCGGTTCTTCACGCCTCATGGGAGCCGGAGCCTCGCTGGATGAAGCATATGCTATTGAAACCGCCGGAGAACCCACCTCTGTCGAGCCCGCATCAGAGAAGGATGGAGATGGTGTTCGGGAGGGAGGGACAATGCCAGAAGAGACGGGAACGAGATTAAGCTGTTGGGGTGTGGGCTGATACAACGCAGGTGGCGGAGAAGGTGACGACTGTGGAGGCTCCTGGGGAGGCGATGTCGACCGTCGCAATAATGGTAAATTAGGTGGGGGCGAGGGAGAAAATGTAGTTTCGCGCACGTCCTCATCTGAGCGATCATGAGATTCAGATGAGGTTAAAGAACCTCGCCGATCGGCATATGCGTCGAAAATGAACACTTCGTCTGTGTAAGATATCGGGCGTTCTTCATGAGGTTCAGCTAGCTGTGCCTGCTTTGGCATTGGAGGTTCTTCGTGGTCATGCTCACTGCCATCCGAGGTCGCAATAGTTTGCGCACGCTGCGCGCCACGCCGCGTGGACGGAAAGCGATGGCCACCACCGTCACCTTGCAGGTTAGGTTTGCGGATCTTGGTACGCGCGGCGCGACGGAGGATTTGATTCGGGCGAGGGACGATGATGGGAGAATCGGCTTCGTCTAGGTCTGGCACGTCGTCCATCTGATCCATAACTATGAATAGCTGCTGTCAGCGAAAGGCGTAAGCACACAGGCAGATGGCAAGCATACGCGAGGGAGACACGTTGAGACTCAAACTGCGGCGTAGCATGCTCCTGAGCTTGCTTGGGTCGTCGCTCACTGAAGCCTCCTCAGCAAGTGCCTCCAGTTTTTGAAGATCACTAATCGTGAGTTGTGGCGCGGGGTTGGAATGAAGGCTGCTTTTGGTCCGTCGTATCGGAACAGCTTCTTCTTCCTCCACACCGTCAGATTCGGATGGTCGGTACTGTCTGCTCAGCATAGACTTCTTGCGGCCGATTGGCGAAGTAGAGGACGAGGAAGACGCGGAGTTGGCACGCTGCAAGGCTACACCGCCATCTCTGGCATGTTCTTTCAGAAATGCACGAAATTCCCCCGGCGCAAGCTCCGGATGTAGACGAGCTGGGACCCAGAAAAGATGGGAGGGATCCTCGGTGACATCAGGTTCTTGTTCGTCGGGCCATGTCGGAGTTGCATGGGGAGATGAGGGTGAAGGTGGTAGTTCAGGAAGATCTGGATCTAGTGGTATAGCACCTGGACCTCCTTGAGCTGAGGAACGTCGTCTGATGTCCTTCAAAGCTTCTACCTCCCGACGAATTTCGAGCTCGGATGGTTGCACTACGAGGAGGCTGATGAGCGGAGGGCGTCGCAATGGTGAGCACTGCGATTCTTGACTTACTTTAGTGAGAATGTTGAGGCGGGAGAGTTGAGGCAACGCCGTCGAAATCAGCGACTACTGGTGGTAGCCCACTTCGGCGCGGCAGGACGGTCCTGAGTTTGAAAATTAGAGACGTGTTCGTCACTCCTGCTTATAAACTTCTCTTCTATTTGCATCATCTCGACTTTAAAAGCTACATATTATATTACATGATCGGATCCAAGATATTAGGGCCACTTGTATGCCAACTGGGAAATGGTACAGCGAGAAAGGAACGTGCCCAATCAATTTTGGAATTTACGCATCGTCTGGATTTCATCAAGGAGCGCTTGTAGTCTATCATCGTCCAGCTTTACCAGGCTAGAACAATGTGAACACTCGCGAAAATAAATTTGGTATCTTCGCACCTGGGTATGCAACTTTTTGCTTCTTCAGCAGTGACGGGGCACAAATTCGCTATCTGTGCGGTCTCGAACTGCGTTAAAGCGGGTTCACGTCGCAGAATACTTGCACAAGTGTCAGCAGGACGCAGAGATAAGCCGGACACAACTTACTCTCGAACGGCACCGGCAGAGTCACTTGTCTGGAACCTGGTGAAAGTTTTTACATATTCTAATGTTTTATTGTACACACTGTATAGGTGTGGATATCATGAGCGTTAGATGACCACCATTAGAAGGCACTTACGGCGTATCTGGGGGTGCTTTCGATTCATCGCGATGTTCCAGCAGGTATTTGACTTCGGAGATGAGCAAACAACCGGCATTATTGAACTCTGCATCGCATGCTCAGCATCCACAACAGGGACGACTGATAGATCGATATCACGTACCAGAGCCAAGCTTTAACAACGCGGCATCTTCCTCCTCTGTTTCCTTGCGACGGCGTAGTCGCGGGGCCATGGTTGGCAGGAAAGTGGGTGTCACACGTGACAGTTTCTGTCAAAGCTCTGCTGGCAGGCAAGGTGCTCTCACAGGTGAGAATTAATTACAATCAGGTGCCTGGAGTTGAAAATACGGGGAGCTTGAAACCCCTTCGGAGTCCCTAGTAGCTATACTACACACCTGGTGTCAATCTCAGTAGCTAGAATTGAAGGCCATAGATCCTTTAGCAAGACTAGAAATCAAAACAAAATCAAAAACACTGCTAGGGTAGCAGAGAAGTAGGCCGTTCAATGTACCATTAAGTATTTCTGACATCTGGATGGATTAAATTCTGCAGAGCTCAAATCTTATTCAATTTTTATGAAAAGTGGTCCATTTTGCAGCTAACTTGAAACTGCTGAATGATGATCGATGATCGATGAAGCGGTAAGCTGACAAGAGGACATAATTCTGAGGTGGAGCATATGCCTTGATGCATCTCCGTAAGAGCCGATGAGTTTCCCACAGTAATGAAACATAGTGCAAACAACCAACTCTTGACACCTGCTAAACGCATGCTCTCGTCTGCGCCATGGGATTTCTGACACGCTTCTTCTCCCTTGGTGGCAAGTCAAAGAGAAAGAACCGCAATAACGACCAGCCCAAGAAAAATGCCGGATCATTCAGCACTCCACGTCTTCTCCCACTTCCCCAGGACCAAGAAGTTGTAGAAAACCGCCTGTTACGTTCGTCTTCCACCCATTTCTCTATACTATCAGAGACAGAATATCGCTCTTTGCCCCCCATTCGTGAGTGTCTTCACTACACCGTCAGGCATTCCAGTTGAAGCAGCGGCTGTCCAGCACATCCTATCAATAATGTCCTCCGCGCACCCTCGATCATGTCCAGTGCAACACAGAGAGATACTTACACGGTTACGATTCATCGTCGCATGCTTCACTCACGCACAGTATTCCCCAACGCCAACCGCAGCGGCAGCCACACACCGTCCGGCTCTCCCAATCGGCGACATTCATCCCCGCAGCTCACCCCAGGAGAGAAAAACCGCTTATTACGACTCAAGCAGGACACATCCGTACTGAGCTTATTAAATATTTACGATGACGCCGGTCGTCCTGATCCCCAGGCCTTTTCCAACACACCAGTTAGACGCGGACATACTGGTGGTTCGCTGCGCGTGCTTTTAGGCAGCCCAAGCCCACCGCGCTTGAGCACGTCAAAGACCAGTGCTGAGGAGAGTGACATTAGTTGGGCTGATCGGCGTATCAGGTGAATAGCGGTGTTTCACATGCGTATATGCGGAGGCTTAAGGAAAATTTCAGTGCCGCACGCCATGATTCTACATGTTCAAGCCTGACTACGTCCTCTCTGGGAATTCCTGCTGACTTATTCAAGAGTTCGATCTCTCCTGAACGCTTATGGTTGGATCAACTTGATCTCAATTCTTCCTCGTGCGACATGGACGTGGGTATTGACTCTCTACAAGTCGAGCGTGGTACTGCTGAGAACTCTTCAATGATAATGAACCCTCACGTAATGGGACTCACGAGTCCCATTCGCCGCGCATCGCAGTTCTTCAAGTTCCTCTCTGAGGGAGTTGACCCTCTTGGTCCTCCTCCCGACCCTCTTTTTACCTCAAACCAGCCACCATCTCCGCATGGCTCTCGTTCTAAGCAGTCGAACACTTCAGTTACCGCGGAGGACGACAGGACTAGCCGCCACACCAGTATCCCTATGCTCCACGTGCGTGATGGTCCCAAGGAAAGTCTCACCCAAATCTCCCCTGCACCACGACGTCGCCTGAAAACTACGCGTACTCCCTCGGTTCCTACACAGCCTCAATTAAAAGCCACAAGCAGAGTTCCACGACCAAAACCACCCCCTCTCGGCCAACGTACTCCGTTTGACGAGTTGCGTAACGCCGATGGGTCTGACACCCACGTGGCCCCGAGAAGCGTTTCTTCCCGATCTGTGTCCGTCGCCTCTTCGGTGTATCCTCATATCGAAAGGCAGGAACTTGGAGTGGACGCAGATCCGTACACGCCTCTTCCCACGCGCCGCACTGTGGAGGGGAAGAGCGGACGCCATAGTGTGATAGGAGAGAATAACCCTCCTAATGCCCCAGCCAGACCTACGAGAGGACAAGCCCGAAAGCACACCTCTAGAGACCGCCAGTGTGCCCGGCCCGCGCGACATAAAGCAAGCGTACTACCCTCGAAGCATACTTCGAATGAGCAGAGCACCTCGAACCCGCCTTACATAGATGGTATGTTGAATATTACTTAGGAGACAGTTATGCATATTGAGCGGCGTCACCCTTCTCCTTCGCCACATCTGGTGGGCCATGTGGCCCTTGAAGCAACACTACCTACGACACCAGTACGAAACCCTACTCTCATGAAGCTACAAACTCCCTCCCGCCCGTCGCCTGCGTCTTCCTCCGAGTTGTCCCCTGAAGGACGTCAGATCATGGCGATTATTCGTGCCAAGGCTCACAAGTCTAGCCAGACTAAACCCCGGAGAACGACACCTCGAGCATGGCAGCCGTGGGGCGATACAGTCGATCTATAGCGGGAATGACTATGGCATGTCATGTCTATTTCCTTCCTGTTCCTTGTTCTTCTAATCTTCGAGTTTGAGCATGGTTTGTTAGTTTTGTCACGCCACCGCATGCCTGAATACGATGACCGGCTACGATTGCATGAATAGTCGTTGAACTTGAGCTCATCCTCGACGTGAACCGAGTTCTTAGGATACATGACTCGTAGTGGCGGTCTCACGGTAAAAGATTTCCTATTGCGGGAGCTCAATATAAGTATTGAAGTTGCCTTATTTGTCGCTGTACATGCCGTCACTGGGTCCATGGGAATTCTAGCTGCAGACCGCCGCAAAGCTTCAGGCCAGACAGCTGTTAGACTCGTGACCAGCCAACAATGTAGCCAGCTTAGCGCAGCGCAGTAGTCTAAAATACATCAGAGTTTAAGTAGGATCGTCCTTACACCCGACAAAGACAAATTCCGCACCCGCCTGCGGCTCAGCAAGTAATAGAGCAGAAACAACGTGTGAAATGGTCGGGGATGCCCACAAATACGGAAACCACTGGCGCGTCGTGACTGATGCGTTCAAAGACTCTGATCTTCTGAAGAGCACTGCCTGCTCTGTGAAGGGAGGAATATTATTGTTGTTTGTCATGGTGGCGGATGCGATTGTAAGCTCCAGGTCCCTCCCTCGAGCTCCTCACAACTGAGCCTTTCAAAATGATCTAATCAGGAACGGTTATTGCTGTGTTAACACCGAGCCTATGGTAGTTTGCATGTTGTGGTCAAAGATAAGAGTAGATCTCTCCGAGTCGGACAGAGCGGCCTGCCCCGGATGATTTGTCAGCGGGCAGACTTCGAATTATCGAAAGGAGCATTAGATCTCCTTCCATATTCCTTCATATTATGCCTCTGAAGCAAGGCGAGCTTGTCGGTGCACTTGATGCTGGCACAACGTGAGTGTGGAATGATGTTGGCAGCCTTGTGGTTGAGCACTGACTGAATCACTGAAGCTCCGTGCGATTCATTGTCTTTGATCAGTACGCTAACATCATTGCGCAGCACCAACTTGAGTTTCCACAGTATTACGATGAGCCGGGGTATGTGCTGCCCCACCTAGTCACATTAGACTATTTTGGCAACAAT
The DNA here is from genome assembly GCA_015179125.1 of Gautieria morchelliformis. Classification (NCBI taxonomy): domain Eukaryota; kingdom Fungi; phylum Basidiomycota; class Agaricomycetes; order Gomphales; family Gomphaceae; genus Gautieria; species Gautieria morchelliformis. The sequence goes on along the minus strand of WHVA01000048.1, from coordinate 6,021 downwards.
TCACCGATAGATGGCACTCACACGATGCCTCTGAGATCCAAGCTGTTTCTGAGAACTGTATTGCTGAAACCGTGAAAGAATTGGAGTCCCTGGGGTGGGGCCGCGAAAGCATCAAGGTTATTGGTAGGTCTATTTTGGTCGTCCGAATCAATTCATTGATCCAACCTCATAATTCCTGAGGTATCACAAATCAGCGTGAAACGGCTGTCGCGTGGAGTCGCAAGACCGGAAAGCCTCTATGCAAAGCTATTGTCTGGACGGACAACCGGACCAAGGGTGTGGTAGCCCACTTCCAGCAAAAGTTGGACGAAGTGGGTATTGAGGTTCAGGCGGGCGTTTTCAAGAGGGGAAAAGATGCTCTCAGCGAAATGTATATCCTGTTTTTTTTTTTTTGGCTTGTATGATATGCAAAATCTCTTATCACATATTACAGTTCAGGGCTTCCGCTGTCAACGTACTTCTCTGGTATTAAGCTTCGGTGGATGCTTGATCATTACCCTGAGGTCAGCATGGCTCATGAATCCGACGATCTCTTGTTCGGGACGGTCGAATCCTGGATTCTTTACGTAAATTCCGTTTACTCGCGAATAACCCACTGTTCCTAACGGTCAACAGAACCTTACAGGAGGCGTTCAGGGTGGAATTCACGTGACCGACCCCACAAATGCCTCTCGAACGCTTCTAATGGATCTCCGCAAACTTGAATGGTCACCGCCTCTTCTCAACTTCTTTGGCTTCCGATCATCCATCCTCCCCAAACTCGTCTCATCATCTCAAGTCTACGGTTCTATCGCGTCTGGTAGCCTGAAAGGAGTCAAAATAGCGGGAATTGTCGGAGACCAGCAAGGGGCTCTCGTCGGGAACAAGTGTTTCAAGGAGGGGGAGGCGAAATGCACGTATGGCACTGGTTTGTCAAACGAGTCATCAGTTTGATTGGCAACGAGACTAATGTGCATGGCACAGGTGCATTCTTATTGTTTACCACCGGATTAGAGCCTGTCAAGAGCATGAATGGCTTGATTAGCACCGTATGGGCACACCATTCTTTCTTTGCGAGAGTGTACAGATGATAATGTCTTCCATATGCAGGTTGCTTTCCAGGCAGGACCAGATTCGAAGCCTGTTTACGCCCTTGAGGGCAGCAGTAAGCTGGAATAATCTTGCGCCGTCTCCAAGCTGAAACTGTTTTGAAGTTGCTGTTGCGGGTAGTGCTATTAAATGGTGAAACCCTTTGTCAAGTTTGTTCATCTCCTTATTAAATTAAACGCCTGCTCACACATAGGCTACGCGACCAAATGGGTCTAATATCCTCAGCCCCTGAAATCAACACATTGGCGGCAAAGGCAGATACAACTGCTGGCCTTTACTTTGTGACAGCGTTCAATGGTCTCCTGGCACCTTATTGGGATCCTGGCGCAGGTGGTTTGTTGATCGGTGCGTCATTGGCTGCATCATCGCAGTGCCTAGTAGTTCAGTCTGCCGTTACGTTTTCTTTGTCTGTAGGCTTGAGTCCATATACAACACCTGCGCACATTGCCCGCGCGACGTTGGAAGCTAATGCGTTTCAGACACGGGCCATCCTCGATGCTATGAAGCTGGACTCAAAAGTTGACTTGAAACACCTCAAGGTCGACGGTGGAATGACGAACGGGGACCTCGCGATGCAGGTACTCGCGGATGTGGGTGGTTTTGGCGTCGTTAGGCCCGAGATGCGAGAGTTCGTACCTTCCCGACATATGTTCCCTTGGCTGATCGATTCTTTGTATTATGATGACAGATCTACTGCTTTGGGGTCGGCGATCTTGGCCGGATCTGCAGTCGGTTTTTGTGGCTGGGACATTAACAAGCCGGAGACATTATTGCAGGTGAATACCAAGGGCAGTAGAACGTTCACGCAGTCGATTACCAATGAAGATAAGGAACAGCGATATAGGAGATGGGAGAAAGCTGTAGAACGCGCCAAAGGATGGGCAGAGGCATCGGATGATGGAGATTCACTGACTGCTGCAAGTATATCGAGAGAATGTTGAAGGACTCATGTTGTATTTGACAATACTGATACTATCTTATATAGACGCGATGGTGTAGTCAACGTACCTAAAGTAAGGTAGTTTTGGCCGACACTGACACTTAGAGTTGACTCTATCGTATGGCCACTCAGTGTAACGAAGTTGTAATTGAAGCGAGTTAGACTGAGTAAATCAAGTGTCTTTAGATGGTTCTCGGAATAACCAGTCGGAATCATCGTAGAGTTTGGTGGGTGCTAAGAGTCTCAAATTATATACATGAATCCGGTGTCATTTTATATCTGTTGCTTATTCTAATTTGGGAGTCGGTTGGCAGATGTAAGGAGCCTGGGTAGGGCATGCCACCTGGGTGTCGTGGTGTTGGGACATGATGTGGCAGTGGGGGTGTACTCTGTTCAGAGCATAGATCTTACCCCCAAAATGGAGCAGGCCATCCTGCTCTGACCACTCTGCTGTGTGTACTGACCACAAGTGATCCTTCTGCAACTCTTCTACCACCTTCATCACCAACTCCTCCTTCTCTCCATTGTGGAACTCCCTGTGGATGTCCTGAAGTACTGTAAGGGCAACCCTGGCTGGTTGTGGAGATCACACTACCACACAACTGACAAGGGGAATCCAAAGTATGTATAAATGAACAGAGTATACAAGAGAGGGGATTCTCACCTGACAAGGGGGAATCCAAAGAGAAAAGTCTAAGGACCCCCAATGTCAGCGAGCCCGTATTATACTACGCTGCGCAGCCAGGGACAACACTTGGCACCCGCCATCAACCCTGCATCTCCTTGACCACCCTGACCCTTGATTGACCCTTGATGCCACCTATTACGCGAGTTGCTTGATTTCCGACACTGTTCCGAGAGTGGAAGTCGGAATTGGAGTGGAACTGGCAAGGTGAACAGAACTGGTGGAAGTTCTCCCAGAAGCGGAATCATTTCCGAAAGCGGAGGCGGAGATGGAATCGGAACCGGAAGCGGAGTCGGAAATGGAGTCGGAACAGGGTGCGGTGTCGGAACTGGAAATGGAAAACAGGGTGTCCCCTGACAAGTACATCTGCTTCTGCTCCAACTGCGTCAGGGGACACCCTGTTTTCCATTTCCAGTTCCGACTCCATTTCCGACTCAGCTTACGGTTCCGATTCCATCTCCGCCTCCGCTTTTGGAAATGATTCCGCTTCTGGGAGACCTTCCACCAGTTCTGTTTGCTTTGCCAGTTCCACTCCAATTTCCAACTTCCGCTCTTGGAACAGTGTCGGAAATCAAGTGACTTGCGTAATAGGTGGCGTCAAGGGTCGATCAAGGGTCAGGGAGGTCAGGGGGATGCAGGGTTGATGGCGGGTGCCAAGTGTTGTCCCTGGCTGCGCAGCGTAGTATAATATGGGCTCGCTGACATTGGGGGTCCTTAGACTTTTCTCTTTGGATTTCCCCATGTCAGGTGAGAATCCCCTCTCTTGTATACTCTGTTCATTTATACATACTTTGGATTTCCCCTTGTCAGTTGTGTGGTAGTGTGATCTCCACAACCAGCCAGGGTTGCCCTTACAGCCACTCCTTTGAGGGCATGGATCATGAAGAGGCTTGAGCCGAGCAGCTGTAGGGGCAACAACCCTCATGCATTGTGGAGGTCACACAACCATGTGAGCTGACAGAGGGAAATCCAAAGAGAAAAGTCAAAGGATCCTACTGCCAGTGAGCCTGTAATATACTACAGTTGACTGCAGCCAGGGTGCTACAGCCATGTGTCAAGATTGGTTTTAGTATCATGTACCAGCAAATCACAGATACAGGAACACAGTGAATTCTCAAATGCCTTGTGTGGCGAAGGACATGAAGATGTGGAAGGTAGGGTGATCTAAGGAAAGGACCCTAATATACAGTCAAGTGGATAGCTCATAAAGCCTGATGATGTAATGAGTGAGGCTTCATGGAAATGTCATTTGGGGATGAGGGATACTTTCATTGGTGAAGGCTCTCCTTCGGAGGCCCTTGCCAGCAGCAGGACTCTAAAGGGTTAAGTAGTGAAGGGAAAGACTCACAAGTGAAATCATAGTCCTTTCTAAGGGGTAGCAGTCTAGAAGGGGAGGTTCAGGATGATGATCATGATGTGGCAGGATAGTGCACAAGATAGACATATGATAATTGAACTAAAGAATATACTTGCAAATGCAAACTACTTTTACCAAAGAGATGTGAGGTAGCAGTGAATGGGAGAGAGGTGGTGATGGTTTGGAATGATACAGGAGGTGTGGGGCTGGGATACACAATAGATAAGACACATAATAAAAATAACTGGTTTTAACATAAACATGAACAATGGGAAAGTCAACTGGCGAAGAGTGAATTGGGGTAGCACACCTTGGGACCTGCATGCATTCTAACCTGTGCTACCTCCTGTCCTAAGGACTCAACCCTGCATGAAATGTGGGCAGGGCATGGCATGAATACTTTTCAACCATACAGGCACCAGTAGGTCTCAGAGGCAATGTGTCAGGGGACACCCTGTTTTCCATTTCCAGTTCCGACACCGCACCCAGTTCCGACTCCATTTCCGACTCCGCTTCCGGTTCCGATTCCATCTCCGCCTCCGCTTTCGGAAATGATTCCGCTTCTGGAGAACTTCCACCAGTTCTGTTCGCCTTGCCAGTTCCACTCCAATTTCCGACTTCCACTCTCGGAACAGTGTCGGAAATCAAGCGACTCGCGTAATAGGTGGCATCAAGGGTCGATCAAGGGTCAGGGTGGCCAAGGAGATGCAGGGTTGATGGCGGGTGCCAAATGTTGTCCCTGGCTGCGCAGCATAGTATAATACGGGCTCGCTGACATTGGGGGTCCTTAGACTTTTCTCTTTGGATTTCCCCTTGTCAGGTGAGAATCCCCTCTCTTGTATACTCTGTTCATTTATACATACTTTGGATTTCCCCTTGTCAGTGAGTTGTGTGGTAGTGTGATCTCCACAACTAGCCAGGGTTGCCCTTACAGCAGAAAAGTCTCTTCCCTAGAGGACCGGCGGTCGTACCGCGCGTTGCATTCGCCATAGGTGCGTTCGGAATCGGAGACAGCGACTCGGAAATCGCAACCTCTTCTGCACACACGGCGTACGACAGCCCCTCTTCTTACGTCGAGCTCCCAACCTCGGAAATCCCGTCCCATATTTCTCCTTCCAACATGGATCCGGACGATCGTCTTCGGAATATGGAGGAGGAATTGATGCGGAACCGGATGAAGACCGACGTGATGGAAACAGCCTTACAAGCGATTTTGGCTAAGTTAGATATTCCACAAAGTGGTGGAAATGAAATGCTGGATGATCCGGATTTCGGAAAAGCGGAACTAGTGGAAGAGAGAAAGTCCACGAAGTTAGCAAAGGTCAAACCCGCAACTCCGGCGGACTTTGACGGAGATCGGGAGAAGGGACGCGCATTCTTCAACACATGCAGCATCTACTTCGCAATTGTCAGAGACCTCTTTCCGAACGACCAGGCTCGGATTCACTGGGCATTGTCCTTTTTCAAATCGGACCGCGCAGCCCGTTTTGCAAACAAGGTGATCCGACATGAAGCAAAGGGCAAGGGGAACTACTTCCGGGACTGGGACGACTTTGAGAAACATTTTCCGATCAGTTCTGCCCGAAAAGCAGCTCACAGCCCTTACGAAGCTCGAGGGGACCAGCTGGTACCAGGCCAAGGATCCGGTCGATGACTACATCGATCGCTTCCAGGAGCTCATCGACCTTGCGGAATATGACGACGACAAGACGATCGTCATCAAATTCCGACAAGGACTTGATCCGACACTCCAGAACCAAGTTGCACTGCTTGGGGATGGAGCTCCGGATTTTGATGACCCGGAAGGGTGGTACCAAGCTGCACAGAAGGTGTCTCGGAACAGGGAGGCAAATGAGGCCTTCGTGGAGACGAGCCGGAACATGACACGCAGTTCCACTCGTCCTACTCCACCTGTGCCAAAACCCGGAAGCGCATTCATTCCCACACGGA